>CM016568.1:10091217-10591217 GCA_003412495.2 Echium plantagineum
ATGTAATTTGGTTAACCATCGTAACCTTTTTCCTCGTTTGGTCGGGGAATTCTTTGATCCCTTGTACTTCTTCTTACGACTTCGAAGATTTCATGTTTAGTATGGCCTCTATTTTGGAGCCTTCCTTTTTATTGTTAATACCCGGCCCAGAGTGGGCGATGTGATATTTTTGATATGATTTGATTAGTACTACTCATACCATCAAGATGCATCTTCTTTTCAGAAGCGCAACTCATGGGAACTCTAAAGCTAAACGTACTTGACTTGGGGTAATTCTGTCAATTAATCATCTAATTATCAAATCAACTTTATAATGTATGTAAATCAACATATACGAGCATTGACATATTAGTTGTTATAAATCCTTGTGTACCATATGTGTACTAATCATTAAGTACACGATATTTGTTGTTTATGTTTATCTTTTGTTAAACATGTGATAGTTTATTTTGCTAAAGATTATTGATACGTTTGTTAAATATTTTTATTTAATAACATTTAATTTGCAAATAAAAACAAGGTATTTGTGTAGAAATTAAGAGAAGGATATAAATGTCAGTTTGGTTAATAATTTTATAATGTTGTTTTTCAAGTTATTAATTATTTTGTTTTACCTAGTGAAGGGTAATTGTATTCAAATAGTAATTATAATAATTTCACCTACATTCACCTGTATTCCCCTAACATAAATTAATTTTAAATGCTCACTGTTACAAAGATTCATCCCAATCCAAATGCACCATAAGTGATAATTTACCCACTAACTAACTAGGATATCCATGCGTACGTAGTACGTACTTGAGTTTTTTGGTTGTTTACTCTAAATTACTCCCAGAAATATTGGATGCCTAAATGCTTCAAACATAGGATTACAGCTAAGGTTGAGCTGGATTTTAATGAAGGATCAGACACGCTACTTCTTGTCTTGTTCCAATAAAAATGGATTTTGGTTCTTCATCTTCTTTATCAAACACTTCGAAATTTGCATTTTTTTTATACTTAACAATGAGAGAGTATAGTTTCGAACCAAGACCTCGATAGTGGAGTATTAAAAAAGACAACTGTAATCTTATAAAAAATCTAATAAATACGTCTTATATACTTGATGACAAAGTTATTAGTAGGTTCAACTCGATTCGATCATATATATGCACCGAATCGAGTCGAGTTGAACCCCGTTCCAGATGATATTGTTGGAAGGCTTATTATATGTACATATATTGTTGTTCACGTGTTTGACATAATAACGTTGTTGTTTTTCTGCCTCAATTTGCGATGGAAATAGGCTGGCTTGTCTATTTATCTTAGGTAATAATTTCTTTATTACTTAAATTGTCCTCTAAATCTCAATGGTTGATTCTTATTTTCTTTGATTTACTTGTAGCTTTCATTAGTTGTTTGACAAATAAATTTACGTCATTTTTGCATATATAATATTCAGGATCTTGTTATAAGTTGCAATCATCTGTTCATCGTCGTCTTGATATTTTTTCTGCTGTACTTTTTGGAATATTGATTGGTTTGACTTAAGTGTTTAGGAATCTTTTGAATACTGTGTACTGTGCAGTTTCTATTCAACTGTTATAATGTAGGTAGTATATTATATTCAGGGAAATCAATTTGAAATTGACTTGAATTTTGTTTTTTCTCATGTCTGTTTAGGTGAGTTACTTTTCACGTCACTTATTGATAACGACACTCCACTTAGAGCTTTAAAGTGATTTCAAAAGAAATCAATCAGTGATAAAAGGTGAGGAAGTTAATTCATATTAGCTTTCTCTAGAGTCCCTTTATATCGGGGACCTGCAACCGCTACTCGTCAAGTGTGCACTGAGAACACCTCCGGCTGACGCGATAAGGTTGCTCCATACTCCTTACTAGCTGCTTTAGGTCCGTTTTACCAGCTTGATGGGATCAGAATTTTGAATACAGAACTTTAGATGATAGGTAGGTACAGAAATTATATACAATTACACACATTTAAGGAAGCCAAGCTGCCCAGGCACAATCTTCAGATTGAAGGGAGGGTAGGTAGTGACTGACTTTCATACATATGTTGCATTGCTGTCGTCACCCCATGTCGTGACTCATGAGATGTTTTATACAGATGTTGCATGACTGTCGTCACCCCGTGTCATGACTCGTTAGATATTTTTGTTAAGTCCTATAATGAGCGAAACCCCTCGTTTTGTGTTGCTGAGACATCCGCCGAGTGATGTGCCAGCACTACTAATTAGTACCAGCATGTAGCTGTGCTGTCAGTAAGAAGGTAGCCAGCGCCTTTGGAAGCACTTTCTAGTTAGTGCTCCTTAACTTATTGCAGCTAGTCTTTGACCCTCAATTTGAGTTCCTTGAAGCTGATATGAGTTTCATATTGTTTTTAGATAGCCCAATCTACTCATTACCTCATAGGTTATATTGCACTTACAATCGTATCTGTTCTTATCAGTCTAAGAAATAAAAATTGTTTGGATCGCGTACCACACTTTCCAAACTACCTACCAAAGAAAAAGGACAAAAGTGTTGTCTTTTATTTTTTATTTTTAGCATGGTCTAGCTGGTTAAGCTAAATACATTTGTATATCAATGTGTGCCATTTGAAGTGTTTCTCTAGCCTTATATATATGCTGCTTCAATTGGTTAGAAGACGTGTTTGTGTATCTTGTTTTAATAGAACTGTACGCTTCATTCTCCACTCTCTTTTCTCTGTAGGTTTGCTTAATTAACATGGAAACAGAACCAAAAATGTGTCCAACTACGGAAACATCCCTTGAAACAGTTCCATCTTTGATCGAGTACATGGCAGCAAATGAAGTCGCAGGATTTGATAGTATGACGGAGATGATTGAACTGCATAGTGAAGATAGCGTCGATGAAATTCAATCATGCAGCCCCTCAATCATGGTAACTTGCTACTGTTTTTCTGTAAAGTAGTATTGTTTAGCTCCGTTTTCCTGGTTAGCGTCTTACACTAAAGATATAATTTGCAGGCATTTTTTTTAAATAGGAAAGAACCAGGAATAATCATTTATATCTATAATTGCAGGAAATTGAGTTAGCACCTTCTGCAAGTATGCATTCTGTCTCTTTGAGCATGCCATCAACTCCAGACGCAAGAAGAGTTCTGTTCAGAGAAACTCTTGATGATTCTGTGATTGACTCAGTTCAATCGTCTTTACCAACATCAAGGTTTCCTTGCTGGAAGAAGCCGAAGATATCAAAGTTTCATTCTCATTGGATGCCAAAAGGTGCTGCAGTTGATAAGGTTGCTTCAAGCTTGCCTGGTCAACCATCAAGAGACAAGAGGACTTATAGGCTGGAGGATCAAAGATACGACTCCTTCAAGACATGGTCTGGCAAATTTGAGAGGCAGTTAAGTTTAGGAGGGAGATGCAAAGATCTGTCACAAGATTCTGATATTCAGCCTCCACAGGAGATGGAAACCTTACCCTTCGACCGCTATTTTGATACCCTGGAGGGGCCAGGACTAGACACTCTAAGGGTATGATCTCATTTTACATTTTGCTCGATCTAATTTAATTTATCATGAGATGGTGAGCCTTTACTGCATTCTTCAGAACCAATGTAGTTTTCAATTTTTAGTTCTTCCTAGCCCCTCCCCATCCTTAAAGATTATCCAGTTCTGAGTTTTGATGAGCTAGACTTTTCGAATTTTGAACTCAAATAATTTTGTTGTATCTTCAACCGACTTTACTATTAACACAATGATTTTGACTAACATAAAAGTTGTGTATGTCGTCGATTAAGAATTTGAAGAATGTTAAATTGAGTTATTGACCATTAGAAACACAAACTATATGATATTTTAGAGATGGAGCTAATATATCTCTGTGCGAATCTGATGAGAAGACATTCTGATTTTCTAAACAGCCCTCTGGGGAAATGCTCTTTCCAGAAGACAAGCAATGGCCATTTCTCCTCCGCTATCCTATCTCATCATTTTGTATTTGTCTTGGAGTTAGCAGTCAAGCCATCATGTGGAAAACCCTGGCTACTACTACCTCAACTAAGTTTCTTCATGTTAGCTTGGAAGTAAACCTCATCTTATGGTGCATATCTGTAGCTCTTGTTGCACTTGTCGCTTTCATATATGTGTTGAAATTGATTTTTTACTTTGAAGCTGTGCGATGTGAATATTGTCATCCAGTCCGAATAAATTTCTTCTTTGCTCCATGGATAGCCCTTCTGTTTTTGGCTATAGGAGTACCTCCTTCGGTTACTAAAGCTCTCCATCCTGCCTTATGGTATGTACTCATGGCTCCACTCTTCTGTCTGGAGCTCAAACTTTATGGACAATGGATGTCAGGAGGACGAAGGAGACTCTCGAAAGTGGCTAATCCATCAAACCATTTGTCAATAGTTGGCAACTTTGTTGGGGCATTGCTTGGTGCTTCCATGGGTCTAAAAGAAGGACCAATTTTCTTCTTTGCTGTTGGAATGGCTCATTATATTGTTTTATTTGTAACTCTGTATCAGAGACTTCCAAGCAATGAGACAGTTAGTAAGGAGCTTCACCCTGTCTTCTTTCTGTTTGTAGCCGCTCCTAGTGTTGCTTCAATGGCGTGGGCCAATATTCAAGGGTCGTTTGACTATGGATCTCGGATCTTTTACTATATAGCAATGTTCCTTTATATGTCTCTGGTAATGATTCATCAATTCTTGGACAGAATCTTATTTCAGTTTGCATTTTCTTCACAAACATTTATATTATGGTATTTAGCTAACTCTGTCATTTGCTTGTCCCCCTCTTGTTCTACTCAGGCTGTACGTGTGAATTTTTTTCGCGGCTTCAGGTAAAACGTGTATTAAATATATTTCTCCTGATATATGTTCGTGCCATTTTAACTTCCAAGTCTTGTTTCATATATTGTCAACAGGTTTTCATTGGCATGGTGGGCATATACTTTCCCAATGACGGCAGCAGCCATCGCCACAATCAGGTATTCAAATGTTGTCACCAACACACTGACGATATCTCTAGCCATGCTACTTTCAGTCTTGGCTACACTCACACTGTCTGCACTTCTGATGACCACCACCATCCATGCCTTTGTTCTCCATGATCTGTTTCCAAATGACATTTACATTGCTATAACCGAGACTGAGCCTAAAACACGGAGATGGTATCCCACGAGAAACAGAAACTCTGAGGCAAAACGAATCTTTAAATATTTACATCCTGATGGTAAAGATATTGAGGCTGGTATTAATCCTCCAAGCTCCTCTAACCAGGAGGCCCGGGACGTTCATTTCAACAGCAGGACAAACCTCATAGATTGTTGAACAACAAAGAGTTTCCGTGCATTAAGTTCTCGTCGTGAGTTGTTGGAATTGTACTGGCAGTGTGAGTAGTGGCTCTAGATATAGGTTACGCGATCTGTTAGCGAATCGAGGGAGGAATAGGCCAATAGGGAGTGTTAGTGAGATTCCTGTGAACTTGATGAGCAAAGTGTAAGTAGACAAATGATGATCACGCCATCTTTGAATGTTACCTTAGTTATTGTAAAGCTTATGAGTTGTTTTCAAGCTCATGGACCATAAATCATGAACTCGTATTTCAACATAATCATAATACAAAAGCTTTGAATAAATACTTCTTGTGTTTTGTCAAATTTCAAAATTGTTAGTGTGCTCGAAGTGAGTAGCGGACCTATATAGGTTTCGCCCTGTACAATTGAATAAAAAAAATAAAAATTATATAATTATAAAGAAAAAAAGTTAATATAGAAATGAAGCATTGTGTTTATATTTAACTACATTTAAGTAATTTGAACAATCACTCAAAAAGGTTATCAACTTCGAACACCCAACCCAAAATACCTAGATCCGTTACTGGCGCCTGAAACCTATTTGTATTATTATTGCACGAGTGCTTAGAGCCTAAGCACATCACCTATTGATAAGTAACAAATACAAGGTGATTAGGTGAAGAATTTGTGTGGAGGTAATATTTTGTTCAAATATTACACGAGAGTTGGTTTTGATTTCGTGTACTATAAATCCTTTCCCTTGCATGAGCCTTAGTAAAACTTTCCTCGATTTACAATTCGTCAAATCGTATGACACACAAATAAGAGGAGATACAACTACCTAATTTTTATTTATCGCATGAGTAGGTTGAAGTTATTGTGGAGGAACATACATAATGCGACGTTCAGTTGGATGAGCCTGAGCAGAAACCGTTACTCAAATTTGTTTTTGATTGAAGTCCATTGATCTTACTATTCCCTCCTTCCATAATTGCATGTCATATTGATATATTGTAATGTAATAGTAGTAAATGAAATTTATCATTTGAAACCATTTATCTTCTTCATATAATAAGGAGAAAATATCAATGAATGCTTTTATTAATATATTTTATTATTAACCAATGATTTAAATAAAAATTATATATATAATAATATAACTACCTTCTCAATTTTTTTTAATCACAAAAGAGCCAAATTCCTCAACCAAATAAATAAGGCAATAATACAATATTAGCGTTATAATAATCTTTAATCATTGTTAACGGACACCCTCAAGTCTCTGACCATATGACGCACATCTCACGATTTATCTCCTTGTAATTCCTTAAAGCGACGGGACATTTAAGATTGCTGTTCAACATTTATAATCTTTAATCATCAAAATTATTCCAACATCTTGCAACAATGCAACTCATGATCTCCCCAAGTAGGTAACTTACAAACACATAATTCATTAAATCACCTAATAAGCTAACAAATATAATCAAACTCATTAATGATCATTTAATTTAATTTTTCCACTCATATAAAACTAGCATGTTCTACTGTCTCATATGCAGTTTCCTCATGCACCACTCCTAGTACTTACTCTCTCTGTCCCAAATCAATTGTCGTGATTCTCTTTACATATTTAGACATCAAATTAAAACCCAAATAATCTTCATTTTCAACTATAAATACTATAACAACATCAACAAAAAATGTGTTCCCTCCAAAATATTTTTCCTGATATAACAGAAACAGAAGAGTTGGACTATTTGCATTTTGGTCCCTCTAGTTTTACGTATTTAGAGATGGGAGTTATCGTTCTTGGTGTTTATATACATTGTGAAGGATGTGCGAATTCTGTGGCTAAACATTTAAGGTGTTGCGAAGGTATATTTGTTTTTTGAGTAATATTTGATCATTTTGTCCCAAAAAGATTGTCCATTTTTTATTATTATGATGATTGACTTTTAAAATTCCGAAAAGTATTTTTTTAATTATTTCGTAAAAAGCTTACTGTCTACTAGTATTTTGCATATAGTTTACTATTAGCGTCATGATTTTGTTTAATTAAAAGTTTCTTATGTCGATTAAGACTGCGAAGTTTGATTAGTACGAGTGAACATCAAACTGGACAATCTTTTTGGGATGGTAGTAGAATCTGCTGTATTGGATTGTATTTTGATTTGGGGTGTTTTGTTGTTGCGAAATATTTTCTGAAAATAAATCGAATGATTGTATTTTTTGTGTATGTTATTTTTACGTAATGATTTTGATTTAGGTCGTAGTTAAGTGTGACGATTGAGGCTACAAAGTTCGTTAAATTTGGCAAATGACAATGAAATAGGACAATTTTTTTGGGACGGAGGGATGATTTCGTGTAATGTGTATTTTGGATGATTAAGTGTGTATTTTGTAGGTGTGGAGACGGTTGAAATTGATGCAAAAAACCATAAGGTGACTGTGAAAGGAGAGAAAGCAGACCCTGTAAAAGTGGCAGAGAGATTGAAGAAGAAGACTGGAAAACACGTTGAGTTGATTTCACCGATTCCGCCTAAGGATGACAAGAAGGAGAAGAAAAAGGAACCAGAGAAGGTACCAACGTACATTCCGTGCATGCCTTCCTTTCGATAAATGAACACTGTCGTGGATTTTCATGTCGTGGAAATAGTTTTTTCCGCAATGTTTGATTTTCATAGAATTTGTTACATGGTTCTTTTTTATGTTTATTTAGCGTGAAACAGAAAACAGTGTTTCTACTTTATCTTTGGTCAATTCGGAAACATACTCCCTTTTATGTTTCAAGGATGACATTACGTACTATTTGATTCCCTTATCGCGTATAACTGGACGTCTCTATTAAGAAATGCTAATGCTTTGACGTTTGTTGCGTTGGAATTTAAGTGTGGTTATGTTTGGTTGTTGTGGTTCAGCCGAAGGTGATTGAAGTTCAGCTGAAGGTTTACTTGCATTGTGAAGGCTGTGCGAAGGAGGTTAAGTCGACTCTTCACAAAATGCCTGGTATGTACTTTTCTTGTGAAGTTCTTGTTTGTCGAATTTGTCCTCGTCAATATTATCAAGTAACCGGAGATGAAAAGAAGCCCCATAATGCCCCAGAGTTGTAAGAATAAACCGAGAAAGTAAATTTAACAATCAAAATGGTCGGAGTTCTCGAGTTCAATCTTTTTATTGAATGTCAACAGGGGTAGAAAGTGTTAATCCGGATATGGGCAACAACACTGTGACTGTGAAGGGAACTATGGAACCTCAAAAGCTTGTGGAGTTCATTAGTAAAAGAGCAGGGAGGCATGCTGAGATTCTGAAACAAGACAACAAGAAGCAACACAACAACCAACAGAACAACGATAACAACAAGCAAATTACCTATCATTACAACAATAAGAATGACAGAAACAGTGGCATCTACCCAAAGTATCCACCTGATCTTGTGCTCGCCCCTCAACTTTTCAGTGACGAAAATCCTAATGCCTGTTCCATCATGTGAAATGGTTGCTTTCTTGATGTTTATAGAAGATGAAATTACGCTAAGTATCTTTGGTTAATGCAGACACATACTGAGGATACATAGTTCGACTTCTGCAGAGTTTTTGTGTTTACAATGACTTTCTTGCTCAGATGTATACTGAGAACTTCCCACAGCTACATCATCGATTTTCTCTTCATTCGTCTATTGAGATCTTGAGAATTGGCTGATGTTTAAATGTTACTTCAATGAAATCACAAAGTTGCATTTAAAATCTAAAACGAAATCTATTTGATGTATTTTGTTCATAGAAACGTGAATACTAATGAATTCATCTCTTGGTGATAGCTGAACATAATATCTTTTATATTAAAGGTGTATATAATAAGCTGTTTGACTCTCTTATTAGGGTCCAGTCTCTGCCATGGCGGAGAAAATTGCAGACAGAATTGAAGAAGATCAATAAAAAATCTGAAGAATTTTATTACAAATAATTGATTTCCCATTGGAGCTCTCATGGCTTTTTATTAGTCAAGATTATTGTTGATTACTGAAGTACATGACGAGGAATATGAATTATGGGAATGTTGATGAGTGAGCTAAGCCTTTGCATCTTGAACAATTGTGGTTGTGACGATTCCTTCAAAAAACAACAAGATATATAATAAACATCGTGCTAACGTATAACTGCTACTGATATACTCGGTAGAATCTTGCAAAAACATTTACACAAATTTGAGAGAAACATTCAAGTACCTCTGTAACTCTGTTGGTGGTTCCGTCTAGATGATTGCTTGAAACATTCCTTAATGATCGATAGACAGAAAAATAGTTCGATTAGTTTCAAATAAGTGTCATTTTAAATGAGCTTTTGGTCTAAAACTACTTTGTAACACGTAATAGTAACGAAGGAACAGATAACCGAGTCTGAGTTGCGTTCTTAAGCAAGCCTACGAACTGTTCTCAACATTCTTACTTATTTTTGTTTTTCAAACCCCATGTTACAATGAATTTCATGAGTTACGAAAGTCAATATAGTAACGAAGAAGATGGTTTAAGAGCGTTTTCTCAACCCTTAATAGCCAAAAAAAAGAACTCGATCTGTCTAGCATCGCCCGACTATATACAACTTACACTATAATCTCCAATTTTCCCAGGGTGACAAGTTTAAGAACTTCTCCTGGTATTTTTCCAGTCAAGTTATTGTTGTCCAACCTCCTGCATAAACCATGAATCATCTGGTCATGCAAATAATAAGACAAGACCCCATTGTTGGCCACAGAAGAAGATTCACTTACAGAAACCTCAAGGATCTCAAGTTCCCCAAAGTTGCAGGAATTGGGCCAACTAATCTGTTTTGATAGAGGTCTAAACTGACCAAGTTGGTCAGGTTACCTAGTTGTGGAGGGATATGTCCGCTTAGGTTGTTTCCATACAATTCCCTGCCCAATCACAACGAGAACCCACCGTTTATAAGACACAAAAATTCTTAAATTCCGGAACTTCTTTTTTCAGAACGAATACGGAATTTAAAATTGAGCATCAACTAAGTGAGTTTTTAATATTATATGTGTTGATTAAAATGATTGAGAGTACAGAATAAACTTATTTTACAATCAACTTTTTATTGAATTATTTAAAAAAATTGTTTTATCATTTTTCTCGATAAATTGTTGAAATATCTGGAATTTAAGAATTTCCGAGATGGCATTGGAAAATTAGAATGAGATAGTACTATAGTAGTAATAACTAACCTAATGCTGGCCTTAGGCTACTTAAAATAGTACTTTGTTTGTATCTTACAAATATTGGAGATTGACCAAATGTCCTAGCTCTGGCACAAGTGGTCCCGATAGTCCCATTTCTCCAAGATCACTTCAATAAACAAGTCATCATATCTTCAAGTCAAAATAATAAATTTGTGCATACTTCGTAAATGTTGCATGTTGTGATGCGGTGGAAGTCGAAGAGATTTTGATGTAAAAATTGGCGGATTCGAAGGGAAGGCAAAAATTCCAGATTTCGACAAAAGCCTAGTATTTTTCATGCAGAAACGATGCTCCGAGTCAAAATCATTGCTTTGCTATGTGGTATGATATATTTTGGCAATCGTAAGGTCGTATGGAGGGTCAAAATAGCATTTTTATAAGTTTTGGGACACTTTTACAATTTTTAATAATTCTAGTTCGTTTCGTATTAGACTTTCTTTTCCATCAAGTTAGGTTTTCAGTATTTAAACACTTTCAGTCGTTTTTGTTATTCAATTATTGATTATTAATAAAGGTTTCCTCAACATCTGTCAACTTTCAGTATTCTTTGAATAATCAACAAATTTTGATAAAGAATTCGTCCTGCCCACGTCTGCTGCATCACGTTGTCGTTGACAATTATCACGATGTTAAAATTTGGTCCCAAAATCAAAACTGAGTAGCACTCATTAAGACCAATAAATTACTAATTAACTCTAGTTTCAACATTTGTTTAGTTATGCATGAACATTTATGAAGATGGTTTTGAAGAGCACACTTACACCCTAGAAACACTACTATCAGTGTTACAAGTGACGTGAGCATAAGTGCAAGGATTGACGAGCGCTGGATCCCAGCTTATAAGGGCACTATTCGGGTCGATCACACCGCAGGACGTAATGTGCAAGTTGACTCAGGTGGGTACATTCCTCGGTCCACCAGTAAAGGAATGAAAGACGAGTTTTAAATGCATTTAGAGCATCGCCTATAACAAATAAAAGAAAAAAAGAATTCAAAAGTTAAGTTACAATTGAGTAAAAAAAAAATTGATGGAGTAATATATACTAGTACCAATATATAATGTAACAAACAAAGATTTGTACCTTCAGAGTTGCATCCTCCACCAGTCACATACAATAGTTAGAAAGATGAGAAAGTGGACAAATATTTGGGACATCATTGATTATTGAAGTAAGATTATAAATTTGTTGACTTTATAATAAGCCTCGTACATGCTATTTATATATCGTACAAGATGTGGAATTATGCAATATGCAGCATTGCAAAATTAGTACTCCTATCAATTGAAGTTGGCTAAGGAATTCAAACTAATCATATCATAATAAAGTTTACTTTGAATAACGTTGAGGAATTCTTCCAGTCAATCATGAGGCCAAAGTCAACTGTCATAAAATTTGACATTTGACAGTTGATTTTATGTATTTCATCATGATCCATATAAGATCGTACGAAGTTTATTTTCAAGTAATGTTATACTCCCTCCGTCCCTAAAAGATTGTCACATTTTGACTTTTGGTGGTAAACAAAACACGATTTAAAATATAAATATCTATTATTCTACATGTGAAAAAATTATAAAAAGTTAATATTTTAAAAATATATATTGAGACGAATCTAACAAGGTCCCACAAGACTATATTATTTTTTATCGTTTAATGGGAATTTATGATCAAATTTTGTAATGTTTGACTACCAAAAGTCAAAATGTGACAATCTTTTAGGGATGGAGGTTATATAATACGCAACCAATTTTATGAAAATATCTTTTTAATTCAATTGAAAAGTAAATTTAATAATATTAAGATGATAAGTGAAGTTAAAAAGTTTGTTCGAATGCAATTTAACTTTCATTAAAATGAAAAATGAAGTTGAAAAGTTTGTGTGAGTTATAAAATTCTAGAGATATTTTTGGTAAATCGATTGGGTATTTTACATACGCATATTACTAATAGCATTTGCGTTTATTTTCGTTTTAAATTAGAGGATTGGACAATGTTTATGCTTAATATAATGTGCTTTATTCAGAACGACGTTTGTCATTCAACACCTGTGAATCTGTGATTGCAAACTACGAAAGTTTAAACAAATTCATTGTCCTTCAAAACAATAATTGTATTTGTGTAGAAAGTTTGTCGTCGTAAGTCCTAAGATTTGTTCTCTTAAGAATTCTCTAATGCATTACATGCCTAAATTTTGTGTAAATTGTATAAACTACAAGCATATAATGCATTAGAGAATTCTTAAGAGAACAAATCTTAAGACAATCGTAACCAGTCCGGTATTTGTAGCCACTTGGTTAGCCAAACAATGAAGTGTGCTTAATGGCTAAAACATCCATTTGGGGAATAGACTTCACAAAGCCCCATCTAACATCTTCATCCCTTGTAGTAATGTAACACCTTCTTCAACCATATTATCCTATCTGCATCAGACCGCAGACCCAGTCAGGGCCCGACCTACCCCAGATCCCCTATTACCCAGAAACACACAATGTCGTAAGTGGCAAGGTGATTTGGGTGGACATACTTCAACATCGCGGGTATGAATCCTTACGGAGACAATGTTTTGCTAAAATATTACAAGGGTTGTTTCTGATTTCTTATTTTGTTGGTCCTCTCATTTGCAATTACTGAAGCACATCCCCCAATTTATAGCTTGTTGGACCAAAGGGATACGAAACAAATACTCTTTCTAACTTTTTTTAGTATATTGTTTAGGCTAAAGTTTTGTATTTTGTTTATTATAGTATTTAAGTTTTTAATGTGTTGTTTGACCATCTTTTCTATTTCATGCTTAACAAAATAGTAGACTTTTTTAGTTCACATTTTTTTAGTAACTCTTATAAATTGAAGACAAAATAATAACACTATTTATATACCTAATAAAGTAAATCATCACTGAATAATATATTAAAACGGAAGGAGTAAAATACAGTAAATTTCAATAAAGAAACGAAATAGTCAACGAAAGGATGAGGCTTTTAGGAGAAGGGAAATATATTTGATAGAACAAATGATGCTTTATTGTGCTTTACTTCTCCCAAGAAAATGAGAGTTGATGAGTGCAAACTAAAGGGTAAATTAATTGTAGATAATATAGATATGTCTATAAAACTTTGAAATCAAGACATGTGGTGATACTTCAACTACTAACTTTAGAAAATGTTCTTGTGTCTCGATTGTGGGCAACATAGTATGACATAAGAAGACACTGCCCATAATCATAGTGCACTCACTAGTCACTACCATTCACCAATAATATCTTGCCATCTTCAACTTAATGCAAATTTGTAGGCATAGAGGGAGTATTATCCTAAAATTTTGAATTACACGATAATCACATTATATAAAATGAAAACATAATGTATATATACAATCATTGTGTAGATAATACGAGTTCAAATGAAGTGGAATTATTGTTAATCCGAGAGCTTGCCTCAAATTATGAAAAATGTTTTTTTTTATCTTTACCTATAAACTTTAACTTTATGTTTTATTGGTTTGTTTGTGATGATCCTTTTGATGGAACAATAAGTCAATTTATAGGTAAAGAAATGATAATCTTTATATCAAATTGATCATAATATAAACCTTCTATCAAGACTGACAATGGTGTAGCAGTTCTAACAAATTTGCATTATGAAAAAAAAAATTCTTATTAGTGATCATCATATTGAGTTTTGAAATCAAATAAAATTTGAATTATTATAAATTATATTTTTACATTATGCCACTTGGTCTTTGGGAGGATTTATCATTAATTTTGTACGCCGAGCGTTGTCTATGGTTTATTTTAGACGGTGCTTCATTGAGTGACGTTTAAGGCTTAGATGGACGCTCCCTCATAGCACCGTCTAAGACCTTTGCACTTAGACGTTATTTTTTGTAGTAGCATTTTTTTGTGTCGTCTAAGGATTTTTTCCAACTCTATATGTGACCTTTTTTCGTATGCGGGACTCTCTATTTTGATTTGATAGAGAATGTGATTGCTATTATAGATGGACAAAAGTACCACAATCATAGAGTCTCGAGTTGGACATCCAATTGCTTCGATTTTAGCGCCTTCTAAGGTCTTTTTGGTACTAGTATCATAAAGTATAATTAATTAAAAATAAGTTGATCCAATAGTTCAAATATGTTAATTTAAAATTGAAGCGAAATAAATTAACACGCAACCGTTGACTTGATATACAGAATTCATTATAAACCCCATAATCATA
Organism: Echium plantagineum; assembly: GCA_003412495.2. NCBI lineage: Eukaryota > Viridiplantae > Streptophyta > Magnoliopsida > Boraginales > Boraginaceae > Echium > Echium plantagineum. Next base: position 10,105,948 of record CM016568.1, read on the forward strand.
ATGATTGCTTGCAGCATACATACTAGTGTACTCCTCGACCATGTCCTTCATTGGGCATTCAATGAGATGATATTATATTATAGTATGTATAAGCAATTACTAATAAGATTACAATTACCTGTTCTTGATCTCCAATTTTTGTGGAGACCAATTGACCAAGGCAACCGAGAGGATATATTGCAATAATATGAATTATCCTGAATTCATTATTATGCCAGTCTACTCATTAACCACCCACCACTCGATTCTCGACACCCTTGCTACTATATATAATTACGTATATAAACTAATCACTACTTTTTCAATAAACCTATAAATGTTTTACTTATTAAATTTGATTAACATTAGTAGCCAGCATAATGATGATTTCCTCCAAACTTTGAAAGAAATATGGGGTATAACACATGACAGAATATAGAGGTTTGGCCTATAAAATTTTTATTTTACCTTTTAACCCAAAATTACTATTTTATTCTTTATATGAAAATTACTGTTGTATCCCTCTTGAAATGTTGCTTTGTGTAATAAGAGATAACAAACGTCGAATTGTTGCTTTGTGTTGCTTGTTTGAACCCTCCCACTCTTTCAAAGATTTTGACAAAAGCAAGTTAGTCCGCTTGGCAAAATTTTATCCAGGTGATTTTTAAGATGAGAATGTTTTAGCATTGTCAGACCAACTTGAGAATTTCTATAGAGATATGAGTACAAATGTTGACATGTCTAGTATACATGGCCTTAGTAAAGTAACTCAAAAATGGTTGAGATTAGGCGACATCTGGTATATCCATTGGTCTACAAGCTTATTACTCTAGCCTCGGTTTTGCCGGTTGCAACCGTCACCGTAGAAATTAAAGAGCTTTTTCTGCAATGAATATTCTAAAAGGTTGTCTTGGCAACAGAATGCGTGATGAATGGATGAACGATAACTTGGTGGTTTATATTGAAAAGGATGTATTCAATTGTGTGTCAAATGAAGCTATCATACGGAGGTTTCAAAGCATGACAAAGTGTCGTGATCAATTGTAATTTGAATTTTTGAATATTCATATCGTACTTTTAGTATTGACTTTTATATTCTTTTTTTAATGGTTCTACATTTTAACAATTGTGTTACCTCTTACATTATTTTCTGTGTCGGTCCCTGTATAGAGAGATATTCTATTGATAATAATTATCGTTCTCAATACAATATAAAAGTCCTATATTAATAAAATACTAGGCATAATCCTAATTCGGATCCGTGGTTGTGGATTATTCACCCACTAATCTAACAACATAAGACATAATCGGCTTTTCTAAAGATGAAGAGAGCCCCCTTTTTACTTTTTATTTATACAATATCACAACCAAATGATTGATGTTTTGGTTAAAATAATTTTCTTCATTATTATTAAAATTTTGAAGATGAAGCTAAGATATAGACACTAACAGTGAATGGTCATGAAAGTCTATGGCTTTTTCATGTCCCCTTCATCAATCAAACTGGCCCCATTTTCTTTCATTGATCCTCATATGGTGTCCCAAAATACTTGTCCATTAGAGGTAACCACCATCTAAATTTTAGTTTCCTTAACGCCAAACATGGATGCAAACAACCCAACAATAGAAATCAAAGACCTAGCAATCTTGGCTGACAACAAAGAAGAAGGAAGCAAAAAGCAATTGGCTCCTAAGAGAACTTGTAACAAAGATAGACACAAAAAGGTCGATGGAAGAGGTCGAAGAATAAGAATGCCTGCTTTATGTGCAGCTAGAATTTTTCAATTAACGAAAGAATTGGGACATAAAACTGATGGAGAAACAGTTCAATGGTTGCTACAACAAGCGGAACCAGCAATTATTGCTGCAACTGGAACTGGAACGATTCCAGCTTCGGCTATGGCAATTGCAGGGTCCTCTGTTTCGGAACAGGGGAACTCTGTTTCAGAACAGGGGAACTTTGTTTCACGATTCCAAGATTTTGCATCAATTACAGGAATTAGGCCTAATTGGAGTAGTCTGATGAGTGGTAATACAGTAAGATCCAATCTTTCAGCTTCATCATGGAATTCTTTAAGTAGTTTTAACGCGGGATTTCCACCAAATCTTAATGTTTTGAGCTCCAGTTCAGCAGCCCAAAATCTAAGTTACTTGCCAAAGTTTGGAGTTCATGGATTTGAATATCCAAATAATGTGGGTATGACTCAGAATTTGCCTGGCTTGGAGCTTGGACTTTCTCAAGAAGGTCATATTGGAGGCATAAACTTTCAAGCATTTCATCAAATATATCAACAAATGGGACAAAATGGCGACGGGGGTAGTCCCAGTAATCATCATCATCAACAACAACATCCTCGTATTGATGACTCTCAAGGATCAAGAAAGTAGGAAGCCTATGAGAAGACTTTTACTTAAGGTTTGCAGTATAACATCGCATTGCCCTAGTAGTTACGAGGCTTCTACAAATTTAGAGGTCCCGGGTTCGAGAACAGGTATGTGGTTTAAGCTGCTTAAGATTCATATATCACTGCATCTTATAACAAAGTTTTAGCATTAAGTCTTGAAATGAACATAATAGCTTTTTTTGTTTTTCTGCTTCTTCTTGAGTTGCCCCCTGCAGTTTGGACTGTGAAGAGTGATATAGGTAAAGGGTTTGGTTTTGGTGAAGTGGCTTGTATCATTTTTGATGAGGTGTGTTTGTTTTCAGAATTTATTGTCTACATTATAGTTACAACCTGAAAGAACTTTGTGCCAATATAATATAGTTTGCTTGCTCTTGTAAAATTATGAGTTTTAGAATGTAGTGTAATATACTGAATATATTGAATGGGTCAAGTAATATGAGTTCGAATTTTTAAAATTCATTTTTTATCCAAAAAATACTCACTAAACTGTCACGATACTATTATTGGGGATTGAATTGTAAGATGGTGACACTATCATACACTATTTCATTAATTTGCTCTGTATCAGACATGGCCACATAGGCTTGTTTTAATTTAGGCAACACTCTCTAAAAAACAAGTTGATGTTGAGACGTGACTCCCTTTCATCTTCGATGTATTCCTATGAGTAATTGTAGCAGTATGTATCCTAGTCGGCAGGGGCGGACCCAAGGGGGGGGTGGGGTAGGCACCGGGCCCCCCTAGGTTTTTCGGGATCGTTATATTTATATACCAATTTTTGAATTTTTGTGATATATACACTAAAAAGTGTAAGGAAATTAAGTAGAAGTGTAGTTTAGTTGGTTAGAAGCTTCATTTTATTGGTAGAGGTCATGGGTTCAAGCCCTCCAAGGTATCATTTTAAACATTTTTTTTGATACCTTCACTATATTTATTTGTTTTGGCCCCCCCAATTTTACTTTTCTCGAAATTGGCCCTCCCTTTATTTTCATCCTGGTTTCGCCCCTGCTAGTCGGGTTCCTTAAATCACTATAGAATAAGAAAAAATAAAAAATTCATAATATATATATATATATATATATATAAACAAAATATTCCGTTCAAACTCATTATAATTCAATTTTAGGTTGAGTTGAGCTATTGAATCAACTTCGAGTCTATTTGTTGACTTTAACTCCGCGAATTTTCGATTCAAACTTATGAAATATTTATTCATGGGTGGGGCAAGCTCTTCTATTGTGGTTCATGATTTCTCTTGGCTATATGGTTTATCCGGAGATAGATCGAGCTTCAAAAAGTAGCGGTTATCACCTTTTCCTTATCCTTTCCGCCTATTTACTCCCTACAAGTATGGAGTGAGCTCCCTGGCATACCTTCTCTGGAACCGAAGCCATGGTCGAAGTGAAACCTTCACCACGTCCACCGTCCACGTGCACCTTCCAACCAAGCTCTTGCGACCCAGATGAATATCTTCGTCTTCAGGTCGTTCATGTACATATTTACTGGACTATATTAGTAAATCCTGCACGAGCTTTGGAGGCTGGATGGTAGATGAGGCTGCAAACAACCCATCTAATAATAAGGCCTTGTTACTTGAAGAAATTGAGGACTTACAAAAAATAAATTCCTAGAATTATAAAGTTATACATGTATGATGTATGTTTAGGTTGCAATTTGCAACTTGTAATAATAAATCCGGTGAAGGGCTCTCTATTTTTGAATTCTCATTTGAGAAGATGATTTCAAAATAATCATAATACAAAAATCTTATATTCAATATAGTCAATGTATAATTTACTAAATTGGGCTTTAGTATGCAGTACTAAAAAAAGTTTAGTATCCTAAATCAGATTGCACAATCATATTTTGTTCTCCAAATAGTACAATTTCACAAAGTTCATGATATTTACATAATTGTGACAATCTTATTTCCAACTAAAACCGACACTAATTCTAACGTCCATATCAACCTAACAAGTTAAAATAATTCTATAAATATCAATAACTACATCACAATTATGTCACAATTAGTGGTGGAAAGGAGTCGGGTACTACCCGACTCCATAAATACCCGACCCGCTCGGTAAGCTAACGGGTATTACCCGACCCGCTCGATAAGGTATCGAGCTCGATTTTTGTACCCGACTCGACTCGATAAGATAACTGACTCGATAATTACCCGCTCGTTAAGGTAATTATCCGACCCGACTCGATAAATACCCGACTCGTTAAGGTAAAAATGAAAAGAACTTATTTTTTAACACAAATAAAAACGTATTGGTATATTTATAATATTAATAAATTAAATAAAGGTTAATTATTTCAAATATTCATATTAAAATGTACAAATCTTAATTATTGTAATTACTTTTAACATATATATTAAAATTATTAATATATTTATTCATTTATTAACGGACCGGGTATTTATCGAGCGAGTCGGGTATTTCAAACGAGCACAACCTTGTACCCCTACCCTACTCCTTAACTTTCGAGCGGTCTATCGAGTCGAGTACTCGAGCCGGGTGCTCGAGCGGGTAACGGGTTACCCTACTCCTTTCCAGCACTAGTCACAATGTATAATGAAACCATAACCTCATACCATATCTAAGATGGATCTATTGGCAATAATGCCTTATCTAACAAATCCTCAAGAATGAATTATTGGTGTTTAAACCCTAATAGTTGTGGGCAACAAAGGACAACAATAAAGTGTACGGCTTAGTATGAGTGATGCATAGATAAGATAAGTCCTAGATATAAGGATCAATCAAGTTGTTATTGGTTGACCCACAAATTAGAATATTCTAATTCACAAAAATGTATGGTTTGGGGTCCCCTATTCAATTAATGTAGGTGATGGATGGCTTGCCCTAAATTCTGACTCCATCCACATATGTTTAAAGAAACAGAGGTTAATTTTTCCAAATTCAGAAATGTAGTTCTAGGTGGTCCATTATTAGGTCAAATCAAAGCTTTAGCTCACATTAGTTGGTTTTTTCATATTCAAATTATTCACCCCTTACAAAATCACCTAATACTATTGCTAGACTGCCGATGGTTTAATAGTTAATGAGATCTCACCCAAACTTGTAACTAAAAAATTTTGGTCTAATTATTGTTAGACGATTTATATTCTATTTCATTTTAACGAATCATTGATGTAAATTAGCAATTTAAATAGTTATAGCATTCATACATAGTGCTGTTATCGGTCCGGTCCGGGTATCCACTTTCCCTGAAATCGGACTGATAGGTTATCTGTCTGGATCGTTAACCTTATCGTATTTTTTGTATTAATACTGTTCCGACAACTTATCAGGTGGATACCGGTCTGGACCAGTCCGGGTATCCACTCTCCCCGAAACAGGACCAATAGGTTACCGGTCCGAATCGTTAACCTTATCGTATTTTTTGTACTAATACTATTCTGATAACTTATCGGGTGGATACCAGTCTGGACCAGTTCCGGGTATATCCGATAAAAAACACATACAATGAAAAAAAACCTTCAAAAAAGTCCAAAATCAATAATATAATATCTATAAATTAACATCGAATATGTTATTGAATACTTTATCGGGTACTTTACCGGGTAACTTATCGGATGCCGGTTAATTATTTATACCCGTTCCCGGATCGTTATCTTACCTGATAAATAAACGGAACGGATACCAGACGGATTTCGGTTCTGCCAGTCCGATAACCGCCCTATTCATACACCACATTATTACTACATATTATTATGTTTTATTCCACTCAATAAAATAAGTGTTGAGTTAATCGGATAGCCTAATGGAAAAGGCTCTTGCTAGTGACTAGAAGGTCCTGGGTTCGATACTCAACATCGCTAATTTACAAACAAAAAAATAAAAAATAAAATAAAATAAAAAAATAAAATAAAATAAGTGTTATGAGTTAATCGAATAGCCTAGTGGAAAAAACTCTTGCTAGTGACCAAAAGGTCCTGGATTCGAAACTCACCTCATCGCTAATTTACAAAAAAAAAAAAAAAAAAAAGTGTTATATAGTCACATTTAATTGAAATTTTTACTAGTCAATTTAAGTTATTCATTTTAAATACATACGTTAACAACATACCTCATTATTACTTATTAAAAATAAAGCAAGTACTTATATTATATATATAGTCCCTACTTATGTTTAAAATATAATAAAGCAATTTCAGACAATTAAATAAGTGTCATGCTGAGTCAGAGAAATAGTAATCACCTACTACGCTACTAGTCTTAGTACAATAATAGTATCTTTTGCCTGTCGTGACATAATTCAATTGGTGAATAACTAAAATATAACTTATTAGCAGCCTGTCAGCCTCGTCTTATAAATTATAATATATCTTATAAAAAAGCATTGATTTTTTTTTTATAAATTAGCGATGAGGTGAGATTCGAACCCATGATCTTCTGGTCACTAGCGAGAACCTTTTCAACTAGGCTATTTGATTAATTCAAAAAAAAAATATTGATATAATTTTTGTTTTATATTATGTTATAGGCTAAAATAATAAATTAATTTTAGTTTTACATACTCTCTTTACAAAAATGGCCCTCACCCTACGCCTTTACACTCAATTACATAGGACAATTAATGTCACCAACTACTTTTGACATGATATTGTTCCTCTATTATGGCAAAACTTGAGGAAAAATTGTCCCTTAATTATCTATCGCTCCCTCCATTTTTTTTAATATATTATTTAGCAACAACTTACTTTATTAAGATATTAAAAACATTACTCTTTTACCCTCATTTTGAGGGAGTTAATAAAGAGAGTGGATTAAAAAATTAATGTCTTGAAATGTGAACTCTTGTTCAAATTGTATGAAGTATTGGACTTGTCATTGATTACACTTCAAATTTCACAAATTTCGTGTTGGAAAACCAATAATTGATAAAAGCTTATTACTTTATTGAGGATAAAATAGGACAAATGATGAAAAAACCACATTGAAATGTTAAGCAGTATATTAAAAAACAAGAATTTTTAGAGTAAACAGTACGTTAAAAAATGGAGGGAGTATTGTGGATAGTCTGATTGTATCATTTTAATATTATTGGTAACCCTTGTCGATGAGGACCACATTTTGACTATGATAATTGAAGTATATATGATGTGATTATTGTCGAAATGATTTTAGTAAGTGAATGATTATTTCACTTTGATCTTTATAAGTGGCAATTAATAATATGTGTAAATAGTCAATGTAAGTTTGTATCATGTTCGTATATTATTTCTAGATTAACATCTTTGTCAAATGATTATGATGAAAGAAAAATTTTATTTTATAGATTATTTATGCACGAGATACATATGCATATCGATAATATCTATGAGAATCAAATTATAACAATTACGTATTTACTGAGATCATTTCGATAGTTAGGAGTATAAGACGTGCAGTAGTGAGTCAATGGAGAGAAACGAATCCGGTTAGCTTTACCAAAATCCAGCAATTAATAAATACTGTACTAGTATTACTGTAGGGATGGAATCTTTATCATGGGAGGAATCATAAAATCCCTTTTATTTGGCCGAACATTTATTTAGATTCTTGATTCTTCTCTTTTTCTATGTTCATTATATTTCCCAAGATTCTTTGTATCATCACTTGCGATTTTGCACAAACATCGCTCTGTTGTGAGTACTGTTTTGATGTGGTCTTTTCTAATACAGTAATACTTTCTTCATTTTTTAATTATCATTTTACCTATTTGTACATAAATTAAAAAAATTAAAAATATTCAAAAAATATATTAAAAATATAAAATGATAATTGATTGTCATCATATCATTAGATGGTTGATAATTTCAATTGGAAAAATAAATAAAAATTTAGACTAAAACGACAAACTATCGTTAATATAGATTTGGGAATAATAAGTTGAGTAATCAAATGTAACCACAAGTCCACCGCACACATGGTTTACCATCACATGTTTCTTTGTAAGTTAATTAAGTCCATTCATCTTACAATAAAAATGCCAAAGTGAGGACCATTAAGCTTTAGGCACAGCTCAAGAGTCACTACTAAACAATTGCTCACATGCAACAATACCATCCCAACACCACAACTATTAGCAACACTTTTTCATGTTACATTCGGGTTAATGCTTAATTAAACGTATGTAATCAAAAAAGTCATTATGAAACATACATGCACGAATAATAAACTTTTAAAACATGTATAATTGAACATTTTCTCAACCCTAAACTTAAACAAACAATTTTGTAGATTTTTAACACTTTTTTTTCCTATCTTTAAGGAAGAAAAACTCATTCACAGCACAACTTTCAAGAATCCATTTTTGACTCATTTCCACCTCAGCAACTAAAGAAACAGATACAGAGCTCACAATATATAAACTCTAAAATTAGCTTACAAATTTCTGAGAAAATTAGAATAACGCCCTTTATTTTTCTTTTCTGTAATTTCTATTTTTCTCTGTTTTTTGTTCAAATGGATTACTGGACATCTTCTGTTAGTAATGATGATGAATTTGAGAAGCTTGTGTTAAGAATGAATCCACCTAGGTACCCTTTATTCCCTTCTTGTTTTCTTTTATTTGTTTTCATTTCATTCAAATATTGTAACTTATTTCAATTAACAAGTTATTTGAAATTTGGATGAAAGATTTAATAGTGGTCTTGATTGTAAATTTTGCAGAGTTGCTGTAGATAATCATTCAGACAGGAGAGCCACTCTAGTCAAGGTACTAATTTGGATTGACGCTTTCGTTTTTTCGTATCAATATCTAACCATCAATTATCTTATAGTAGTAATCATTACTCTAATAAATATAAAATTTAATAATTTATGTCGTTTTTTCGGGGTAGAATTTTTGTCCGTGCATATGATTGATTGAAGAAAATGCTTTTGCAGTAAAAGGTTGTCTTGTCGGGTTGAATTGACTTTCTTGAGATAGTGTTTTGTTTGGACTAGAGCCTAATGTTCTTTATTAATTTGGTCTATGGTTGAAATTTAGGTTGATAGTGCAAATAAAAGAGGGAGTTTATTAGAAGTGGTTCAAGTTCTAACTGATATGAACTTGATAATCAAGAGGGCTTACATTTCTTCTGATGGAGAATGGTTTATGGATGGTGAGAATCATGGTCTATATATTTTTAAGTTAACTTTGCTGCAGATAACTTTATGTACTTTATTGAACTTGTTATTTGTTTTTCTTGCAGTTTTCCATGTGACTGATCAGCTGGGAAACAAGATTTCTGGTGACGATATTGCCGAAAGAATTCAGCTGGTAAGATAAACATAGAGTTAATGGTATCAGCAAGTTTTGTCCTTCATGTAAACAGTTGAGGAAGCACAAATGCATGTAGTGGTCCAACCATTTTCCTTATCGCGCATATCATTGCGAGAACTTGATGTACTGGATTACGGATATGTGCCTTTTTTGCATTTCAGAGGAGGCATCACTGTGTAGCGGTCCATTTTAATGATATATTGTAGTAACATGCTCTTAAGAATTGTGAGGTACATGTTAAAGATAATCGAATGGTTCAACTTGTTTTGCAGTCACTGGGACCAAAAGGGCGCAGTTTCAGGAATTTGACAAGATCTGTAGGTCTGCAGTCTGCAGCCGAGCACACTGCCATTGAGTTGACAGGGCGAGATAGGCCTGGCCTGCTCTCGGAGGTATTTGCTGTCCTCGCTGACTTGAAGTGCAATGTAGTAGCTGCTGAAGTATGGACTCATAACTTGAGGCTTGCATCTGTGGTTTACATAACTGATGAAGCCACTGGACTTGCAATAGAAGATCCTGATCGGCTTGCCAATATTAAGCAACTTCTAGTGTATGTTTTAAGAGTTGACCAAGATATGCAGAGGGCTAATACTGCAGTTTCTGTTGAGTCTACACATACCCAAAGAAGACTGCATCAACTGATGTATGCTGACCGTGACTATGTCAAAGATGATAATGATGACACAATTTGTGAACGGACAAAGCTTGTAGTAACTGTGGAAAATTGTGGAGACAAAGGTTACACTCATGTGAATTTGAGGTGTCTTGATAGACCTAAGCTGCTGTTCGATACAGTATGCACATTAACGGATATGCAGTATGTGGTATTTCACGGAACCATTGTTACTGAAGGACCAAATGCTCATCAGGTACATTCCAATCAACTAAACTAACATCCATGTAATGGCACTGAGTTATTATATAATCTACTAATTACCTTCGGATTTTTGAAGTCAAATAAGGCTTGCAATTGAGGTTGATCTGTAATCCGACATTAACAAACTTAAGTTTACAGTTTACCAGCCACAAGAACCTAAAAATATGGACCACCAAGCTTTGATGATTTCTTAAAATATATCACGGGGATGAAGACAAATGAATTAAGTGAGGTAGACTGGACTCCTAATATATGGCGTGTATTTGTTATTTCTTGTAGGAGTATTACATCAGGCATATGGATGGAAGCCCTATTAGTTCTGAAGCTGAGCGACAGCGTGTGATACATTGCCTTCAAGCTGCTATCAAAAGGCGCCATCCAGAGGTAATAAGGAGACTACCAAACTGAATTTCGGCTTTACTCCTCCATATGGAATATTGCAAAAAATGAATTTGTTTTTCCTGTTGGCATTGAAGGGTATAAGGCTAGAATTATGTGGTGACGACAGGGTCGGTCTATTGTCTGATGTAACCCGCATATTCAGAGAAAACGGCCTTTCTGTTACAAGAGCCGAGGTCGAAACCAGAGGGTCTCAAGCTGTAAATGTGTTCTATGTCACGGATGCATCTGGTTATCCGGTGAAAAGCTCGACTATTGAGGCGGTGAGAAAGGATATCGGCCAGACTATCCTCCATGTTAAAGACGATATATACTCAACTTCACCAAACCAACAAGCTGGGAAGTTCTCCTTAGGTGATATGTTCCGTTCAAGATCAGAGAAGTTCCTCTACAACTTGGGTCTGATAAAATCATATTCATAACCAAACCATGTTCGGTTCCATCAAAATTTACCAATTCCTGTAAATGTTGTTCTTTGTGTTCGGGTTGTACCATGTTCGGTCACACAAAGTGTTACAGAAGATCCGAGCTCCTTTGTAGTTTGTACTTTTTAGTATTAGCTTGATGGACACTGTAGAGTTTCATTCATCTAATTGTACATATTTTTGTACCCCATTGATCTTATTAGTTAGTCTATGCCCCTATTTAGATTGGTTTCAGCGATAATTCCTATTGACGACATAAAATGTGACATAGGGCCTCGTAACAGAAGTCTCTTCAAAGATATTCAAACATATTGATGTTTTTAACCATCTTTAGTTACTCGTTTACGCAACTCGCCAACGTTAATCTGGTGGGGGGATTGGGTCCATAGATCCCACTATGACAAGGGACCATGGTAGAGTATTACCTAGTGTAACTTCCCCCTTCTGGTCCATCATAGTCACGTGCTCTAAGATCCTCGAAAGTCTATTTTTTAAGCAAGTTGTGTTTTGAATTGAGATGCGACCAAACAACCATAGTTGGTGTTGGCTTGTAGCTTCATTTCTGTCTTCATCTTCATCTTATCACCATTGCCTACAGATTCGGCCTCTATTTATCCACGTCATAACCAACCCAAATCGCATCCATACTTACCCCATAATAAACCGTCCCCAACATGCACTTAACAAAAAATTTAACGCGCAACACTAAGTAGGATATATTTTGAAATGTAACGGAAAAAGTTTTGAAACATAGGTTATTGATCAATATGAGTACATGGAATAATACAATCTAATCTTATGAATATTAATCGTAACACTCTTTTACATGGACGAAATCAGGATGAAATTTGAAGGGAGGCAAAATCTAAAAAACTTAAATAGAAGGGGCACAATTTGAAAAATGCCAACTCTACTACAATACTTGTTGCTAATTAATGCAAAACTTATATGTTATGCCCCTAATTCTCAAGAACCTAGAAAGAGCACATCTCCCCTACCCGTACTGATTCCGTCCAAGGTCTTTTAGGTCGGGATTTTACATCATGATGTTTGCTTTCTAACACATACATAAATGTAGTAGTATGTCATTCTTCTGGTAATAAACAGTGCACACATCCTGAAAAATAGTAGTCAAAACTGGGGTCACCGAGACTCGAACCCCAGACCATCAATAAACCAATAAACACTCAAAAAGCTCATGATGATTTATTTTCAAGCTGCACCAATTGATTGAATTGATAATTTTCCTTTTTAATTAATGGCTATGAGAGTGAGCTCAGTGAGACCTTTAAGTTGGATTTGGGATGTTTCAAGAAACCATTTCTCGTTTGATAAACTAAACATAAGTCCAAAAACACAGAAAAATTGTCCGAAATCAAGAACCATTTTTGCCCAACAAATGGAAACAGGACAGACTAACAACAAAACATGTAAAGTAATTGACTCCCATTTGCACGTTTGGGCATCGCCACAAGAGGTAATCTTGTAGTAACAAACCCATGTTCTTACTTTCTAAATTACTCCCTCCATTTGAGAAAAAAATGTCTGAATTTTTACTGGTTAGCTTCCAAAACTTTAGGACTCGGTGCGATTTATACTAAAACCAATTAATTATAGATGAATAAAACCCGCTATCATATGGACTCATAATATCATATTCGACGTGGGACGGGTACTGCTTCGATAGAATGCTTTTTATATATGTGGAATAATGTATGGTGAAAAATGTATGAGAAAGATTGTTTTTTTTAACTTACTTAAGTTATATGTGTCGATTAATCCGTTAAAGTTTGTTAATTTTGATATTTGAAAATAAACTAGTATGTATTGAATTAGTGGTGATATTATTTTGTTAGGCTGCAGACAAGTACCCATATTTTCCAGGTCAAGAACCAAACATAACTGGTCATGTTGATTTCTTGCTTGAGGTATGTGTTATCTTATTCTGGTACAATGGAATGATTCTATTGAGCATTTTACATTGGAAAATCAAATTATTTGCTACATTTGTTTGATAATGCTCAAAGGTTAGGTTTTTTAATGTGATTCTAAGAAAAATGGTAGGTTTAAGGTTGCCTAAACAGTGTTACAGTGGTTAAGTTGATCGTTCAAAAGGACGAACTATTGTAGATTTACGCCTGGAATCTGGTTTGGTCCGGTTTGTTCGCCCTTCGGAATCCGTAGGGAGCTTCTGCTGGACTGTTAATTAGGTTTTGTTACTTTTTTCCATGGGATGGAACTGTCTCAGATATAATCTGGACCTTCTCTATGTATTCTGTTGTGATAGCTGGTGGATGGGTCAAAACATTGTTGAATAATATATACCATGTTAAATCTGTGTTATCTTTGTTCCATCTTTTACTGTTTTTTCATTTGTCTGGCATGTGTTATCAACAATTATTATTGGTATCAATCATAATGAGGGGCAGATACAAGAATATTGAGACGGTGTTATATTGAAGTTATGTTTTCTCTCATTAAATATTGTTGAAATTGTTTTCAAGTATGATTATATATTGGCCTGAAAATGAATTAAGCAAAGATGGGACTGGAAATGTTCATACTAATTTTCAAATCTTCGTGAAGCTCGCCCGAAGTTATGATAATCCAAGTACTTAGTAGCTGTTGTCATACTAAAGATATAATGGGGTTCTGAATAAAGACGTTAGCTTGAGGATTTGGTATTCAGTTGATGACTACGTTTATTGATTTAGCAGTGCATGGAAAAAGCAGGTGTAGATGGTGCCCTTATAGTTCAGCCTATCAATCACAAGTTTGATCATTCATATGTGACAAGGTCAGTTCAAATTCTGTGTTATTGTAGTTCTTCCTTCTGGGGAGATGCAATGTCTTTTAGTTCCTTGAAGTAGATATAAAGCTCATACATGATCGAGGAACTAGTTTTTGAAGAGTTTCTTTAGTTGTGGCCATTGAATCAGAAGGTAACGATTTGCTCGATATAAGTGAGAACAATGTTCCTCGTAATAATGTGATTCGTAGATTACAATGACTGAACTGAACAATGCTAGTATAATATCATTCATAAGGTGTTTGAAGCAATCGCTCACTTTTCGCCCTTTTTAATGTGTTGGGATCCGTTTCATAACATACCAGTTGATCCTATCCACTTCATCCTTCATTTTGTTATGAATATTCATCAACTGATCTTGTATTAACTAATTATCAACAGTGTATTAAGAAAGCATCCAACAAAATTTGTTGGCTGCTGTCTTGCAAATCCTGCAGAGGATGGAAGTGGAATTAAGCAGCTTGAAGATCTAGTCTTGAAGGTTCTGTATATGACAACCACTAGCTACATGTCCTTACATCAATGAAATTACATTAATTGTTTGCTTTCCCTTAACATAGGATGGTTACCGTGCGGTTCGCTTTAACCCCTATTTGTGGCCTCCTGGCCAACAGGTACCTTTCTAATTTTCCGCCAAAATCCATTTAACCTGCAAGTACTGGCCAGTTTGCCTCAATGTATATTTTCTGAACCATCAAAACTAAAGAATTGTAGGACAGACTCTGGCTAATAAAGTCCTCACGGAGAGTGGCAGTATCTTCAGTTGCAATCGCTTTATTTTATAAGGTTAATGGCCGCAGAACTCACCTATGTTTACACGATGTTTCTAGTCCATCAACTATGTTTCAAAACATCCCTGCCAATGGGTGATGGACAAGGACGTTTTGAAACATAGTTGATGGACTGGAAATGTCTTGTAAACATAGGTGGTTGTTGCGGTCTGAATAAAAGAAACACACTTCATAAATGTGTTCCCCTCTTAGTCCTCATTTCCTTCTCTTCCTTGAAAATATCACTAGTATAGATAACAGTTCCAAGAGTGGATTAACTCCAAAACCTTGTTGGTAATTGAGGCGAATATCCTATTCTCCTTGCATAAAAAATTAAATTAAATATGCATATTATGCATGAGGGGTTTTTCCCTACAGTAAGTGGATGAAGTGGAATCACCCTAATTTTATGGTCTTTACAGATGACGAATGATATTGGTAAAGCAATGTACTCCAAGGCGGGAGAACTTGGAGTGCCAGTCGGTTTCATGTGCATGAAAGTATCCTTATCTTCTATTATCTTGAGTTGTTTTGTTAAATCTCTTTACACTCTACATGAGCTACTATTATATCCTTTCGCCTAACAGTTGAATATCACCACTTCCAAAATGGTGGTTTCAGGGTCTAAATTTGCATCTTTCAGAAATTGAAACTCTCTGCACAGAATTTCCTTCTACCATCGTCCTGCTTGATCATCTGGGGTTCTGTAAACCCCCTTCGTAAGTGGCCTACCTGAATTGTTACTCCAAACTTCCACTTTTCTGTATAAAATAAAAGGTTCTGAAAGCTATCCACATATTTAATGCATCTTTTTAGGAACGATGAGGAGCACAAAACCTTCGATGAGCTGTTAAAACTCTCCAGGTTTCCTCAAGTATGATTCTGACATATTAATTACGTGGAGAAACTACAACATTTTACTTTTTGTCAATTGTTGGTCACTTTATGAAGCATCAAGCTTAGAGCCCGTGAAATATCTATTGATGCCAAAATTCATCTCCTTACAACACAAGTTTAGTCCTGATTCGTGAAGATAAGTGAATGAGCCTGTGACAGAATGTTTTCTCGGGATATTTTGTACTCAACTTAAATTACATTTCATCTATGCTCTATCTTCTTTCAAGTGTTACATTGTTAGTTTCATCTAATGCCTGCGAGGTTGTTTCATCCAACTAATTCTTCAGGGTTAGTGATAATTTCAACAATTTACAGGTTTACATAAAGTTTAGTGCCCTCTTCAGAGTCTCTAGAACCTCTTACCCGTATGAGGACTTGGCCGAGCTCTTATCACAAGTTGTCTCTAGCTATGGTGCCAACCGCGTCATGTGGGGAAGGTAACGACTTTTATGCAAACTGTAATCACACCCCTAAGGCAACCTCATTAGCCTTAGCCGCCTTTTACAGGTATCTTCAATTCATTTTCTAATTACCATTGAACAAACTGCAGTGACTTCCCTTTTGTTGTATCTGAATGTGGTTACACGGAAGTGAAAGACGCAGTTTTACAGATTGCTCAAGAAGTTCCGTTATCGCCTTCTGAGATAGAGTGGATAATGGGCAAAACAATCACGCATATCAGCCATATGTTCATGGATCAATGGCACTAAGGATTGTTTCTGTGTGATCCTCATTGCTGATGGCTTCTGCAATATTACAAACTAACTTTCAGTTTTTCAAAAATTTCATTTGAACGTCTAAGTATGTATATTTTAGCTAAATCTCATCAAAAGCATCTAGATTATAGCAAATTCTTTAAATAGACATCTACATATTTTAATATTTCTAATAGGCACTTGAGTGTCCCTTTATCATCTGAAGAAAAAAGGTATATCCTGTCCTTTTTTTTTAGTTTGTTTGCTAATTTTTGGAGTCAAATTTTGAAAATTGTAACCATGTATTCTCCTTAATATTAGAAATAATATAGTCATGTGATCTTGTTAGATTTGTTTCAATATATATTTTTGAAATATCAATTTCGAGTGTAAAATTAGAACTATTTACATGTGAAGTCATGTTTCGTTGATCGTGAAAAGTCAAACGAGTCTTACAAAAGGGAGTATCTTTTTTGACACAGCAACTCACTTCAACAAATAATTCCCATTTCCAAGGATAAGTTTGAAATTTTACATATGTGAAGTCTATGGATAACATGTTTAAATATATTAATGTACAAGATTGTGATAACCCATATGTCTACATGAAATTGAACCTTATATCTTTTGCTTGCCTACATATTTATAATTTTTCCTAAAGTTTTTATTTTTTGCTTCGTCTTCCTAATAAAAATTATGATTCCACCACTAGCTACAATAACTGCTCCATATTTTTGTTTGATTACAAATACTAGAAATTTAACTTGAAGCTATTTTCTTGACATTAGGTTAATTGCACATATATTTTCAAATAGTAGATTATTCTGTACAAGATCTGTACACATCCTAAGATGTCTAAATCTAAAGCTTGATGCAGCTCCATCCTAACTGGTCGGAAGGCGGCATGCATGCGAAAAACAATTTGCCTCTGCCAAAAATGTACACTCCTACTTAAAACAGCCTAAAACTAGAGAACAACTTCCTTCAAGATATTACAGTATTCTAATCATCCGCCCTCTGGATTTCGCCCATCATGATTCGATTACTTGTAACCTTGAACCCAAGAAGTGCTGGATCTATTTGTCTACCTTTCTTTCCCTTCTTTTTGTTGCTTTTGGTACCTTGTTGAGCATCTAATGCCTCAGAAGGTGTGGTCGACTGACTTTCCTGAAGGGTTGGTCTCTTTGTATTGCTCTTGAGCATGTCACTAAATGATGTCTCTGACACATCAGCATCGCTACAGGATGCAGTCCGCCTAAATCGCATATCTTTCTTCGCTAATGCAGCAACATCAGGAGGTTGGTTTCCTAGAGCAACTGCAGTATCATGCTTCACTCCTAGAGGAAAGAGAAGAAACAAACATATCAGCCTATACAGACCACGAACTAAAGCAAAATAAACACGATTACATCTACCAAAATATTTTACTACCTTCAGAGGTGGTAGTGTTCATGGGGATCTTTCCTCTAAGGACTGAATCAGAGATCACATCACCTAAAGGTTCTTGAGATGATGATGCTCGCGGTACTGGAGGACGCTTCAGCAGAATATTCTCTGGTCTTTTAGAATGCATGGATAGAGCCCTGAAGACATAAAGATCAGGTTTACTAACAAAATTTCTATACAATTCTATAAATGTGAAAGATGGCTGTCTCCTTGAAAACTATGTTTTATTACAACACCGACATAGTTGCATTTTTGTTACAAGCAAAACATGTTATACTGTTTAGAAGGACTCCAAGCTTGCCAACATAATCTAAAACATATTCCAACATATTTGAAAAGCTCAAAGATATATCTTAGGCAATGAAAGCTTTTTGCCAGTGCAACTTTTGGCGAGTACAAAAACTGAAGTCCTACGCAAACAGTACTCCCAAATGGAGAGTTTTTTTCAATATATCATAATAGGAGAAAACTCCCAAAGTTCTGCAACAACAATTCTCCGGCTGAAACATGTAACAGAAGCTCATATAGTATTATGTTAGACTCACCGTTGCTCTTTGACAATGTCCTCAGTAGTATCACTCTGACCCATTTTACCGCTGCCAACTGGATAAATATACTACTGTCACTGAATTGATGATGAGAATTAAGGAAAACCAACAAGGGTAAGTGAATATGAAATTACCAGCAGTACTAGGTGAAGCCTGTCTGCTGAGGATATTAACCATGGGTCCCCCTCTGCTGGGAGCAGCCGAAGATAAATGCTCAGCCTTCCCTTCTCGAATATCTGAAGCTAGCCCCTACAAAAGAAAAAACCCCGTTTAAGAAAGCCCATTCTAATCAATCACTTTATTGCAAGTCCTATTAGACGCATAAGTTGTCAATATTAGGAATCCCCATGTTACCTGGGAGGTTTCATTCATATGAGAAAACAGTGGTTCTTCAAACAATGCTCCTGAATTTGATCTGATGGATAACTTATCAGCACTCTCCAAGAAACCACTTTCTGAATCCATAGGAGGCATACCCTGAGAGGGCGCATCTGAGTTTGAAACAAGAGACCCTGCAACAGGTGAAGAATTTAAATTCCCTTTTGATACATACAGCAAAAGGAATGAACTCCATTTAAATATTCGATAGACTACCTGATTTCTGTTGAAGTAGCTCCATTAGCAATCTCTTTGAACTGTCATCATGAGATCCAGCTGACATCCATAAGCTTGAATCTTCAGAGTTCTTCTTTGCTTCCAACTCCCTCTTTTGTCTTTCAATGTCCTGCAAATGTTGAATGCGGGACTCCATCCAATCATTGGGGGCTTTACCATTGCTCAGATTCCAAGAACTATCCATTGCATCAGAAAATGGAGCTCGGAATTGATTACTGGAAACCTGATGGTTGCTATGTTGGGAATACACACCAGGTAGTGCTCCCATTTGATTACGAGGATGGACCTGTGCACTTGGTTCTGGAAAATTCAAACCTCGGGCACGGGCCATTTGGTTTATCATTTCTTGGTTCACTCCCGCAGCACTACCAGGTGACGCCAGCGAGTGTTCAAAGGGCATTAGACCCGAGTCATAGATGCCCCTCTGGATTCTATCTTGAGATGCCAAATTCCTCTCAAGGTGGCTTAGCAGCCTTTCATCAGGCGAGAGAATTTGCTGTTTCTGATAATAGTCATTTGGTCCGTAGCCGGCAGAAGTTGGTCGATGAGCCATAGCAGGATTCCTGAGGTAATGACTAGGGTCCTCTATGGGCCAGCCAGAACCTAAGCGTCTTTCCTCCTCCAACTCTAGTCGCTGCCTCAGTCCCATAGGCAACTGCCTCCCCTGCAACTGCTCTTGCTGATTGATCTGATGCTCCGAAGGGTGCATTTGCCCATGTTTGGCACGTGATAGTTGCTCCAACAGATCATTTTGATGCCCCTCATGAACTGTCTGACCAAATTTTGCTTGAAGGAAATGTTCAAGAGATGGATCAGCATGCCGCTGTGGAAGATGGGAATTCTGTTGTAGATCATTCAGTAATTGCTGCTTCATTAAGACCTGATCTAAATTATTAGACCGAATGGCATCAATATGTGATTGTGCACGAGTAGAATCATGCATCTGATTCTGGAGCAAATGCTCAAGAAGTATCTGACGAGCTTGAGACTGTTGTTGCTCTTTCATTAAAATTTGCTGCTGGTGAAATTGTTGTTGCTGCTGCTGTTGTTGCTGTTGCAGCTGCAGATGTCTTTGCTGCTGGAGCTGAAGTGCCAGAAGGTGTTCCATATCTTGACCTGTTTGATGGGCCAGTAGTTGATGCTGTAATGAATTCTGACTTGCTACCCTGTCCATCATTGGTTCATTATAGTGGTTATGAGACAGTAGACCAAGCTGCTGCAGATGCTCTTGTTGACGTTGTGCAGACAACAGCTTTTCTTCAAAATCAAATCTACTAGATTCTACATCCCCACGGGGTACGTGGCGAGGATCGACAGCCTCCTGAAATAAATTGGACTCAGAAAGTGCATTTCTTCTGAAAGGCTCAGGCCATGTATCGGCAGCATGAACCGAGTCAGCCATTCCACCAAAAGGGGACTTCGCAGTAACAGGGTTTGAAGCATGAACTCCTCTATTGATAGGGCCAGTTGATATCTGATTGTCCCTAGGATAAGTACCCTCAAGTTCAGACATAAACAAGCCCAGAGGATGCAACTTATCCTTGTCTTGGGTAGGCACACCGGCATGACCAAGAGCATCTAACATACCATCTTGTCCCCAAAAACTTTTTCCCATAGCATTGCTGCCACTTGAAGGCCTCCCTGGAAACACAATCTCTGAGGAAGGCAAAATAAAAATCATTTCGATGAGTTCTGAAACACCTAAAAAGTAGTATTGAGGCATTCAAATTAAAGAAGAGAACAGACCTTCATCTTGGGCATTGAAATCATGGAAGTCTGCAGGCCGAGAAAGCGGAAGCTGCATATGACTTCCTTGATTTTCGGATAGTTTTGAAGGAACATGTGGAGAGGAGATCTGATCAAAGTTGGACAAATTCCAGTTCTGACCTCCTGACACTGCGGAGGATAAAATATCAGAGACAGGCAGCGGACAACTTTGTTCAGCCACTACGTTCCCTTCCATTGCTGCAGAATGTTCAAATGATGGATAGAAATCAGGGCTGCTTGCAGAACCATCAATCATTTTCAAGTGAGGCATGACATCACCCAAATCCAGGAAGGGAGATCCCTCGGGAGCATCTGCCAACCGAACAGGCAAGTCTATTCCAAAAAACCCTTGATCAAACCACGAGATAATGTCTACACCAAGAAATGGTCCCTGAATCTCCCCTTGTGGATCACGATAGTACAGACTCAACTCTTCTGGATGGATCCCAGTCAACTGATTTCCATTATTTTTACTTTGCAAGTTGTATGTATCTGAGGAGGGGATAACAAACAGAGAATCATCAGGAAGCTTGTTACTGGCATCAAATGAGCTGGCACCTTTGGTATCACTAAGCAGCTGACTTGCGATAGCAGTCTTGGGAGCTTCAAGCTGCAAAGAATCAAACTGAAGGCCACTGTTGACTTGTAAGCTGTGTGAGACATCTTGGTTTACTGTCGACAACAATGGTTCACCTCTGGTAAAACCAACTTTACCATCCACTACTCCATTATTCATTTCATGCACTACTTTCTCTGAAGATAAATGGAACTTGTTAGAAGCAATCAATCAAGAATAGCTGACTGGAATGGGATTGAAATAGTACTCACCATCTTTGAAACTCAAATTCTGACCATTGTTATAGACTGTGCCATCAGTGCTATCTTCCAGGACATTAACATTGAGAGTATTTGGAGTTGCAGCATAATTCTCTTCATCAACATCTGAAGGAAGAATGATCTCCTTTTCATTTGAATAATCAGTGTCTCCAACTTCTGAGGAAATCACAATTTGACTAATGAGGGCTAGAAACATGAACTAATCAGACAGAATAGAAGAGGAGAGAGAATTATATCCACGCTATGCTACTGGTAAACTTACCTGTTGCAGAATCACTTGGTCTGCCTTTCTTATACGACTTATTATATGATTCCCGACTACTTGTCGATTTGCCTTTCCATATGTCATTAAGAACGGCCTGTTACAGAAATAAATGGTCAACTATCATAACGATGACTGAAACATGCATTCTTTTACTGGGGAGTGGGGTGGGGGTGGGGCGGGGTGGTAATTAGACATTACCTCTTCTTCTGCATCAGGAACAACAAATGCTAAGGGTTCCAATTTAGTTGCTTGTGCTATCTGTGGTGCTTCCTCCAGCCCTTCTGGCATGGTTCCAGAAGATGGGTCCAGATTTTGCTGGCGGTACATGTCAAGGAGCTTCCCCCTGGGATAGCAATATGAATCTGCCGAGTGTGGCAGTCTCCCAGGAACACTTTCATTCTTTTCACAGGGTGAAGCCCCAATTGAACCCACAGATGGCCGAATAATCGAAACATTCGATCTTCCACGCCCCACCGTAAAACCTAAATTTGGATGCTCTGTGCGTCCCTTTTCAAGAATAAACCCTGGTGCCGCTCGATAAGAACCGGTTCCAGTAGTATTTCCTTCCATCCTGTGGCGCGGCCTCCACTTATCACGAGATTCTGAATCTCGATCAGAAGTGGGACGGTTGCTAATGGCAAATGATTGATTCTCATTTTGGGTATCCTCCTTCTCAACATCTGTCTTCTTGTCGCCCCGTGCATCCTTCTCATCTGGTCCCCATCTAGAAGACCACTTGCTGTCACGCTTTGCCTCATGTCCGTAACTACGACTGTCATGAAACCTTTCAGTGGCAGACGGAACTTTACCATCAATTGTTTCTCTGCCCGAGGGAATTTCAACCCGACGAACTTCTTTCCTCCGATCTCTCCTTCCTAGCAAGCCAGTTTCTCTTTCTTCTTCACGCCAGCGGCGTCCAGTGTCCATCTCAGTTGGAAATCTTCTATAATCCTTTTTTTCTTCCGAAGCATCTGATCGCCAAGCCTCCTTTTGGATGGAATCAACGGAACCTCCAAGAGAGAGAGAACTTGGTGCACGCGTTTCCTGTACCACACAATAACAATATTATTTAACTCTTACAATTGACTTTCATATAAAAAACAACTCAATCCCACCAATGAAACAGTATAGAGCCATAAAACATGAGGCGCACTCTCCAATGCCATCTACATCATCTAAAGCTTCAAGAGCATTCTAAATGAGAGGAAAAGGTGGTGCAAAAGATAAAGGATCATTACAAAGCACTAAATGATAGATGAATTAAAAGGAAGAGGTCGCACTAAAGCTTAAAGATCATTAAAGTAACAATCAACATATGTATCATGTATTAAAAAGCACATGCAGAGGGTAAACTAGATACTGATACAATTGTGACTTGTTAACTTGAAAAAAAGGATGTGATGCAATGTTAAATGTCCAAATAACTTGAAACTCACCATCTTAGAATCAGTTGGTTTGGCATACAGCCACTGTGGAGATAAAGGAATGCTGTTCTCTGACAGAACTTGATCTGCAGCAACTTAGCAATCAGAATATGAACATAAACAGGTTATCTAAAATATCAAACACTCAGAAGAACAGAAATACTCCACATAGAGTACTGAGTTCTTAGCCTGCCATCTAAGTCACATTATTGTAGATTGGACATGTTAAAAGTATTACCCTTTGACTCTTCAAGTGATCCTGTGAAACATTTGACCTCATCATTTCCTGAAAGGTATAAATTTATATCAACATGACCGAGGCACAAACAATTTGGCACAAACATGCAAGTGAAGCAAAATAAGTACTTACAGCCAAACTACAATGTGGCCATAAAGTTAGCAATGTAAAGATACATTAGGTCCAGTAAATCAAGAAAACACTCCCCCAAAATAAGATTACGTCTTCACAAATGGAATCATGTTAAAGTTGTCATTTTCTAACTAAAAAGCCTGTATGCAGGTATGAAGGGAGTGAAACTGATACTGGTGCAAATATGCATTTTCAAATACAACACACAAACTCAGTTGTGAATTAGCAGATGCAGCACTCAAAATTAATTCAATTATCTATATCCAGTCTCAACATTGTAACTGAAAATTTCAAAAAGAAAAGAATTCTGAATCAAATCTCAACATTGCAACTCAAAAATTCAAAATGAAGTTAAGTATCCATATCAAATCTCAAATACAACTCAATATTCAAATTAGTTCAATTATCTATATTAAATCTCAACATTGCAACTCACAAATTTCAAATTTAATTCATTTGTATTTATTAACTACAGCTATTAAGAAACAATAACATTATCAATCAAACCAGAATCTGATCTAAAACCCTCTCCAATTCAGCTATCACTTAAACGCAAGTTCAAACCACAATCAGAACAATAATTGCCAACATATTTACTAGACAACAATACGCAAATCACGATAACTAGTAAAAAAACACGATTTCATCAAACCCAATCAAACAAATCCCCAACTATTAATAATTTTCTATTAAAAAAGTTGTCACCTTCATGAGTCCCAGAGTGATCTGTAGTCTTGTTGGGTAGGTTGATTTTGGGTTCAAACAATAATAGATGCAGAAAAACAGTTCAAGTCAATATTGCAACTAAAAATTTCAAAATTATTTCAATTATATTTCTCAATCAAACATAACTAGTACTCACATACAAATTCAAAACACATTCAGATCAATAAATCCCAACATATTCACCAAAAACAAAAATACCCAAATCACAATAACTACTAAAAACACATTCTAATCAAAGCAAATTAAACAAATCCCGACAAATAAAAAAATCTCCACAATTTATTTTTTCTAACTAGCACTCATTTACAACTTTCAAACACACTCAGATCAATAAATCCCAGCATATTCACCAAAAAAAATACCCAAATCACAGTAACTACTGAACAGACACAATTTAATAAAACAAATCCTAAAAAACAGTAAAAACAATTATTTAATTTATTTTATTTTTTTTTATCAAAAAGGTCTCACCTTTGGAGGTCCACGATTGATCTAAAGGCTTGTTTGAATCGAGAAGCTGATTGGGTAGGTCGATTTTGGGTTCAGACATTGTTAAACAGTTGCAATCAATTTAGATCCAAAATGATTAGAAAAACAATACCCAAAACACAAGAAAACAGCAGATTTAGTTCAGGTGAAGATTGTGTATCGAAAGGGAGGGGGAAATTAGGGCTTGAAGAACAAGACTGAGAAGAGGAAAAATGGGTAAGGGAAAGCTGAGGGCAGGGTTTGGGTGGTCACAACAGCCAAATCAATCTAATTTAGTGTTGTTGCGAATTGGATTTGGGCGGGGGTATGCTAATCGAGTTGAGTAGACACTTTACCGAGTTGGGTGATTTGGTGGTTATTTCGAGTATGTAGTAATTTTATTAAACCGACTTCGATAAGATATCAGTTGACCAAATATTGAGTCGGATTTTTTTGTCTAGCATTGAGCGGGTAATTGGTCACGGTTAACTTATACATTAAAACATGTGAAAGGCCAAAAAGGAAATAAGATTTGGAAAGATATCGAATGAAAGTATTTGAGTTAAGTAATTACCCAATGGTTTCGGTTAGCGTGTAATATTTTCTATCCAAGACCATCTAGGAAATTTAATGGAGAACCAAGATTGATCGGGTCGAATTTTTTGGATCAGATATCGAGGGGGTAATTGTTATTCGATCCTTTGCTACAAGCGTAATAGTTTAAAATTTTAATAATGGGTAAAATAGTAATTTCCTCTCTTTTATTTTACTACAAAGCTTAAAGATCGACATCTCCCTGGCTCCCTTCAAGATCCCTCCCCTTTCAGCCAGCTTTTTCTAGTCGTCCATTAGCCTCCTCCAAATATTTCTTTATTGTAAAATCGAATTAAAATATTGTTCATTTATTGAAAAATCCAAATATTATCCCCTTGCTGATCTATGATTGTTAATTTTTATACATGTATTGTAATGTATATAGTATATGGCAAAATCGATCTTTGATTGTTAATTCATATATATGTACAAGTATTTATATAATTTACTGTAAAATTGGATGGTGTGTGATTGAACACTTCAAATTAAGTTTTATGTTAACGAATTAATTATCTTTGTCATTTTTAAATTTAATTTTTTATGAAAATTTCAGGCCCATATGGGAATTAAACCTGAATATATCATAACAGAAGGCCTATACCTGGAACCGAACCTACACCGAGTCAATTGGAACCGAATCGATATTGGTTATGTCGGCTAGCGGACCAATTCAGTCGGTTCCGTTATACTTTTTAACCCAAAACATAACTAAACCGAACTGTGCACATGCCTACCTGAAAGTGTCTATTGTGTGCACGAATAGACTTAAGTTTTCTTTCTCCATTAACATTTAGTGAAGATGTTAATTTATGGACTATTTGTGCAACACTACACACTTATAAGGATGATTTGTACATCATTATCGTGACCAAAACCAAGTATAACGACGATCTAATTTATTAGACCATTTTTACAATTATCTCTTATAAATGATTTACTATATGTGAATGTATAAATTACTTGGAAAAAAGCTATGTAAATTAGTTCACCAACACTTCGAAATTGGATCACTATAGATTGGATAGGTCTTTTTGAACTCTTAATTTTTGTGCATCATTTTGGACCAAGTTGTGTTGGATTAGGAATAATTTGATTAGTCTTGTTTGAACTAGGCTCAAGAAAAAATAGAAACCGCAATTTGTGTTGTCCCGTGTCCGCTTTGCTTATATCTTGTTTCATGAGGATGAGGTCTTATTGAGGTTGAACTTTTGATATATAACTTGGCCCGCCAGACTTTTAAATTCACTCTCATGACTCATGAAATTATATAAGCCCATGTTCAAATCGACGTACGAGTCCCAATTTGTGAACATGAGTTACATGATCATCTAATGTGTTCAACTTGAAGGGATTGCTTTAATGAGCTCAAGGTTGCTTATTAAATGAAAAATAAATGAAGAACTGATAAAAATGCCAATTAAACTTAATAATCATTGGTTAAATAGAAAATAATTTATACGGTTGAGTATAGTTTAGTACTTAGTAGTACAAGTTAGTAAGCTTTAAGTACCACAAGGTTGAGCTCACCCCGCCTAGGTCCGTAATTTGTCCACATATTCTCCGCGTCCATCAGCATGGGAGTCCACGACCTGATCTCTGGAATCAGCAGCGGGAAGGGACCGTGCAGGCCTTCTGGAGATCACCGTGCATGTATCCCCTTTCCTACTACTATTGATCTGATCTCGCATGTCAGAACCTGCTCCTCGTATTTGTTCGATATGAGTTCTTTGATCCTGGTCTACATAACGGCCATGTGTGGTTTGTGTTAATGCCTGTCGATTGGTCACAACCTTGGATGGGGGTCTTGGTATTGGTGCCTTGGAATTGTTCCTTCTTGGAGTCATTGACCATTTGACCTGAAAGTGTGGTCGGTGTTCGACCATAAACACTCTGACGATCAAGTCAGTCAAAAGTATTTGAGAGTATATATTATATGGAGTCAGTCAATACGTATTATTTGTCTAGTAAAATATATTTTGGTATTTATAGTAGAAGACTTCCACGTTTCTTGCCTATAATGGGACGCGTGTCACCATTCTATTGGAGCTTCTCCAACCCTATTAAATATGGATTGAAATCCATTTAAGGTATCCGTCTAGAAATAAACCGACACTAACAATAATTCGGGTCGAGTCAAGTCTTAATTGGTAAATTAAGCTTTGGTATCGTGATATATCCTATTATGTGCAAATTAGACATTGTTTGCCGATCTCAGCCCACGGAGTAATAAAAGTCGCTCGTTTCTTCTTTCCCTTTCCTTAGTGCCTTCACGCTTTAATCTCCTTTTATTCATTTCCTCTCTTTATTAGTTCGCATATTAGTCAAAGGTTGAATTGTAACAATATAATGGCAGCTTAAATTCTTCCATCATTTAAAGATGAATCATTAATTTCATTAAAAATGGTCTCAATATCAACATATAATTGACCCTTGAACTATTTAGAAACATATATTCTTAAATCCTTTTCTGGTAATAACTATATGATTAGTATTATCATATGACACACAATAATATAATGATATACGTATGTCTATTGGTCAAAAACCGTGCATATTAAAGAATATAATACCCGAAAAATCCTATACTACTTTCATGGATTAATTCATCAAAAGTTGTTCAGCTTATTTTTCAAATTGCTAAACTCAATTAACATAGTACAAAATCTTATTCTCTCCGGTCCATAGTAATTGTATTTGAAGGTTTTGTTAGGAAATTGATATAGTATATGTAGTAAAATATAAAATTTATTTAAATAAACATGTAAAAATACTGGACCAAGTCGTGTTACCACACTTTTCTTAAAACAAATTCGTCATTACTCCATTCGGTGCTTAGGATCATGTAAGGTGTTTACCTCCCATGATAAAATAGTCCAAGTGTGGCCTTAGAAGCACTCTAAACCTCACTTCGAACAAATCCAGAGCTTGTACTATCACCTCAAAATAATACCAAGAAAACTAATTAAATAAAATATTTTTTCACCTCATCTTGAAAGTTGGAGGAAGCCAACTTATATTGTAGATTCATGGGTGACTAAAAGGTTGTAATTTTTATTGTCTTCATAGTATAACTAATAGTATTCAAGACCAGTAACTAATCATAAGATACACAGATTATAATTGAATGCAATTCCATAAGGTACAATTAGTAGTATTCAAGACCATGATAAGTTACAATAGTCATACTAGTGACGTTTAATTCATGTGTAGTCACCATATACATAATCAAATGCATTTGTAATTGTAGACTTCATCAGTATAAACATAATTTCACCTAACTAAAAAATGTGTGAATCGGCCCATGTGACAGTAGTCGACATACATATATTTGGGTCGTGCATTCACCACATTAAATCTTAGAATTCTGAAATTAATTAATATTGTTTTATGTGTATATGTACACCATATGCTAATAAAATACATATACAACCCTCAGGATGTCAATTTTGCATTCAATATTAAAATCATACATATAATGATTTTTCCAACTTGTTTTGCCTACAAAATAAGAAATCATTAATAACACCATATATTTACCCATTGACTTAATATTCTAGTATTAAATCCCACCTTCTTCTGTGAGGATTATTTATGAGGATAAAAGAGAAAAAATGATAAATTGTGCGTGCTTTGATTTGTGTAAAGTGATAATTACATTAAATTTTGTTAAAATGCTTTCAATAATATTAAACCATGATATAAGATATAATCAAAGGTGATTCCAACTAGAAAATATTTAGCTAAAAATTAATTCATTAATTTTATCAGCATTTTTATTGAAACTTCAATGGTTCATAGTATCAAAACGTCCAAATTTTGTCAAGACAACTTGTCTTAGTGGCAAAGCATGCTGACACCACTAGCAGAGGTCTCGGGTTTGAGTTCTCTTGCTAGTAAAAAGAAAGAGGTTCGAGCGATCTTAATCGCTCACTAGTTTGAAAGCTAGTTGCCCCTTCCTTTGAAGTTACAAATTTATGTTGAATTGATGAATGTAATGGTTACAATGTTATTAATAAAAAAAAAATTAAAAAAAAACGTCCAAATTTTAACAGAAATTATTAATAAGTAATAATACTCAATTTTTTTTTAAGTTATCATTTTATCTTAAATCTTTGTTTAAGTAATTTTCGCCACCAACCCACCTGATGTATTATTACGCTATCTATTGAAGCAACAAGCTTGTTATAGTTTTCTTTTATTTTATAACTCTATAAATAATTATATATAGGAACATTTCTACCATTATAGTATTAAATATAGAATAAGTTTGATGAAGTCTTATTTTAATTCAATTTTTATTTTAGTTTTGGAAAACATGTCATATTTTATAAATATAAAATTAATATTTATTGGTTTATTTTTTCAATATATTCATAGTTTATTTTTATATCTTATTTTTATACATAGTTTGTAACATATAACTTTTCTAACATTATATTTTCTCTTCTTTTATAGCTGAAGTCTATTGTATCGGTAACCGAGAATTATTATCTTACAATAATACAAGGAAAAACATAAAAAATTTGATTTTGTAAGTAAGGTTAAAAGTCAATTCTGAATTTGATAAAGTTATACGAAGTTTAGGGAAATTTTATGAAAAATCTGATATTAATACTTTTAGGAATGGGGCAATAATGATATTAAAGGGTTATTCGACAAGATAATAGTAGCAAGTGGGATATTTGAAAAGATAGTGATAGTTGAGGGGTGGAGAGGAAAAAACCCCAATTCCATATTATGTAATATTTTAGGGTTGAATAATGGAGATAATAATACATCATAACTTTTAGAAGATTAAAATACCAACCAATATAAAGGTCT
Organism: Echium plantagineum; assembly: GCA_003412495.2. Lineage (NCBI taxonomy): Eukaryota > Viridiplantae > Streptophyta > Magnoliopsida > Boraginales > Boraginaceae > Echium > Echium plantagineum. The sequence continues at coordinate 10,136,369 of CM016568.1, forward strand.
AAGATTCGTCTTAAACTTAATTAAGTTTATAAAACCTAATCTATTGACAATATGCATATTATTGATCCTACATAAAAGGGCGGCAGACAATGAAGAAAACGTTGTTTTCTTTGTTTGGACTTTGGAGTTTAAGTTCATCATGTCAACTAATATCGTGTATGGCACAAATAATGATAATAGATTATCATAATAAATAAAGGTCAAATCTCTAGATTATTACAAGTCATAACCTATTTTTTGATTGTTTTAGTGGAACACGTATAATCACCTAATTAAAATTCAGTCCATTTTCTCCATTATTGCTTCTTGAAAATTGAAGTTCATCAGGTGGTAATAATACTATAGCCATATTGCAAATTGCAATAATGTGGTCCTTCTCCAATCTCAATTATTGTCATACTTGTCACCTTGTACAGTAACGGTACTATTCATGGCTTCGTATTTAGTTAATTTTTTTATATGTTTATTAGTGACATCATAAATTAAATTGTGATAATTTTTGCTAATGGGGACTTTCTACTAGCGTTATGAATTCATAAGAGTTGGACAGTAACTTTAGTGGTCCAGTTCGTCCCTTATCTAGAAGAGTCACGAGGAAGTATATTGGCAGAGGCGAAACCAGGATGAAAATTTAGGGGGATCAAATTAAAATAAAAGTAATTTTCTGTTCTCAGGAGCGAAACCATGATGAAAATCGGGGGGGGGGGGGGGTGCAATTTTAAGGGGGGAAATAGGAGTCCGGTTTCGGTACATCAATAATTCCATGCATCAGGTGCATCAAGTACCCATTTAAAGGTTTCACGTGGGTACTGTACCCACTTGAAACTTCATCATTGGTACAAGAAACAATATCAACATACCTTGTACCCAAATTATACTATAACAATGGTACAGAACCACATATTTATCAATCCAAAGTAAAAATAGTAAATATATATGTGATTTGTAAATTGACTCACAAATATATAGATAATTGTAGCGTGACCCTTAATTATATAAATAATTGCATCATGGCCCTTAATTTATAAGATATTATGCCCAAACCCCCTTGATGAACCTGATGCATGGAAGTATTGATGCACCCAATCTTTTCACGAAAATAGGGGGCGAAAATAAATAAAAAATAGTTTAAAGTATCGAAAAAATTGAAGCTAACAAGGCTTGAACCATGACCTCACCCTTTTGAAGGAAGGAACTAACCAACTAAGCTACACTTACACTTCATTTGTTTACATCTTTTATTATATATATCATTTTCGCCCCTGAAAAACCTAGGGGGCGCCCCTTAGCCCCCCTAGTTACGCCATTGTATACCGGTATATGTGTCATTTCAGAGAGTAGAAGACTTGGATTTGACTGTTTATCATTTCGATATGAGATTTTGTCCTTTACGAAACTCGAATCTATACCGTACAAAAAGATTAAGCTATTATCGTAACACCCAAACTCTTACCAACTAATCCAAATGATTAAACTAGTTCGTCTACTAGCTTCTCCATTATATTACCGGTTGCAATTAGGGGTAGCTCAATTAGGTGTTATTCAAGACAGGGAGGTCATATTGGAGTAGCATACTTGATAATTAAATAACGAGATATTGTTAATCAATGAAGGCAAAACTTATTTCGATGAGCTTGCAAGATAATAATTTTGTTCTTTATAATTTATTTTTAGGGAATGCGTGTACTATGAATGGCATAATATGTTAAAAATGGTTTGATTAATAGAATGATCGATACATGCATTTAGCATACATAACGCACACTGAAAACTATATTTCATGCGTTCATTAAGAATAAATTAGAAATAAATTATCGTCGCTGAAGCTTTTGCCTTGAAATAAAATATATATGTCACTCAATAGTCATTACTAATAACTTCTTCTTATTAAATGGTCAAAACTAACAAAATTGGCTGGTATCCTTGATTCACGGGTGATTTTGAATTAAATCAAATTTTTGTTTTCTAATTCTAAATAAATTTTGTTAGTTTGTAAAAATTTATATATTAATGTATCTTTTATAATTTGTAATTGTTTTGGGATATAGATGAGGGAGTAATAAAAAAATGTATTTGGAAAAGATAAAACTATAGTACTATGTAGCTAGGACAAAATTTACCTCCACCAGATGTATATGCTAAAACAGTGTTTTAATTAGCACAAAATTAATCATATTGTTAGTTTCTATCTTCCAATTGATCGAGTATCCTATAAGGTCGGTAAGATGATAATGATTGAGGTTTTGTTTCTAACAAGTTCAACTTGGTAGAATGTTATACTAATTAATGATGATGATTATCAACTAGGCTGGATAAACCTTTTCCTAACAGCTTCATTATTATTACTGATACAATGTACCATGTATGTTAAGACTTGAGATCGAATGACAATATTGACTTTGTAACAATGACCTAGTGAAGAGACGGATGATAGATACACACTACCTTAGCTTAATCATGCGTGTTTTAATCTTCATGTGCTATATATATTATGCGAGGTAATTATCGAAATGATCTAAATAAATGAGTTATTGTTGCACTTTGATTGCCGATCGTAAGTGATATCTCATATATATATATATATATAGTTGTAGATCGAAGGAAAATGGTCTGAGTAAGTGGGTCACTGTTGTACTGTTGCGCAAATGATTTATGTAAATGTACTGTGTAGATAGTGCGGAAATAGTCCCTTCTGTTAGTTGTTGACGGAGAAAGAAATTAATGTGTATTTTGGGGTTAAAAGTACTAAATAAAATAATATTTTGCGGCAAAAACATAAATTTAATCCTCCTATTTTAAATTGTACTACATACTTAATGTAGTTTCAATAGGGGGAAGAGGGAGGTCGGTAGAGAACATAATATAAAGTTTAAAATATTATTAGAAATGCCCCAAAAATAAGTTTTAACCATTAACAATAATTAACGAAATCGTTAATTTAGAGATCATTGCTACCGGCTACACATTTACAGGGACTATCTGCCCATCGAAATCACTTACGGGATAAGTACAACAATAACCTATTTACTGAGACAAATTTAGCAATTACTTCCACTATATATACTCAATTGAATTTATAGATCTATTTCTTACATATACGTATGCACTATTAAAATAATAGGAGTAATAATTTTGATTGGGATTAGATTTTGCTCTGGGTTGTGTATCCCTTTTAGTGTTATTTTAATTTTACGTCTTATATATAGGATAATGCATCTGTGGTTACATTATATAATTACCGATGATATCAGCCTAACACAATGAACAAAGACGTATATATATACACATATTGTTTTATGTAATTTTTAGTAATCCAAAATGCTAAGGTGCGACGTGTAGTTGTGACAACATAATATCTAGGACATTAATTAAATAGTAATAAGCTATAAATCTCAGGAGTTTTAAGATAGTACTGATATGATCTGATAAGATCCGAACTTATCGAGCACATGTATGAAGTGATTGAGATGTTAAGACCTCTTCAAGCAACATATTGGCACAGCGGTTTAAAGAGGACTTGTCGAATTGAAAACCAATTTTTTTTTGTCTCGTTAACATGTACATTTCACATCAAAAATTGGTGTACTTCCGGATCAATATATAAAATTTTGAGTTACTATCTCTATTGTCATTTGGTTTAGAGTGGAACCTCATATACTTTTAACATTGAGTTAATTGCTGGAATGGTCCTCGTAATTGGGGTCCTGATGCAATTTGATCCCCAAGAGTGACACCGTTGCGGAAATGGTCCCTGAAAGTGCGTTTATTGGTGCAATTTGGTCCCCATTCCGTTAGCTCTGTTAAATTTAAGAGTGAATAACAATTTTTGGGGTAAAAATAAAACTTGTTATAACTTAATAGCCCCATTTAGGGCCTAAAATGTAAATAACAAAAAATAAAAGGTAAAAGTGACAATTAAATTAAGAAAACAATCTAGTTTAATCATTTTTTATTTCTTCTCAATTTTTTTTTTCAATTTTTTTTTTTTCGATTCTTGGATCTTCTTTTTTACCTAGTGAAATGGGTTCGATTTTGGCAAAAAGCTTGGTTTTCTTAGTTTTTTGGCAAAAGGGCTATATTTTCGTATTTTTTTTTACAAAAGGTTCGATTTTGATAATTGTTTTGCAAAAAATGTTCAATTTTGGTAGTTGTTTGGTAAAAAAGTTCTGATTTTGGCAATTGTTTAAAAAAAACTCAAGAATCGAACTTTTTGCTAAAACAACTATCAAAACCAAACTTTTTTGACAAACTATCAAAATTGAACCATTTTGCAAAAAAAAAAACTACGAAAACCAAAAGTCTTGCAAAAACAAATTGAACCATTTTTACTAGGTAAATAAAAAGAAAAGGAAATCAGAAAAATAAAAAATAATAAAAAACAAATCGAAAGAAAATCGAAAAAAACCGATAAAAAATTGCAAAAGAAATTGAAAAAATCGAAAAGAAATCGAATATGATTAAATTAGATTGATTTCTTAATTTTAATGTATTTAATTGTTACTTTTACCTTTAACTTTTTGTTATTTGCATTTTAGGCCCTAAATGGGGCTATTAAGTTATATTTTTTTTTTGTTTTACCCCAAATATTGGTATTCAGACTTAAATTTAATGGAACTAACGGAATGGGACCAAATTGCACCAATATACACACTTTCAGGGACCATTTCCGCAACGATGTCACTTCCGAGAACCAAAATGCACCAGCAGGCCTTCACTTACTGGGACCATTCCAGCTAGGCCTGTAATCGAGCCGAATCGAGTCGAATATTTGCAAGGTTCGAGTTCGGTATCATGTCTTGGAACCTTTTCGAACCGAACCGTTCGATTTTGGAAATACTTAAAAATCAAGGTTCAGGTATCAGTATCATGCCTTCGAACATACTTCGAGCCGAACCTTTTCGAGTCGAATACGTCGGACTATTTCGAACAGAGACGTTTGATCACAAGGCTAGGCATGCCTCATGAGGGGAGCGGGGTGAGGTAGCGGCTTTTGAGAAGAGAAGAGATGAGGGAGGGCCGAAGGGGAGGGGGAGGGTGATCTGGAGAGTAGAGATGAAAGAATGAGAGGAGTACACTGTACATATAAGAGAATATATGTGGGTTGATAAGGATTTTATCATTAAATACATATATAGTTATTAGGATTTATATGTGGGAATATATGTCGGTTGAAGGGAATACATATATTAGTCCACAATGGTTCAACCCTCTTATTTAATGACAGGGGAGGGGGGTGATCGAGCCGGACTAAATCGAACCGTTCGTCTCGATTTTGGAAATACCTAAAAATCAAGGTTCAGGTATCAGTATCATGCCTTCGAACATACTTCGAGCCGAATATTTTCAAATCGAATACGTCGAATAATTTCGAACCAAGACGTTTGCTCACATGCCTAATTCCAGCAATAAACTCTTTTAACATTTATGTGAATCTCTTTAGCTTATTCTCTAAAGAATTCTCCTTTGTCTTTGTGTTTTACATATTTTAGAATGCGGATCGGTTGTAGTTCTATTAAGAATACCTCTATTATATATCGCTAATTTTCAAAAAAAAAAAAAGAATACCTCTATTAAGATTTTTTTGAATGCATAAATTACGTAATTAATCCTCATACCAACATATAGATACCATGATAATTATTTAAATAAATCTTAATAGAAAAAAATTTAATATGGACATAATATTCAGTTTTAGAATGAGCTCTAAATATCATATACTATAAATATTTATGTATAATGAACTTAAAAGTAAAAATGTATTCATGGTTAAATCGTGTATTAGGCAAACTTTTGTGGAACATAACTGAAAGTTTGAAAGTAAGGGGTAAGAGATAATTGCCGGTTTGGTACTAAATAATGAGACGAAATTAAACTTTAGTCCCAGATGATAACATTATTGTAAATTAATCCCATACAATGGCCCATGTATTGCGATATAGTCCTCCAAAATGGTAATCATTATACCTTAGTCTCTATTTTTTCTGACACCACTATAACAATGATCACTTTCGAAACATTTATGTCATTTTCAGAGACTAATCTGCAATATTATAATTATAAAAAATTAAAGTGTAATTTTGTCTCACTGGGACCAAATTACAATTGACTGTTTAAGAGATAACATTCTCAAGAAGAGATTAGTGATAATAGGAAGTGGTTTCGGAAAGTGATCATTCAAATTAGACCATTTCCATAAACGTTGTGCTATCTAGCAATATACACATAATGGAAGACTCATAGCAATAAAATTATGTGCATCTATTAAAATGACAAAATGATTTCAGTTTTATCATTGAAAATGAAACTAGTTGAATTATCATTTCATTTCTTTCTGATTTTTGCAGTTGTCTTATTAAGTTTGGATGAAAAAACACAATCAATCTATTGAACCCAATAATTACTTCAAATAGACCAACAATAACGTTTTATTCTTATTAGGAATGGTCGAATACCACAAACACCTCCAATGATATAGATTGATAAAACAGCTGGAAATTTCAGTTTGATGCATTATTTCTTTTTACCAACAAATTTTATTTATTTATCTATATAGTACATTAACAATATTCTTCTATTACAAGTGCAACTTTACCATTACACAACATCGAAAAAACACACTCCAAATATCACTTACATAAGCATTCTAAATCACATTCTTACACATACAGTAGAAGAGTTGACATACATCAAACAATGTTAACTAAGGACATACATATCTTTTTCAACCATGGTGAGGGAGGGCATGTCTTAGCTTCCATCCAATTCGAGCAAACAATCATCGACCTCCTTTTGCGCGTACTGTCACGTCTCGTCCTTTTATATCAACCAACCACCGAACAGCATAAAAGAACTTAAGGAAATAAAATTACCAGAATTAAAACTGATTTATCGCGATCGCTCGTGGAGATGTAAGAAGGTGATAGGGTGAGCAAGGATATCTAGTTCTACTTTGCATCTCATCATCATCTTCATCTTCAGAATCCATTTGAGCTAGAACCTTAACAAAGAAACTAACATGGCATGGAAGAACAAGAGGACCTTCACAATTATACCCATATTCTGATTCAGCTTCTTCAAGCAACATCTTGAAAAGTGGATGATTCACATAAGCTGTCTTGATCACAAATCTTTGCTTCTCTGGCCCCACATATACTGAAAAACAACCTTCAGGAGACACTCTTTTTTTCTTCATGTTACTACAACAACCATTTTCAATCCCTTCTTTCGACGACGATAATGAAATACAAGGCATCGATTTCGTCTTCCTCGCTTCGTATGATGTCGAACCACCTTTCTTCTTCATACCTATAGCAAAAGATTTGCATCTCTCCAACGTTTTCTTGATCAAACCCTTCTTTTTCGACTCATAATCCATTTTTCACACACACTCGAGATCTTTATTATATCGAATAACTCAAAACGTGGGATGTGCAACAACTCGAACACCTTCTGCTAGTACAAACAACTAATAATAAAACACACAAGCTAGCAAACACTATATATATGTAATATGTTGATTACTTTAGAATTTATATATGGAGATATATATATAATCTATGTGCTACCCTCTATCATATACCAGATTGAACATAATTTGCATCCTAGGCTTCGTGGGGTTGCTCATATTTGTCTATACAACAAACAAAAAAACGAAAAAAGAAGCAAGAATTAAATAAAACAATAAGAAGAACTATAAGTAAACTAAATAACCCGTTTTTTGTAATTCTTATGATGCAATTGGAACTTATCGGCACAAACAGATCAATTTAGACAATAGACCGTCCTTTGTGGCTCCGATGCATGCAACTAGATCAACGAGCTAGTAGTGATCTTCGAAGATAATATATATCAAAAATCATTCGATGAATTAACTAGATTACTTGAATTAATTCAAGAATCTCATCCATGAGATCAAAGTTTGAGAGCTATGAATTTTGATGGATGATCAACTAGTTTAACTAGTATATGTAATAGTACACGCTCGTTGATGATTATAAATAGTAGAAGGAGGTCCCACTAAAGTATTATTAAAACTTTACTTTATAATAGTAATGTCAACGGTGAAATAATGATGCTTATTATAATGTCGTTTTTGTATACTTTTTTGTCCGGTTATTTAAAATATACAACCTTTTAATAACGACGTGAACCAAGAGTTGGCTTAGTATTTGGTCCGGAAGTTATGTCATCATCAAGTGGGCGATATATTTTTAATGCGTGTAGAAAATACTAGATTCATTGATTTATACGTCTTGGTTGTCGTTTATTCATTATATTGGTGGCCATCGGAAAGAAACTAAATTATTAATATAGGAAAACAACTACTGTCTATGACAAGTTGTTTGATGAAAATAATAAAGAGCACTAGCCATCGGAGAATTTTTTTTCGTGTGTAGTATGTGAAGGTAGAGCTAGTCGATAATAACTAGACGAAGGCTACAGGTTTTAAATTGTGATATTGAAAATTGAGTTAGGCTTTAGCGTAGGATATGAATGATTTTCCTTAGTGATTGTTATAATCTTGATCATTAATTAGCTAATATTTACCATTTAGTAAATTAGAGTAGTGAGGCCGGCTCGTCTAACACCGGGTCAATTAGGTTAGTCATTGCCTTGGCTAACATCAAAATATCTATATTAGTTGGCGTGAAATGATTATATTAGGAATATATACAAGATAAAAGAGGTTTAGACCATTTATGTTTTTATAACCATCTTTAATGTCTAAGAGGTAATTCATACTCCCTCCAATTCACATTGTAAGTCGTTTGAGACCACTGCACACATATTAAGAAAACCACTACAATCACTCTGTCAACCTTGTACTACATTGTTATTACATGTTCCATGACTCTTGATATGATATGGAAAGTTTCAAAAAGCAGGGTAAAGAGGGAAGAAAATAACCTTTTTATCATGGAAACAAACAAACGATTAAGAAATTGAATAAAGCGAAAGTTGTAAAACTACATGCAAAAGGAATCGGAGGGAGTATAATATTTGTTGGTGCTAAGTGATAATGTGAAAAGATAAATGTCGTATAAAATTGGGAAAAAAAAGTGTAGAGAAAAACAAATATGAAATGAAAATCGTGTTGACAAAAATGAGGAAAACAAATGTTGTGGGAAAAAATAAACATGAACAAAATTAATGAGGTCAAATGTAAAACAACAAAATACTGAAGGGGACAAGAGCAAACAAAATGTACAACTACTACAGTGAGATGTACAAGCGCCTGCTGCATATGACAAAATACAACCATTAATACGTACCGTACAAGCGTCTAATGTAAGAACCATTAGGTTAGTCATTGCCTTGGTCTAACTTCAAAATACTTGTATTAATTGGCGTAAAATGATTATATTAGACATATATAAAAGATAATAGAGTTTTAGACCACTTGTGCTTTTATAAGCATCCTCAATATCTAAGAATTAATTCATATAATATTTATTGGTGCTATATGATAATGATAAGACTACACAAAAGATGATGATTACGTTTCACTGATGATGCTTCTATATGCATCCAAATATTTAGTCGCGGGGCTAAATGTTCGTATAATTAATGCTTGGGACTAACTGATTGTGTCTCCGTCCGGGCCAAATGTTCGTACTGTTAACGCCCGTGACCAACTCATGGTATGAAAAAAATGATAAAATATGAATGGAAGCTTCCACGATCTTGAACTGACAATAAAATATTAGATAATTGTACATAAAGATGCACCATGCTACATTTGGATCATCAAATTTTGAGCAAAGTGGATCGTCATTTTGTGTGTTGATACTATTAACGTCTTGGACTAATTCATTGTGCAATTTAGTATGTAACTATAACGAATAAAAATGAAGTATAAAACATTATATTTAATATTAACCATCCAAAAGACAAAATATTACAAAGAAGCTTGGAATACAAACATAATAATTGTGACGAAAGAAAAAAAAGTGTAGAAAACCAAATGAAAAAAAAACAATTAGGGTCGAAAAGAAAAATATTCATATGGAATAAAACCCGGGGAAACAAAAGCTAAAAGATAAATTAAAATGAAAATTGGGTTGCATAAAATATGTGAAAAATAAATGTCGTATAAAATTGGGAAAAAAAGGTGTAACGAGAAAAACAAATATGAAATGAAATCGTGTCGAGAAAAATGAGGAAAATAAATATTGTGGGAAAAAATAAACATAAAACAAAATTAATGGGATCAAAAGTAAAACAACAAAATACTAAAGGAGACAAGAGCAAACAAGAGAAATTGAAAGAAATTGACTTTATGTTGAGAGAAATTGAGAGAATTTTAGTAGGTTAGGGTTGGGGTTTGAAGTTGTGTTCCAATATTGGATTTTTAATGTTAAAAAAAACCAGAAACCCGCTTACACGGTATACCGCATAGGATACCCAGTATACCGCATAGTAAAAACAACTATCTCATGGTATACCGTTTCATGGACCACGGTATACCTCGTCAGACCCCATCTTAACGGGCCCGACCCGTCCGGTATACCGTTTCATTAACTAAACTACACTTACACTTGGTTTGTTTACATTTTTTATTATATATATCACAAAAATTTAAAAGACTCGCATATAAAATGAACGATACCAAAAAACCTAAGGGGAACAAGCATCCTTAGTTGCGCCCCTGCCTCTATCCCATATTTTATTTTTATTTATAACGTTGACCCCTTTTATTTTGGTTCTGCTTTCGTCTCGACAATAACAAAAGCCAAGAGAATCCAAGCGCACAGTCAAAGCGGGACAACATATCCACGCGGCCCATTTATGTGTTTTCAGTAGTTTGAGCTCTCTACTACTCTAGCCTAGGTCTCTAGCAAGAATCATACCCAATGGCCCAATACTCGTAAAAATTGTACTAATATCATCTGGTATCCAACTAGTTTCAATTTTGTAACTCCTAAATGATAGTGTTAGAGTATTTGCACTAAATTCCTCAAAATAATTTTAAAATTAGTTTTTTATAACACTTTACCAAATTTGGGAAGTATGATTTAATATTTACATAAAATCAAATTCCCTACTTATTATTTATAACACTTAATATGAAGAAGAAAAATAGTTTGAGGAATTCTTAAATGTGTGACACTCCCTATAATATTTGAGAAATTTTTTGAAATAGAAAATCTAATATTTAGTACTTTTTTAATTCTTTTTTTTTTCCTAATTCCAAATATAAAATAAAAATGTTATAGGGCATCTGTTACGATTTGCGAATGCTCTTATATACACTTACCATAAGCTAACTAAGAGAGGATACGAATATCTAACATACAAGTATAACAATTGTTTATATATGGTTAATATATTATTATAGTTAGAAGAAAAGTATAAATCGGAAATATTGAGGAAAAATTAAAGATCGTATGATTCATAATGTCATTTTAAAATTAATTGATCCTATATATATATAGGAGGTGTATAATGTATGTGATATTATTCATTCAAATTAAGATTAATTAATGGAGTTTTAACGTCAAGATTCTATGAATTTATAAATCATAACGAGAGAGTTTACAACTAAACAATAAAACAACTTAATATGAACTAATTAAGGAAACAATAATAAACATCATTGTTTCCCAAATTTATGTAAAGTAATTATACTTCTAAGTTCTAACAATACTACTAAACTAAATACTATAGTTCATTATTGTTATTAATAATATTGCATGCTAATAAGTTGACGATCACATTATAGCCAAAGAGCACCGGCGTCTTTTAGCATAGGGACTAAAGTCCCATTAATATGCGCCCCCATGACCCTATCCATGGACCCAATAAGTTTGCCCCCAACAAAAACAACTGGAACAGGAGGTGATGAATTTCCAAGAATCCTAACCAATGCCATCTCTATTTCTTTCCCTTTGGGATCTTGATCAAGTTCATACACTGCTGGACTCACTCCCAACCCAGAAAACAACTTCTTCACTGCATGGCACATGCAACACGTGCTATCGCTAAGTATCACAACCGCGCTTCTTGAAGCCATCCTCACTATGCTCTCCACGGGGTCCATTCGTTCCACGTCGTCGCTATAATACTGCATTTTGGCTTCTTGTTAACGTTTAGAAGTTTGATAAATGATTTGATGGGGAGGAGAGGGGAAATGTAGGAGGAGATGGAATTATGAGGAGATGATGAGATAGGAATGATTGGGTTGGGGAGTTTATATAGGGGTGGGTTGGGGGGGGAGGGGGGGGGGGGGTGGTGGATAGGGGAGGGGCAAAAGAAAGGTGCTTTTGATGAATGAGGGGAGTTTTGTCTATTGTTGTCGCAAGGCGTGGGAGGAAGATATATGTATGTATGTAGTTTTTGTAGTTGCTTTAAAAGGATAAACAAATAGTGGACATTTATAATGGGACATGCCCTTAAAAACATGCATTATATTAGATGCTAATGCATGTGTCAGCTGGAGAAGACGGCTATAGTATTTATGGTAGCTGCCCTTAATGAACATAAATACTCTACCAATAATGGTGATATTTTTTTTGGGGGGGGGGGGGTGGGGTGGGGGTGGGGTGGGGGTAGTTAAGACAAGAAGGACATGCTTCTTTTCAGGCAAATATGAGAGAGTGTAAGAGTAGTACAACGGATACGGCGCCCTTGTCCTTGTTGTGTTGGGTTTGTCTATATACGAGCAAGGGCTCAAATTTGTTTGCAGTAATTGGTGTCTACTGTAAAAGTAACTGGTAGTATATATGTTTCTTCAATTTCACTCTTGCTAGCTAAGAGTATATAGTATCGACGATTTATTAATTTTTGATTTTATTTTTTATATTTCATTTTAGTTTTGAGACATATTCACAAAGATTTATTTCATGTTAAAAATCATCGTAATTTTTTTTCAAATTAGAGATGACTGATTCCTATTCAAAATAGAAGCAATTTCTGTAACAAGGCACCTTCCCTTACAAAGCCGACTCAATTTTGAAACAGATTAGCATCACAAATCAGCAATATATTAGAGTTGGAACTAAAAATCATTGCAAACATTTCAACGCATATCTTCAACGCATATTTGTTGTGTATCGCATACAAATTAGCATCGGATATGGATTTAAAATCGTGTTCTTACCATATTTTAGCATCGGACCATTTCATTGAAATTTTTGTTGCATAAGTTAGTTCAGCAACGAGTTTTGAGACGACAACAAGATCAGCCACCAGAAAATTTTGTTGGACAAAATTAATTGCAAATCAATATCGAAATACTCGCCAAATTTTTGCTCCCTGAAGCTCCTTTTTCTTGTAGTATATAATATGGGACCATTTCGATAATTACCAGATATCGTACATAAAAATGAAAATAGTAATCAACGTTCCGAAAGATCAAATAATTACATGACAAAAAAACTCCCATTATCATAATTACGATTTACGTCATCGATCTATAAGGATTTCAGTAAATCAAGTTATTCGTCTCATAAATATCTGATGATGAGGTCCATAAAATAAATAACAATGTGGTTTGGTGGAGTAGACATGCCTTCATTAAATAATGTCCTAAGATACATGGGAAGTACAAACTATAAATATGTATAACAGTTCAAAGGATTTGGTAGTTAATGCTGAGGCCAGAAGGTGCAAACTCAAGACAACATCATAATAATAACTAAGCCACCCATCATTAATGTTCCGCACCACAAATGCATTAATTTAGTTACCTCTAGTTTATGTGAGCTCATTAGATCGTCATGGGTGTTAGTGGCCCGTAAATCACGCCAGTCAAGTAATTCAGTTTAGAAAAATATTGTGCGATAAACTGGACTAAGAAAATTTTAGTAAAAGAAATCAAACACATAGCTTTGCGGTAGTTACAAACTCACTATTCCATCGAAGTGGTGCATAAGTTAAATTGGAGGGAGTAGTAATCTTCATTGCACAAGTTTAACCATTATAGTGCATGATACACATAATTTAGCGAAAAAAATGAATAAAAATAATAAAAAGTATTTGTCACTTTTGTTTCTAGCTAGGGGTATGTTAACTGTCATAAGTTTTGTAACACTAATAACAATATTCACTTTTTTTTTCCAAATTGTAGTAATTGTTTTCACCCCTACACTTTTATAATTACTAATTTTGGCACACATTAAAAACTCCATATTATATTTCCTAATTTTTCTGTAGAATAGTTTTAAATTAACTATAGAGGAAATATGACGCACGAACGTTTACCTAAAGTAAAGACAGGTATGGCAGAGTCCCCTGATGACGTAGAAATGTTGGGCGTGCTCTCTTTATTTTAACTACAGCTTGCGGCGGAAACCGGCGGAAGATGAGGAGTTACCACCTATACCACCACCGCATTAAATAATATTCCACTCATTTCTTTTTATTTCTTTTCTTACCATCATTTTTTTTATTACAAAATACTTATATTTAATATATGAAATTGCACTTTTCTATCTGCAATATATTTTTTAACTATTTTTTTCTTTAGTTATACATTCAATTTATATACAAATAATTAAAAATACCGCTAAAATGAAACGAAGAATGTAGAGCGAATTGCTGAAATAGTCCGCAATAGTATCATCAAGTTGTAGTTTTATCCCCAATAGTGAAACTGTTGCAGTTTAGTCACTATATTAACTATTTTATTAATTTTTAACAGCAACATCGAATGAGAGGTTAAATTTAGAAAAACAAATAATATATATTTTTTAAGCCGTAATGCTCATTTCTTATGTTTAAAACTAATGATGTTTTACATTATTTCAGCTTCCTAATCAAGTTTCATTATATATTAAAAAATAAGTTTAGAATTTTTTGAGCCCAATTTAACTTCTTTAATATATACCTATATATCTTCACTTTTCAAGCCTATGTTGTCATGTACTTATATCTAAGCTAGTTTTGCGTACGCGTCCATAAATCTTTGGGTATACTTTAATTCTGGTGGCACACATACAGCCATATGCCCATATTCTTCAATTTAATTCATTTCATTTTTAAAAATCGTTTTGGTACTCGTGCCAATTATATTTCGAACTACACGATCATCTAATTAAAAAGTGCTTTCTTAAAAATAAAAAGAACTACTTTACTTATTTATACTTGGCCTATATAATATAGATAATTATTCTCAAAAGCAAAAGCAATTATTAAGAACAAAAATAAAAAATGAATTAGTAAATTGAGTCTTAAACAATCAATATTATAAAAATAATAAATTTAGTCTAGACAACCATTTATTTTGCAACGAAGAGAATATTAAATTTTCACCATTAACTAAAATGAATTAGTAAAGGGAGTATTTAACAACATATATATAGCCGTTATTCTAAGGTTCGTAACTAAAATTATTTGTAGCAGCTTACCTAAATAAATTTCTTAAAATCTATATATTATAATATTATATCAAATTTAGATGTTATGTCTTAATTTTTACATAATTTTTTTATTTTTTATTTATTACTTATAATACTTGCATCTTTAATTTTAATATGAATAGCGAAAGTGGTTTGAGGAAGATGATAGAAATATGAGACAATCCTTATAATAGAGGAAAGTTTTTACAATATGACATTTGATATTTGGTGTTTTGTTGCTTTTTTTTATTCTTCTTATCTTAAATATGAAATAAAGGAGTATTTTGAAGCATCTAACGCAAATAGTGGCGGAATTATTAAGGTTCATCGTTGTTCATGCGAATAGACACCTTTTTTTTTTGAAAAAAAGATTATATATATAAAAGGAAAAATTAATGTAAAAATTAGTATTAAAGTTATATTTGAATATATTTAAATGTTTTTGAACAAATACTTTGAAAATTATGACAATTTCGAACATATATTTTTATACGCCTAGATCTGCCACTGAACGCGAATGTTCAAAAAATCAAGCCATCCCATATAATCCACGCACCACTTCACACCTTTTATTTGTATGTATTGAATAGCTAGTTCCTGCATGACATCCATCGTCCCACAAACACATATATGGACTATGTATAGAAACTATAATTTAACAACATTGTTTCAAATATTTATGTAAAGTTGTAATAATACTTAACTATAGTATATATTCATTATTGTGATTTATGTTGCATGCTAAGTTGATCATAATTAAAGCCAAAGAGCACCAGCATTTTTAAGCATAGGGACTAAATTCCCATTAATATGAGCCTCCATGACTTTATCCATGGACCCAACAAGTTTGCCCCCAACAAAAAACAACTGGAACAGGAGGTGATGAATTTCCAAGAATCCTAACCAATGCCATCTCTATTTCTTTCCCTTTGGGATCTTGATCAAGCTCATACACTGCTGGACGAGGTACGTAATTGCTGAAATGGTCCCAGTAATTACCTCACTGCTGGACTCACTCCCAAGCCAGAAAACAACTTCTTCACTGCATGGCACATGCAACATGTGCTGTTGCTTAGTATCATAACTGCACTTCTTGAACCCATCCTCATTATACTCTCCTCTGGCTTCATTCTTACCGCGTCGTCCGAATCATTCTGCATTTTGTTGGTTTCTTGATTTGAAGTTCAAAAAAAGGGGGGGGGGGGATGTGGAGATTAGTATTATGAGGAGATGATGTGGAATGATGGATGGGTTGGGGAGTTTATATATAGGGGAGGGTTAGGGTGGGGAGAGTGAGCTTGGACTTATATATGCTTATAGATTTCCTTAAGTAGGGTGCTTAAGTTAATGTCATACCATTAGATCATCAAAATAATTGATTTACATCATAAAGTGCATAATACATACCCTTCCCTGGCCTTTTTTGAAAAGACCAGAACGTCGTATGGTGAAGGTCATTTATCGGTAACTTTCATCTTCAATTTTCTTGATGGTTACGTTTTGTCTACCCTTCCTTTTTCTATGACTCATGATATTAGACAAAGGTATCACAATATAAAATACAAAAATATATTTTAATTTGAAATGGTTAGAAAAATGAAAGGGGTTGATTGGGCAATGGATAATGTGATAGATATTTTAGAATTATTAAAGTTCTCAAAGCATTAAACATATTAGTCCAACGATATTATTCTTTTAACGACTAATTTAAATTGAATTATATTGGTAATATTATTTATATATAATTGATATAATTATAGTACTTTATCTCTATTTATTTATTATTTAGAAGATATGATATCTATATTCAAATGTCCCAAAAATAATATTCTAATTTCATTCATGTATTAAATATAGTAATAATTTAATTTGTAGGTGACTCTTTCCTTCTTCAATATTTTTTGTATATTCCGTTTTTCATTTATTGTACTAGGGTAAAGTATCATAAGACAGAAAAAGTAAATAATTTTTGAATTAAATGATTACAAAAAGTGGAAGAATTTGATTGTTGATATTTAATTTACTATTAATAGTTGTTAGGGTTCCAAAATTCTAAACTCACTGAACGTAGTCGAATAATGTTATATGTATATTTATCGTTGTAATGATTAACCTACAACCACAATTAATGATAATTATGATTTTATTCATGTTTGTATGACCTTTATATTAATCATAATTTTAAGATAATTCTACTTCGCTTGTCAATTGCAAGCTTCAATATTTTAATTTTTAATTCACAAATACAATATTACGGGATCTTCAAAGCAGAGAAAGGCTTGATGATGATGATGGAAAATACAGAAGATGATTTCATGATACCGCAAGTCAAATTAATGAAAGCTTGAATGAATCTAAGTGAAAATCCATATGAAAATCCATATCAAGCCAATCATTTATCCAAATATAACTTAATAGTATTTCAAATGTTTGGTGTCACTATTATGAAGTCAAGTTTAATTATTATTTACTTTTATTAGTATAATTTGTATGCTTTTATGAGTGGTGTTACAATGATAACGTTAAGAATATAAAGATGTTAGTATTTATTATGATACCATATTATTGAAGAAGTTATTGATATACATAAATTTTTTATTGAAAAGTAATACTGTATAAATTGTTAATCATGAAATTCCAATATATTACTCATTTAATTTGATACCTTAAATACATACATATTATAGTGTAATGACAGAATGTATTACTTCGAACTGAAAGCCGGTCAAATTTTTAACTTTGATAACTAATCTTACAAATTGAACGAAAATCAGTGAAAATTGATTCATTGGGGAAAAAATAAAAATTTAGTCCTTATATTAGAGGGAAACACAATTACAACTTAATTTAGGGCTAAACTAAAAAATTGCAAGGAGAAACAACAATCAAATTTATATTTATATTGAAAAGCATACACCATTATCTCATGAATTGTAATATAAAAATTTAGTAAAAATACAGACAAAGGAAGAACAATAGCAATGAAATTTATTTTTATATTGAAAAACATACACCACCTTACAACCCAAAAGATAAATATTGAAGAGATAACATTAAACTTGATATCTCATATAACATAAATGTAATTAACCATAGCTTAACTTTCATCGCTAATAACGAAGACATCACCAAACTTAAAACATGTAATAATAATTGATGAGAATTCTTTTATTGTGGTCATAACTCATCACCTTTAAGGTTTAGTTCCACTAGGACCAACACCATCATTATTCTTAGGATTAACTATATTAATAGGATTATTGTGATAATCAAACATATTAATCATGGCATATTGATATGGTGTTCCATCGCTAGTGAAATAGACAGGTGTTGTTGGATCATATGGTGCAACCTTCTGAGGTTGTTGAGAATAATAACCTGTTCCATCCAAAGGATTAATTTGACCATTTCCTGCAACATTATTAGCTTCAGAATTTATTCTTTTCTTTTCGACTTGAACATCATGAAGAAGCTCTTGCATCATAGCCTTGAGAATTTCAAGTTGATCCAGGGTAAGATTATCCTTCCCATTTGGACCATCCCACCAATACCGACCTTCATTTGCTATCTGTAGATTAATGAGTTCTTTTCTCTTCACCTTCTCCATGGCTAAAGTATCATCCAAATAGGTGACCTCTTTGTTGAGTTCTTCCATGTTTGTATTACGATTAACTCCGAACGTGTTATCGGGAAATATGTTATAATCACCGATACTTGTAAGATACTTGTTGATTGTACAAAACACAGAAGGATGACCAAAAGCATATACCTTATTTCCTGGAGAGAAAACAAGTATTGCAAGCTCTGCTTCACAAAGGGTACAAAGCTCACTCGCCTTTTTAAAAAGACCAGAACGTCGCTTTGAAAAGGTCACTTGTAAATGACTTTCATCTTCAATTTTTTTCATGGCAATTTTTTGTCGACCTTTTCCTTTTCTCTTATTCATGGTATAAGATAAAGTATCACAATATAAAACAAAAAATACGATTTTTGGTTAGGGAAGATGAAAGGATTTGGTTGATATCCAATGTGTCAGGTGATAGGTATTTATACAGTTTTCAAAATTCTCAAAGCATTAGCCTATTAGTCCAGCAATATTATTATTTAACGACTAACTTAAATCTGATATTATTGATAATAATTACAAATTACTTTTTGATAATAATTACTCATCACTTTCTTATAATTAATATTATTATAGTATTTTATCTCTATTTATTTCTTAATTTAGGAGATACGGTATCTGAATTCAAATGCTCCAAAAATTATATTCTAATTTTATCAATGTAACAAAAATAATACGTAATTTGATAATAATTACTAATTACTTTTGATAATAATTACTAATTACTTTCTTATAATTAATATTATTATAATATTTTATCTCTATTTATTTCTTAATTTAGGAGATACGGTATCTGAATTCAAATGCTCCAAAAATAATATTCTAATTTTATCAAATGTAACAAAAATAATACGTAATTTAATAATAATTACTAATTACTTTTTGCTAATAATTACTAATGACTTTCTTATAATTAATATTATTATAGTATTTTATCTCTATTTATTTCTTAATTTAGGAGATACGGTATCCGAATTCAAATGCTCCAAAAATAATATTGCAATTTTATCAATATAACAAAAATAATACATAATTTGTAGGTGACTTTATACTTCAATTTCCTTCGTAGATATTTTGTCTATTCTATTTTTCATTGATGGTACTAGGTTAAGGTATCGCAAAATAGAAAAAGAAAAATAATTTTTATATTGAAATGGTTATAAAAAATGGAAGAATTTTGATTATTTGTATTCAATGTGCAAGTAATAGTTATATAGGATTTTAAAATTCTCAACTCATTGAACGTGGTCGAGCGAACTAGTGATAATTATGATTTTATTTATTCAAGTTTATCTGACCATCGTATTAATCATAGTTTTATAATTTTAATTTATTAGCTTGTGTTTAAATTAGTTATTACTTTAGTTGAGTTAATCTAATCCTACGGAATGTAATGATTAGTGAGAATTAAATGACTACGGAATGTAATGATTGTAATCATAATAATGGGAATTGAATTACATAACTATGTTCATACCAAAGAATTTATGTCCATTCTTTTCTTTTCCTTTGTTAAAATCATTCAATTTCTAAATCATTCCATTCCAGAATTATTATCCTTGATGTAATCGTGTAAGTAGTATTTTCATGAAGGGAGTCATCATTTATATAAATGTTCGATTCTTTTTAAAACATATGTAAATCAAAATATATATGCTGTCTTATTTACAATAATTGTCTGTTCACATACATAGAGTCTGAGTATGCCAATCCGTTAATCATTTAATTTTTTAGTTATAAATTCTCAATAAAATTTTACACGAACTTATAATAAAAAAAGTTAGAATGGTGACATAAATTTAAAACTTAGTATGAGATAACGAATGAACAAAAAACTCATTCTAACTTCAAATGTGGTTCTAAAAGTGAAGTTTTACGAGAAACTGGAGATACTTAGCACAAACCGTCCAAGTGAGCACTTAGCATCACTAGAGCTTGTTTTTTATACAAAGTTCATTAGTTTGGGGAATCAAATTTATGTTGCATGAATAGACGGGAATGCAGATAATTAACATAGTATATAAGTTAATGTATATATTTTGTGTATGTTTTATGGACTGGTCTCGAAATAATAAAGGCAATATATAATACACATATATAAATGCTTATTTATATAAGTTTATTAAACACGTCATTATGGTTATACATAAAACTTTAATAAAGACGACTATTGCCGAGCATATGGTTTTTTTTTAATACATATGTATATATCCTAAAGGTACATGTTAATTTAATTATTAGAATTGAAAATAAAATATATAATATATATATAATATTATTTAAAGGCATATCTACAAGGGAACATCGTTTACATATTTTCTCATACTAAGATTTCACATGTATATCTTCTACTAAATATATATTTCACTTTATATTGACATACGCTTTAACATGTGCCTTAACAACATATTATAAAAAACTCGATCACTCAAATATATTACTGTTTCTGTACTGGTATAATAAGGATACATGCATGCATGATGCATATTGTAGGGTAAATGGTCTAAGTGTACTTACAATACCCATTAAACATTATAGTAGTAAATTTTAAGTGATAATCTTTGACATATATAAGACATATTTCTATTATATATGATGGTATATTGGTATATGATATTTTTACAAGGTGGAATGTATAGCAATATATAATATTTTATTAATTGTGTTTTGCTTTATATTTGACATTTGATATTTCTGATTAAATTCAAATTGTAAAAGAGTGCCGATCAAGTTTAATTTTTATTAAAACTTATATTTTAATATAAATAATAAAATAAAAGTGAAGAACGCTAGCACCCTATCACATACATCATCCTAATTTCTATCTCCTTAAAACATGCATATTGTATGTCCCAATATTTATCTGTATAATATATTCTTCGAAATGGAGTCATTAATAAAACTACTCTTTCCATTTTATTATATGATATGATGTTGTAGGCATTGTCACATAGATGAAGAAAAATTAAAAGTAATCAAAAAGTACATTGAGAATGCAAAATGTCAATTGACTGTCAATATATTACTCCCTCCATTTTTTTATATGTAATTTTAGAGATTTTCATATATAGATTAAGAAAAATTAAAAGTAGTCAAACAGTACATTGAAAATGTAAGATGCCAATTAATTGTCACTATATTATTGGTTAGTTGATAATTTAAATGAAAAAAGTAAGCAAAAAATACACTGAAATTGTAAAAATCACATTGAAATTGTAAAACATCATGTAAAAAGAAAATCAAAACCAAAAGCCTAAAATGTCATATAAAGAAAAACAAAACTATAAGCCTAAACCGTCATATAAAAAATGGAGGGATTATTGATTAGTTGATAATTTCAACGAAAAAAGTAAGCAAGAAGTACACTCGAATTGTAAGACGTCATATAAAAAAAATCAAAAGTCCAAAACGACATATAAAAAAATAGAAGGAGTACTAAATTCGTGTTTTTAAAATGTTATTTCATTGCTTCATTTTTACATTGATAAAAAAGTAACTAAAAAATATATTAAATTCAAAGAACAATATAGTAGAATTATACGATTATTATCTGATAGTTAAATAGAGAAAGTAAGTAGTAGTCACAAAGAATATAAACGTATAATTTATTATATTAAACTGATAAATGTTTGATTATACAAACATCAAACTAAAAAATGGATGGAGTAACAATTAAGAAGATACGAGAGAACACATTGACAAATATACAAACTATAATACTCCAGTTTCAAAATACTTATCATCTAATTAGAAAATATTTCATTAAGGAATAATGAAGATAACTATTTTATCCTATATAGATAACTACTTTAAAAAAGTAAAAATAACCTCAAAATTAAAACTAATTATTAAAGTCAAAAATAAAAAGTGAGTGACAAAATATAATGAATTTCTAAACAATCAAAATATTCTTTCCGTTCTCTTTTATTTGTCTTTTTAGCCATTTGCACATACATAGATTAAGAAAAATAAAATTTAGTCAAAAAGTACATTAGAAATCAATCGATTGGAACTTTATAATTGGTTTGGAGATAATTTTATAATAAAAAGGTATATTAAAAATCTAAATTTTTAAATAATTATACTAGAAAAATAAATATTTAAAAATAAAAAATTAAGGCTAGAAAGATAAATACAAAAAAACAAAAAAGTATTGTAAAAATAAATAAATTTTAACTACCGAGATAATAGAGTTTGGATCACCTGGCCTGTAACATTTTTATGTGACACTCTCTGTTACACTTCTATTGTTTGGCTGTTTTTTCAATCTTTCAAACATATTACATTAACAAATAATCTTAATAACGTTATTTACTACCACCTCCAGTTAAAAAAACTGATTGTTTTTGCTTTTTATGACAAAATTATGTAATTTTTAATTTACAACTATAAAAGTTATGAATAGTCAAATATTTTGCCTCCGCAAATCTAAATGAGAATTATTTTGAATCAGATATAATAGTATATGTGTATAATAACATGACTAAATAAAGTTATGTTGCTTAAAAATTTAAATAAATGAACACATAATAGTTTTGTAACAAAAAATATCGCAAAAAATGTTACAGAAGTTCCAAACTCGAGATAATATAATTTCACGTTCAAAAGGATTTTGTAGTTACTGTTGAGGCCAGAAGGTGCAAACTACAGACAACTTCATAAAACTAACCATCATTACTGCTCCTCGTCAGTCAGACTATGTAGTACTCCCTTCAATCTAAAAAAATACTGTAGTCTTTTAGATATTTGGAAATTATTCAAAAATAATGGTTTTTTACATAAACTAAAACAAAATACATTATTTCTTTGATCAATATCTTTAGTTGGGTTAATTGAAGCTCAATATTAATGAATGAATCACGGATTTTATGTAATTAAATGAGGGTAAAATGGTCATTGTTGAAATGTTTTAATGTTTCTTAGCTTGTGTGAAATTCTAAAAAGCCATTTTTTTTAGATTGAAAGTAGTACTTCTTTCGTGATCCTTTTTTAAAAATTCCTTTTTTCTTTTTTTTTGGGATCAAATTCTAAAAATATTTAAGCATAAATTATCATTAGCACATAAGAAATCATGTGTATTGAGTATTTGAGGCCTTACTTCTTAGTTGTATTCCACGGACTAAGCATATATCGATATAAGGTTAAACATAATTGTATATATACATCATGTAAATTATTGTGTACAACAAAATCAATTACTCTATACACTAAAGACAATTTCACAAAACCTTAAACCCAACTTTGAAGATAGAGATATTTACAATTTAGGTCAACCGAAACCTTTAAACTTGTAGAAAACTCACCGGCAGGGTAGCGGAAGTCGAGGAAAGAAGTTACTAGATGAAAATAAAAGATCAAGAAATGAAGAATAATGTCTGCAAGATCTTTTGGTACCCCCTCTGCCTTCAACTCAATTTAACTTGTCAAGTTGTTAGACTCGAAGGAAAGAAGTGACTAGATGAAAATAAAAGATCAAAAAATGAAGAATAATGTCTGCAAGATCTTTTGGTACCCCCTATTGTGGGATGTTTTTGGAACCGTTTCGACATAAAAATGAGTACTTTTAATCTCTGGTAGTTGTGTAGCTAAGAAAGGTTCGGAACCAACTCTTCGGAATTAGACGGTGCTTAAGTCTGTTTAATGGAAATGGTTCTCTTTGGAATGATCTTAGATCTCTTCACCGGAAGGCTCAAAGTCTGCAACAGTGCTTGTTGATTAGGATTCTTCGTACCTGAAAGTGTGGTTGGTGTTCGACCACAAACACTCCGATGTTTAAGTCAGTATAAGGTCCGCAAGCAAATGTCAGAGCAAGTATATATCAAAGCGAATTCAAAATTAAATTACCTTTTACAAATGAAATGGTTATCTATTTATAATGTATGTGACCGGAAATAACCTACAAGTATACCTTCCTGTTGGATGAAGGACATGTGTCTTTCTCAGATTTAGAGATGAGATTTTGTGCTTCTCTGACTTGTTGGTCCGTACGGTGCTACCGGACTTGGAGGGATTTATCTGTTGATAGACCTCTATGGCTCTACCCAAGCTTCGACGGACCCTAGTTCATCATAAAGTTTGCTTTTACAAAAATATTTATAATGAAATAAAAAAAAATGAAGGAAGTAAATACAAGTGGATCGAGGAAAATATATATGAGAGTAATTGAAGAAGATCAATATTAATGTGAAACTCATGAACAACTTAAGATTTAGTGCAGCTATATAAATTTTGGAGTACATTATAAATAGAGATGTTCTTCCACTCTTATGCTTACGTGAGGCAACGAAATTAATGCAGCCAATGTAGTACTCCGTGCATTATTAATTGCACTTGCAAATATTAAAGTCTTGTTTTTTGCAAAATTAAATTGAAGGCAGAGGGGTGAAATCGAGTAGAAATGAGAGAGGTAATGAAGTACGAACGTTCACCTAAAGCAAAGACAAGTATAGCAGAATCTCCTAATCAGGAAAATTTGTTGGGCGTGCACTCTCATTTTTAACATATTTAGGGGTAGGGGTGGGCGGCCATCGAAACTAGAGTTTGCGGCCAAAACCGGCGGCAGACAAGGAGTTACTTGGTTAGATAAACGACCACCATATTAGATACTCTTTTTTCTGTCAAATGATATCATATTAAAAGTAAATTATACGCTATTGGGGAGGGGGAAATTTACCCTACAATGCAGGCAGAGGCGTCGGTCGTGCTTTATTAGGATGCCTTGTCAAGCTAAGACTCGGACCTAAGACCTCTAATTGTGTAGGCTGGGTCGATAACCACTAGGCCAAGATCACATGTTCATTGGATACTTATTTCAGTTTGAAGGAGATAATAGTTCAACATATATTTATTTTTTATAATAATTACTCCCTCCATCCCAAATTGATTGTCTTATTTTGACTTACACAGTCTCCGAGACACAAGGTAAAACGTAAATATCTTTAATTTTACAAGCGTAAAAATTATAAAAAGATGATAGTTCGAAAGTATACATTGAGACGAATCTAACAATATCCAATATGACTATATTATCTTTTATCGACTAATGAGAATTAATGGTCAAAATTTTCATAATTTGACTCTCAAAATAGAAATAGACCAAATAATTTGGGATGGAGGGAGTAATATTTCCTCCACCCTTAATTTTAAAGCTATTTTATGAGAAAATTTTGAATTTTATTAAAGTTCATAAAAAAGTAAATGGATTTTAAATTTATGGATGGAGGGAGTAATAGGATATAGAGGGAGTATTTGATAAGTTACATATTTTATTAAGAGTTAATGACATGGCAT
The DNA here is from genome assembly GCA_003412495.2 of Echium plantagineum. Classification (NCBI taxonomy): domain Eukaryota; kingdom Viridiplantae; phylum Streptophyta; class Magnoliopsida; order Boraginales; family Boraginaceae; genus Echium; species Echium plantagineum. Next base: position 10,162,622 of record CM016568.1, read on the forward strand.
CTTATTCACGTTTTAAAAGATTATTAAAAGGAAATGAAAAGGAATATAGGATGTCATAAAATGTTAAAGAATCTAATAGATAAATATATAACCATATTAAAACATTTTGGAAAATTGCCCACAACTTACAAACGCTTACGGTTGTAATTTCCGCCCATATGAGGCATTTTAATATTTGTACCTTATCTATTACCAGGACTACATTAGACCAAAAATTTGTTTTGAGCTCCTTGGATTACCCACCAGAATGAGACAATATGTTGCTTCAATGGGAAATTTTGAAGCTGGTCCTCTTTTCCCCTTTTTTTTAATTGTGCCTTCCTTCTTTTTTCGATTTATCTAGTTCTTTCTCTTGAATAGACTAAATTATTTTTAATGAACCTTCCTTCTTATACGTAAATTTTCGTACCCTTCTCACTCTTCTTCTTTTTCACCATCCCACCACCACCACCATCAACATAACCACTAGCATCACATACTTCCACCACCAACTACCACAACAACAAAAAGTACTCCACTAATTCATCCTAAATGGTATGTAATGTTGGTGGTTATGATAATGGTGAATGATGGAAAAAAGGAAGAAGAGAGAGAAGGGGATAGAAAAATCTAAAAATAAGAAGAGAGGGTTCATTAAAAGTAATTTAGTCCTTTCGTGGAAGAGGAATAGACAAATAAAAAAACGAAGAAGGCAAAAACTAAAAAAGAAAGAGAAAGGAGACAATCTTCAAAATTTCCCTTTCATTCAACGAACAAAATTCTCGTTTACTCATGTTTTGTCTTACTAATGAATCCACATTCCGCACCACCAATAAATGGAAGTATGTGAGTGGTGGATCTAAATCTTTTAAAGTGAGTGTCTAAAATTGATATATATATTCTGAAGTGGATATTCATATAACTAAATATACTAAAATATATAAATATATGTTAATTTTTGTGTTTATTTATTTATAACTATATAATTACTCCTATTTTTAGAAACTTTCTGTTCGACTGAACAATAACAACTATGTTTGCTCCGCCACTAATAATACTCCTTATCCCTAAATATAGCTTACTTTATTTCTTATATGTTTTATTTTGTAAAATATATAGAGTGAAGTATTTTCTATCTTATATATACAATTAACATTATAATTTTGATTTTTTTTTGTGTGTCAGTTCATACATCAAAATCTTTAATTTTAATAATTGAAAAATCAAACGACAATCTTTTAAGACTAAAGAAAGTACTTTTGTTTACTTTTTTCAATGGAATTATCAACTAACCAATAATATAGCGACAATCAATTGACATTTTACATTTTCAATATACTTTTTGAGAACTTTTAGATAACTTTTAGTTTTTTTTCTTAATTTATGTGAAAATGTCTAGAGTCATATTAAAAAAAATTGAGGCAATGTATATTATAAGTATATGATAAATACGATAAATGAAATCCCACCTCAATGCTAAAAATACTACTTCCTCAATTTTTTATAGTTATCGTTTTATATTTTGACAAAATAATGAAGGAAATCATATAATTTACTTGTATACTCTCATTTGTTATAGTAATAAACATTAATATCTCAAGTTTCAAGACAAAAATATAATTCATTCTTATTTAATGACAAGTTCATAATAGAAAAACTAAATTACAATGTTTTTTGAAAATGTAAAACGATAATTAAATAAAATCATTTTTGTTGTTAGAACGACAAATAAAAATAAATGAAGGGAGTATTTGGTACCGTTTGGGTGTGTAACAAATGAGTTTATAGTTGTTAAAAGTGTGTAGCTCACGGTCACGGGACACCCTCCTTAATTGGTGGTAGATAGATTCCGTGTGTCAGAAGGCGAAGCCGGCTTCTTCTTCTCTCACAAAATCAACTAACCTCCACTTATCAAAATTCCGTAATCACAAATGTTGACTAATATAGTGATTCAACTACAACTAATTAAGTTTAAAAATTCTAAAATCAATTCGATTCTTATATAACAAGAAAATAAATTGGTAACTATTATAATCACCTATAAAAAATTCCCATTTACTCATTTTTGTCTTTCTTGTTTGTATTTCATACTTCTTTTGCATTTGGATTTTTAGGTTACATTGGAAAATTCAGTTTATTTCTGTGATTAGAATTTTGATTGACTATTATACTCTTATACTTTATATAAATAGTTGGAAAGTTGATTTCTTTGTTGGGCTTCATCAGAATTATTAAGGTGATACAATAGTTTATGAAAAGAGATATTCGGGAGTCAAAGATCTTTAGGGAGTGAAAATTCCCTATACTCATTTTTTTGTTTCTTGTTTGTATTTGTTGTTTTTTCCATTTGGGTTTTTTTTGTATATTGTAAAATTCAATTGTTTATGTGATTAGAGTTTCTTGGTATACTGTGAAATTTTATAGAATCAGTTGAAAAAAAGTTGATTGCTTTTTTTTGGGTACTTCAGAATTATTGTTAAGATGCAATATTTTTTGGAGTAAAAAAAGATGTTTTACGGAATGAAAATTGACATTTACTTGGGTTTGTTAGTTGATTATACAGTGTAAATTTGGGTATAGTAGAGGTTGTGGTTGAGTGGTATACTGAGAGATTGGATAGAATCAGATGCAAAGTTGATTGCTTTTTTGGGTATTTTGGATTGATTGAGGAGAGAAAAGATTCTTGGAAAAACATCTTTATGGAGTATGAATATTTTGTTTACTGATGTTTGGCCTTCTTTTTTGTATGTGCAATTTTCTGCATTTGGGTTTGTGGGAATAACTTTTGAAGTTTGGACTTTTAAGCGATTAGATTTCATGATTGAGCCGACCTTACTTAGTGAGATAAGACCTAGTTTCATTTGTTTTTAAAGTTCTTGAGTGAGAGGTATATCGTGATATTGGATAGAATCGGATGAAAAGTTGATTGCTTTTTTGGGATCATAGATTATTTGAGGAGATAACAGATTATTGGAAATAGATACTTGGGAGTAAAAGGAGAAATTTATTGAGTGTGAGAATTCTGTTCACTGAATATTTTCCTTCTTGTGTTTGTATTTGTAATTTTGTTCATTAGAGTAGTGTGAAATATGGATTTAAAGCGATTATAGTTTCTGATTGAGAGGTATACTGAAAGATTGGATAGAATAATATTTAAAAATTGATTATTTTTTGGGAACATTAGATTGATTGAGGAGATAACAGATTCTTGGAAACACATATTTGGGAATTAAAAAGGTCTTTAGGGAGGATGGGTTGCTTCCCTTGTTTTGATTCAAAGGAAGAGGAGACGTTGAATAATCAGAGGGATAGAGCTGCTAAGGAAGTTCACCCAGCTGTGCCAGCTAACTTCTCAAGATTATCTTGTGGTTGGTAACTTTATTTATCCTGTTATGCTTCTGTTCTTTGATTGGATCAGTTCTTGCTTATGTAGATCAGGATTTTCTTGATCACATCGAATTGTTATTGCAAGATAGTGATTATAAGTTTTAAGTATCAGATGTAGCTGGATTTTTTTTAAGCTATTTGATGGACATTGTAAGATAGGATAATAGGTGATGAAAGGAAGAATTCAATTTGTCAAGAAAAAAAGATCTTTAAGGAGATCCAGTTTCTTCAAGTGTTCTTATATAATTATTTACACTTGCATTATTTTTGCTTTTTGGTTGAAGTAATACAGCAAACTTCCGCTGTCTTGGGGATAACCTGTATAGAAACTTAAACTATTAGGACGTTATTGAGTGTCCTGTGTGTGTAACTACTGATCTCAAGTACTTTAATCTACGAGTTGACGTTGGTGGAGCATCAACCTCTTAGAAGATGTCATTTTTAAACATCAACCTCTTAACTGTCACAAGTATATATAGAGATTACTAATTAGTTAGATGCATTTATATGTTCTGTTCCTATCATGATCACGCTAACTTGGTGATCATGTTACATTGCAGGAGGAGAAAGAACAAAAGCAAGAAGCAACAGTAGTTTGAGAAAGGAGTCATCAGTGGGAAAGCAGACCCCAGATGCTCAAATTGCAGCCCAAATATTCACTTTCCGCGAACTTGCTGCTGCTACCAACAATTTCAGACTAGAATCTTACTTGGGTGAAGGTGGGTTTGGGTGTGTATATAAAGGGCAGCTCAGCAGTGGTCAGGTGATTTATTTATCTTTCGTTAGTGTTCATCATTTGGCCTCGGCTCCTAAGCTTGCTTCCTAATGGCATTCTTTTCACATCAGTTATAAGTTAATGAATGTGAGCTGTAGACGGCACATTCACTTTCTAGTTGCTCTTAAATAATTTCTGTTGTGCGTTAGTTTTTTTACCATTCCTGTTGACTCCGGGGTAATTCATAAAGTTCAACTCTTCTTCAGTGTAACTGCACATATACTTTATATCTTTCTCAAATGACGTATATGGACTGATGTATCAACTTAATTCGACTTTCTTCTTCTTTTAGGCTATAGTCATCAAATTTCTCATTTGTCTCTTCTCCTTGAAGGATGTCTCCTCAAAGAGAATTTGAAGTGACTGTATATCTATAGGATATACGATGTATACAAAATTAGGATAAACTCTTAGATAATATAAGCTATCCATTGTTACTATAGTATGAGGAGAGAACAAAATTATGATTTCAGAAGATGATGGCAACCTTGGGATTTATGTGTTGGGTAATTTTGTCAGTATGTCCAATGGATCCTGTTTATCTTGGTTTGGTTAATAGATTTAGCAGCATATTTACAATAAATTTTCTCTTTTTTTTGTGGAAGAAATTTTATAAAGGAAGGAGCAACTTACTCTCACACACATGCCCTCGCTGATTCGAGCCTTAGGTTACTTTGTATTGCATTGATTTTTGCGCATCTTTAGTACTTCTAATAGATCAAATTTTTGTCATTCCAAAGTTAGTGATCAACTTCAGTAGTCTTTTTTGAACAAGGAAGGCTTTGATTGCCTTTAAAGGTTAGATGCATAATCATGTAGCATCTTCATGTTAATTATTTATATGGTCTCCTCTTAACATTTGATGCTGATTTATCAGGTGGTAGCTGTCAAGCAATTGGATAGGAATGGCCTGCAGGGAAACAGAGAATTTTTAGTGGAGGTTCTTATGCTCAGCCTTCTCCATCATCCTAATTTGGTGAATTTAATTGGATATTGTGCTGATGGAGATCAGAGGCTCCTCGTGTATGAGTTCATGGCCATGGGGTCATTGGAGGATCACCTGCATGGTAACTAATTTTATCATTCATCAGATAGACCATGTGTCTAGTTGCCCCTCCCTTGTCGTTGACAAATTATATGCCAGCACTGGTCCTGTAATGTTAACTTTCCAGTGCTTGCAGATTAAGTAGTGATCGTTTTCTTCTAGTGCCAATTGATGAGTGCATTCCACCATTTCTCTTGCGCTATATTAGATAATAAAATTCTTTATTTTGTTGGACTTGGATATGACTTTTCTGCATAAGAGTCTCATGTATATTAATTGAAGTTCTTTTCCCCGAATATTCCTTGTATTATTATAAATTTCTAGAAAAATAATACCCCCTCCTTCCTATGAAGATTGTCTACTGTCTCTCTATTTTCAACATGTCGTACTCGTGTCATTTTAGGAAATAAGTCAACTTTAACCAGTACTCCCTCTAGTTCAAATTAATTGACGTTTTGGGAGTTCGTGTCAAACTTTGACTACAAATTATTTGTTATTCATTTGTCGAAAAAATATAAAATAGATATCATTCAATTCATTTTTTTGTAATTTTTTATAATGAATATACAAAGTAATTGATGACTAAAATTGTGTTTCGAAAATCTTGAAGTCTATGAAAATGAAATTGAGAGAGCATTAAAAATGTTCTCTCTTAAATATTTGAAAAAGTCAAAACTAGACAATCTTTATGGGAAAAGGATTGAGTCGGTAAGTTCTGCATAAGGTTCTTATTTTTTATCTGCTTGAGTGAAGATACCGGGCCTATTAATTTCGTGAAGCTTTTTTCCTGCAATTCAGTCTTTATAGTTCAACCTCTCAAGGATTTTCGAATATCGTAGTTGTCTATCTTTTCTGTTTTAAATATTGATCACCGTATTTTTTTTTATAGATAGGAGGTCTTATGAATATTTTCTGTTGCGAATACATATACAAGGTCTTGTAGTTTTCTCTTTTTATGACAATTGCTCTCCTTATACCGAAGAAGAAGAAGCCCTCCAATGTCTAAGCAAGTGAATCCCTGTCTATGGCTAATGTGTTTCAGAAGCACTGACTTACCTATTCGTCTTTTTTATTCCAGTATCAGTTATTGCCATTAAATGTACTATATTTGATTCTTTTACAGTGATATGTTTGTAATTCAATGTGAAGTCTATCAAGCACCTTTATCTTTATATCGTTTGCTTCAACTTGAATAGCTGTTACAACAGCTTCAGTTCAACTATATGCACAACTTTTCACGAATTTGTTGTTGTTTTTGAAGATCTTCCACCTGATAAAGAATCTCTAGATTGGAACACGAGAATGAAAATAGCTGCCGGTGCTGCCAAAGGTTTGGAGTATCTTCATGATAAAGCCAGCCCTCCAGTTATTTATAGGGACTTTAAGTCATCCAACATATTACTCGGTGAAGGATTTGTTCCAAAACTGTCTGATTTTGGACTAGCTAAGCTGGGCCCTACAGGTGACAAGTCACATGTATCGACAAGGGTTATGGGAACTTATGGTTATTGTGCCCCTGAGTATGCTATGACTGGTCAGCTGACAGTTAAGTCGGATGTCTATAGTTTTGGTGTAGTTTTCTTAGAGCTTATAACTGGACGAAAAGCCATTGACAGCACCAGACCTCAAGGAGAACAAAGCCTAGTTGTATGGGTAAGTCGAGGAAATATCATTCCACATTCTTGTGGTTAAGTTTTAACGTTTTTACTCTCTGTTCAGAAGTAATGGTGCGCTATATACCGTCTCATGAAACTGCAGGCCCGACCTTTATTCAATGATCGCAGAAAGTTTGCAAAATTAGCAGATCCACGGCTGCAAGGTAAGTATCCAACACGAGGTCTTTACCAGGCTTTAGCTGTGGCATCCATGTGCACACAGGAACAGGCTGCTGCTCGTCCTCTCATTGGTGATGTGGTCACTGCCCTTTCCTATTTGGCAAATCAAGCTTATGATCCCGTTACTATTCCTGGACAAAGCAACAAATTTGCTACAGATGACATACGAAACCAAGATGAAAGAGGTGGACGTGTGTCATGGAATGAAGAAGGGGGAGGATCTGTGCGCAAGTTGGACGTGGAAGGCCCGGAGAGGGAAGACTCGCCCAGGGAAACTACTAGAATGTTGAACAAAGATTTAATACGTGAACGTGCAGTTGCAGAGGCAAAACTGTGGGGAGAAAACTGGCGGAAAGAAAGACGGAAAATTGCACAAGGCAGTTTTGATGCTAGCAATAGATGATTGGCAAGAAGACACCACAGAAGCTCCAATCCCCGTGGAGTGAGCTCTGCGACTAGTTCATTTAACAGCCAGTTCAGGTGTAGTTTGTTGATCAGTACCCCTGCTCATAAAAGCCTAGCTTGGCCCTTATATTTTACTTATTTCCGAAAGATCATTATTCATCTTCTATCGAATGAGTAAATGTAAGCAGAAGTTTAGGCGGACAGGGGACCAGATAGAAGAACTAGAGTATCAGAGGTTCCAAATGTTTTGGTTGTGCTCTCAAATATAGATCTCTTTGTTATGTATTCTGCATTTGTGTACTATGTTAGATTATAGAAACACCATGGTCCATGAATGCATAATTGCTTCCAGATTATGTGCAGAAAATTATGGGGTACATATTTATCAGAAGTGAGTATAAGATATTTAAGTTTTTTCCTTGCTATTTGCAAATTGTAGCAGTAGTTTTTCCTTGTGATATACCAAAATTTATCTCTAACGTCCGCGATAAATGTTTATAAACGTTTTTATAGGACGCTCAAATTGGAAACCAACGACCGAAATGGATGTCGAATAATCTCCTGTTTGGTAGTTTGAGATGGTAAGCTTAGTGTAATGGTTATCGGATAGGGTGAGCTTGAGATCTTTTTGGTATGTAATAAGTTGCCTTGTTTAAAAGAAGTTCTCATTTGAACCATTTTTGCACATGCTTGCAAAAACTTGTAACAAAAGGGACTTTCTTAGTGGATTAAATAAGAAATGGATTGGAATAAGATTATATCGAATAACTAGAGTTGATAGGTTTAACGGAAGAAATGGTCTAACACATGGCCGATTGAAGATGTCATATTCATATAGTCGATTGTGTGACATGTACAACCTCCGTTCTAATTTAATTATGAGATTTTTTAAAGTAAAAATCACTCTAAGTACTTGCAAAAGCTTCCATCAGTATGAAACCGCAATCCTAATGGCATCCACATACTCATGGCCTAGAGTACACGAAACTTCAATTGCTTTATCAATTTCATAAGAGAGTGCCGACAACCACTCAATCAGTCAATTGGATTCTGTACTCATTTTTTCCCTTTTACTAGCTCAGCATTACACATGAAAACCACATAATTCTTTCTCTAACAACTTTTGTTACACCATAAAGAGAAAGAGGGCAAAGAGTGGTACAAATACAAGTTATACATCTAATGAGAGGTTCTTTAATATAATTTGCAATTAGAAACAGAAGTAATCCAAACAAGACTTTGCATGCAACAGCCAAACTCAAATGAAGTTGGCTTGATTTAGATTAAAGACCTATTTGTTAATCAAAACGAAATCAAGATCAATATCAAGCTCAAGCTCAAGCTCAAGCTGGACACACGCCGAGTTGAACTGGTGTCTCGATCTTCACATTTGCTATGCATTCTTGAATTGATTCTTCTTCACTTGCAAACTCCAAATCGATTTTCTTTTTATTCTCATTTTCTTCTTCAACACAGCCAACCGCATCATCGCGTTTTCCACCCTTTAATGAATCCCCAACAGGGTGAACTTCCGAGGTTGCTAAGTTTACTATATTTATAACATGTTCTGGAAGCTTCTTCTCCTCAATAACCTCTTTCTTTGGGGTTTTATAGATTCCATATAACAACATTTGAACCATTCCTAAGAAAAATCCCAAAACGTTTGGTAGCTACAAAAAAAAATTAAAAAAATCAAAAGTTAGGATCATACATGAAAATAAATATAAGTTTGATAATAGTTAAAATTAAATAATTTATTAGCTTACCGCAATGCATAAATCCTTTTGAAGTATGCCATATCCGAACCACATAATCGCGCTCAAGGTGAGACAAAAGGATAAAGGGAAAGGCAAGAACTCGGAACTTTTTGTCCGGACAACTTGAAACTGTACAAATAAACGAGAGTAATTACAACCGAAGACCTCTTACATGAAAGGTTGCGGCCAGATGCCACTATAGGCTATTGAGCGGTTTATTGGAATGAACAATTGAATAAAGAAGAAGGATTAGTTAGGTTACCAGAATACTTAAAGGTGCAGCAAAAACAGCAACGGAAATAGCAACACAAATCCATCCAACAACAGAAACTCGAGTATCGCCTTTCAGAGGGTAGTATGTGAGGAAGAAGATCATCAAGAAAACTCCCACGTTCAAAAATGACAACAACTTTGCCGTATCGTTCTGTTCATTAAAAAACGAATTTAATTTCATTAGATCACGATAATAATTTTTTTTCTATTTTTAGCTAAACCCTATGGAAGGGTTTAATATGATATCTTAGCTATGATTTGAAAATTCTACATTTAAATTTCAAGTAATAATAATAATACTTTCAAGTCCTTTGAATTATTAGATCCTCGATTCAAACATTTTTCGGGTTATTATATGTATTTAAAATTTGTACACCATAATTTCATGTTTTTTTAACCATTGGCTTGAAAAATTTCTTCTATTGGGATTTGGGGCACTTATTTTTACTTAACAGTTACTTAAATTTAATTCGGGATCATATATCAGATTTTATCTAAGAATGAAATCGAATATAGTAGTTGAATTATGATATATACACTTCAATTAATCAAAGAGGTTCTTTATTGATCAAGTAGCAGGTTTTTCTGACTTCTAGCGAAAGGACCTTTTGTTCGATTTTTCAATAAAGACTTGTTTTGACTCTTTTTCTTATAATAGAAAATGATTTAAGATTCTAATCGAAAGTCGGGATAAAATAAGTACGTACCCTCGCCTTCTTTGGCGCATAGAGGAGGAACATAAAGATGTAAATGGTTTCGATTACACATCCAAATGAGTTGATGGAAATTAGCAAAAGAGTATTTGTTTTAATGAGAGCATAGTACATCCAAAGCATAGCAGAAAATAGGGCAACCACATAAGGTAATGATTCAAAAGCCAAGGTCGATTTCTCTCTATATATTCGAATGAATGTTGGCCTGCATAATATTTTAAACAATATATTATATTAGGCTTCAAATCAAAATAAAATTAATTTACAAGAATATATATAATATGATGATTAGTTGTTTACTACACTTACAATGGAGCTAAGAAGACAAAACCCGAAATAATGTTGCCTGAAAATCAACATAATATATACATAAGTCGAGTTAGTATATGCAATGTTGTTAAACAAACAGTAATCTGAGATAATTGTCGAAATGGTCCTAGTAAATAGGTACCGTTGCACTTTAACTTGGTCGGTAACTAACAATGTTGAGGAATCACATAATATCATATGATATTCTATATAGTTTGATCATGAAAAAAAAATGAAAATCAAGAAATATATACCTAAGATGCCAAAGGTGAAGGACCATGGATGGTGAAGGTCAAATATTGCCATAGTTTGTTATGATGAGCAAATAAATTAAAGAAGGAGAAATTCGATTTATGTTTTGGTCGTCTCTCTATATTTTCTCAAGAAAAATGAAGTAAGTGGAAGCTTTGATTTGTTTAGTTATGCTCAGTGTGTTGTTTAGAAAATGGAGGAATGCTCTATTCTCATGCAATGGGTTGTTGTAGAATGAGTCCCAATATAAAGGTATTTATATGGTGAAGAGGAGATGTGGTAGGCATATTGATGAGTTGAATGTTATTAGGTAGCACACGATAATGTCATTCACTCCCTTAACAAAAGACATTTCTAATCACTTGATGAGCTTCTAATTGTGTGCATTATTTGTATCCTAACTAGGCATGTGAACGAATCCGAAAATTCGAAAAAATACGACACATTTGGCTAAAAAAGACTCGAATCGGCTATTCAAACTTCGAATCAAATCTCAAGATTGAGTATTATTATTCAAACCGCTGTAACCTCATGTTACATTAAGGTTGAGCCAAATCCAAACCTTCAAAATATATATTAGGGCAAAAGGCTGGAACCATCACCTATATTATACACATGGTCCCCTTTCAGTCACCCATGATTTAATTGGCCTCTTTCACTCACCCATGAAATAAAATAAACCTCTTTCAGTATTGCTGTGTTATCTACTATTAATATTGCCGTTAACATGATAATTTAGTAGGGGTAAATTGGTACCTTCAGACATAATAAACAACCAAAAAAAGGAAAAATCGAAAATACCCAAATCAATTCAATGGTCATCCAAAATTCCCAAATTAAACTCGAAACCTAATCGATCAAAACGGAAAACGGCGCATCATGGTGAGCGACTAGGTCCTTTTATTTCATGGGTGAGTGAAAGAGGTCAATTAAATCATGAGTGAATGAAAGGGGATCCTGGATAAAACATAGGTGGTGGTTCCAGCATTTTGCCCTATATATTATTATGCTTCATTCGGCTCTATTACACATCTAATCCTGGCTATTATTATTTCTTATGTAACTCATGCAATGATAATTCATCATAGCTAAAATTGGAATTAATACAGGTCAATTACTGGTTGCAATTCAATTGGAGCAAGTAGATTGAATAGATTACTAACTATAATTCGTAATTTGTAAGCAATGTGTGATAGTTTTCTTAAGTTATTAGTAATTAGAGGAGCTGAGATGGTCCCGATAGTAATATCGAATTGTATTTATTGGTTCCTAATAGTTATATGATTGTATGTTAGTTCTCGAAAGTGGTCAAAATGTTACACTTTAATCTCCATGTCAAATTTTCTTTAACATTTCAGGTTTAGGCGTTTAAAATATAAATTTTAAGACAAAGTTTATTTTTTGTCCCAATTAGTGCCAAAATGAAGCTCTCGAACCTCCTCCAGCCAAAATTCCCTTTCTTCCTCACCCCAATTAGGCAAAAAGTTTACTTGAAGTCTTAAAAATTATAATTTTTTATCCCAATTTTAAGGCCTAAACCTGAAATGTTAACGAAAAACTTAACGTGGGGACTAAAGTGCTACTTTGTGACCACTTTTGGGGACTAACGTGCAACCGTGTAACTATTAGGGACCAAATCCGGTCTCACTATCAGGGATCATTTCAACAATTTGTTCTTAATTAGAGAGTAAATTTTAGAAATGATAATAGAAAACGGGCCGAGGTTGTTATTTGGTATTATTCCTCATAATTGAAAAAAGTTGCAACTTATTCCAAAAACAGATGTTAAATTATTGTAATGGAATTTTTGTTCCCAAAAGTGGAAGCCGATTGCCATTACCATGTTTATCACCTCTATCAATTTTTGAACTAAATTGCAACTCTTGCCTAATTACGAGAACAAATTTGTAATTTTTGAATTTTTGAGGATCAACTGACAACTTTAACCCAATTTCTAAGACCATATCACCGGTTTCCTCTTAATTAGATAACCATATTATGCGTTGATATATGTTGATGAAGTAATAATCCGATTCAATATACACATGCTGTTTCACACTACCTCAGCCAAAATTAAATCGGAGTATCATAAGTAGATAAAAAGATGATATTGTTATCGAGATCGACATAGCAGGGGGTCCTATTCAGAAGCCAAAACCGTTTTTCCGAATGATAAAAGTCACATCTTGTGATGGGCGTTCATCATAGACTACTTGTTCAGTTTTGTATTTTAGCAATGGATACTACTTCATTTTTCTTTATTTGCATTGTAGTGGAAGATCATTCATTTGTCACTTAAAAAATATCGAAAGTATCGTTTATTGATATCCTGAATGTTTCTTTGTGACATTAGGATGGACGACGAAAGTTAGTTATCAATTCGATCACGCACGATTATTTAGTCACATTAGTTAGTGACCGTTGATTTAAAGACTAATTTATGATGATAGCGCATAGTGCACATTAAATTGTAATTTGATTCTCGATATCCGAACTGTTTAATTGGATAAGTAGGGCAAAATTGCTTTCCTAGTGTGAACAAGTGAGTTGTTCGATTGAGGTTCAAGTTAAGTAGGGGGATAAAATAATCCACGTACTAAAAAATCTAGCATGATTTTAGCCTTTGAAATAGTAGCAAGTAGCATTGCATGTGTTCCTAAAATTAATTGCACACATTTATAACAAGACAAAAATGAGGGTAAATTGATTGAAGTTGGGCGAATTAGGCAGCTAAATTTAATGATACAAAAGAGGTTTCTGGCTCTCATGATGTTGCCAATCTTTGTTTAGGGATTTGAGTGAGAAAACTTCGAGACCCTTCTCAAGTATGAGGGTGAAACCAAAGAGGACCCCATCTTTATTTCTAGATCGAATTACACCCATGCATGCAATGTCCGTATATATGTGGTATGAACAGTATAGCTCTATGACTATCATGATAACTACTAACTAGGCAACACAAACGTGTCGTGTTTAAAGTAATTGCCGATTTGGTCACGGACAGTGGGATGCAGTTGTATTTTGGTTTCAGATAGTTATAATGTTGCAGAATAATTTTTGAAAATGACACATATATTACAATATAATCTTCAAAAGTAACAAATGTTGCAGTATGATACCCGAAAAACAAGGACTAATGTCAATAATTGTTACTATATATTGAGGACCATATCGCAACACTTGTGCCACTTTTGGAGACTAATTTGTAACAACATAATTATCTGTGACTAAAGTACAATTTCATTTCATTATCAAGGACCAAATTAACAATTATCTTTCGTGTCAAATGCAAAAAGTTAAATTTTCTGATTTTAATTTCTTGTCTATGATGCTAGATTATTAATTAAGTCAAATTTGATGCTAAGCTTTATTGATAATTAGATCCTAATAATTCAAAAAATTTATATATGCATGTGAGCAGTGTCGACTGTCGATATTGAAAAATAAAGAGAAAGTCGTGTAGGATGCTTATGGAGAATATAGAGCTAAACAATAATATTTTATAGAAAAACAGAAACAAATTCTTACGACTAAGATTATAACATATTACAACAACTAACAAACGAAAATTACTGATTTGCCACGAGAATCGCCTCGTCGGCACATCTGAGACTCCCCGACTCCCTCGCGGATCTCCTCCCTTGATGGTCGGGGCGCAGCCCTAGAATGAGCAGATGGGTTACTCTGACGAACCCTATTTAATTGATCCCTCAAGTCTGGAGCGTCCTGGGATCCTCGATCTCCTTCGTCCCTAACATCTACGACCCCCTTGCCTTTACTCAATTGTTCTCGTAGATCTCTCGCAGGTTCGTCAGGCGGTAGCCCTTGACGAGACATGGTCTGCGTACCTCTATGGACGGGGGGACGAGAAGAAGTTGCCTTGCTGGTGTTACGTGTCTTGGGCGGCATCGACCTGAAAGCGTGGTCGGGGTACGACCACAAACACTCCGACGATCAAGTCAGTCAACGGTGTTTGAAAAGTGTAGTTTAGGGTGGATAACACATACCTTGTCTGGGGAAATGAGCCCAGTATTTATAGTGAGATACTTCCGCTATTCTCGCCCTAGAAGAGACACGTGTCTCCTTCCTATTGGGCGAGATTTAAACCCTATTTGCCCCATGGGCTCTTACGCAGATCATGTCTGCAACACGCGTCTAGTTGGATCGAGGTCCATTAGACGGGATGGGCTTTAGATATGTAAACCTATATACCCGTGAAGTGGGGTCCACATCATTGCCCCCACCATTTCTCGAGAATCCCTCCCACGTCTCGTTTGCGGGTGACGATCGAGAAATGGATCCTTGGTACGAGAGACAGCTGGATCCCTCTTTATGGGACATTCGTCAATATGTATACGCGTGTCCTTATGGAATCCCAGGCCCGCTTCGTCTCCATTATATCCCTATTAAAAGGTACTGTTTCTTCTCCATTTATCCACTTTCTCATTTCCTACTCAAAATTTCTCCTTCAGTAATTTATTCTCTCTGCAAGTGTTTTCATTTCCCTGTATCAACTTCATCATCTTTACACCCGGTAAGTGACCTTCATTACAGTTTTCCTTTCACACCATGTTTCTGCTTTCGTGTGTTAAAACTGAGAATTGGGAGAGAGGTCTTTTGGAATGATGATTTGGAGTATATCTGTTTTGTTCTTTTGCATTTGGTAGTTTTAGGGGAAATGTTTGAGATAGGACAATGATTTTTTGTTTTTGGTCAACAAATGTGTGTTTCCTTGACGTTTTTCTGGTTTTTCCGACTATTATGGTGGTTATGGTCGTTTTCCGGTGACCGGAAAATGTAGCTTCCGGTGAACAGTTATTCTTTTTTGGAAGATGAACAGTCTGGCAACTGTTCATCTTTTGGGCGGGAAAATCGAAGAAACCTTTCACCTCCTGCCACCTGTTCATTTGACGCGTGTATCCTGTTATTGACGCGCTGACATTCGGTTTGACCGGAAAATGTAGCTTCCGGTGAACAGTTATTCTTTTTTGGAAGATGAACAGTCTAGCAACTGTTCATCTTTTGGGCGGGAAAATCGAAGAAACCTTTCACCTCCTGCCACCTGTTCATTTGACGCGTGTATCCTGTTATTGACGCGCTGACATTCGGTTTTTTGCAGATCTTCCTCTAATGGCCAACGGCGAATCTAACGCTCCTGTGATCGACGTTGACGAGGACGTGATTACAGTGACAGAGACCACTAACCCCCCTACTGACCCGATATCGGAGCCGCATCGTGAGGTAAGGTCCCATCCTGCTGTTTCCCTTCGACACGCGGTCCGTGCTTTCGTCCTTATCTTACTATTCTCTTATCACAGGAGGCCCCGCAGAATCAGGTTACTCATGACGAGCCCGTGACCGTACGTGGAGTACGGTTAATTGAAGTTTCCGGCTCGGGGCCTAATGAGGAGGTGGCTCCTAAAAAGTCTAAAGGTAAGAACCCTCTCGGTCCGACTTACCTAAGACATTCGCTACCCTCCATTATTGAGGAACATCATT
Source organism: Echium plantagineum (assembly GCA_003412495.2). Classification (NCBI taxonomy): domain Eukaryota; kingdom Viridiplantae; phylum Streptophyta; class Magnoliopsida; order Boraginales; family Boraginaceae; genus Echium; species Echium plantagineum. Next base: position 10,178,851 of record CM016568.1, read on the forward strand.
TAACTGGCTTTCGGGAATACTTCTCCCTCCCCGACTTTGTTGAGATGCGACTTCCTTACGATGACGAGACTCTAGAATCGTATGAAGATGGATGGACCCCTATGTACATAGAAAACTTCACATTAGGGCTCCGTCTACCCCTGTCCCGTTTCGTAGAGAATCTCCTCCGTTCCATACCTGTATCCCCTATTCAAATCCATCCTGGCTCTTGGTTGTTGTTAACCGCTTTCCAAGTAGCTTGTAGAGTCGTAGGTGTAGAACCGACGGTAGCCCTCTTTAAGGAGAATTATAACATTGTACATAAAGCTGATAGTTTAGTAACCTTTTCTACCACCCCCGCTGGGGCAGCCATCTTCGTGCGTCCCAATAAGATTCAAGATAGGAGATGGCACAACCGTTGGGTCATGCTAAGGGGTGGCATGAGTACAGACGTTCCTCTTAAGCCGGTGCCTCGTAAGGACATCGGGCGTTTGGGGAACGTCTCTACTTCTGCCGTCGAGTCATCCTTTAGGCTGAAAATAATAAGGGAATTTAACCCGCCCCTTCAGTGGGTGTTATTTGTCGAAGAGGGCGTACTGATCCGGGCGGGCTTGGTGCCGTCGAAAGAGTTTGAAGACGCCGAGCCTGACTGGGGTATAGACATGACCTTTTATTATATTTCAGTCTTATTGATTTTACTTGCATTTGTAACCTTGTTTTCTTTTTCAGTGGACGTATTATCAGCTGCAACCGCAACGGAGGATCCGTCTCGCGTGGAGCTGGATGCCATGGCAGGAGATCGAGTTCCCTTATTCCCTGCTCCCGTCAAGGCTCGCACTGTAACTGATCCTTCTACTATCCCTTCAACTTTTACACCCTCTACTCTTCAGCCTTCTTCGTCTCGTGGTCAGAAGCGCCCAGCCGTACAAACCATCCTACGCCCCTCAATTTTTAAGAGGAAGAAGGCGGCTAAGGCGGCCGGGGCCTCTTTTACAGTCGTTCCTCCTCTTTCCCCGACGGTTCCGCCTTCTCCGGTGGTTCGGGTCCCCACTTCTACCCGATCTACACCTTCCCCGGTTATTCCACCTGCCCCCCCGTCAGTGAACGTAGGGGGGGGAGTCGTCCGAGGCTCCTACTCCTTCGAGGGATCCGTCGGTCGAGGCTGCCCGTTCACCTACCTCCTATGATACACCTCCTCGAGTCGCTGAGCAATCCCGTATGCTCAAGTCTCGTTTTAAGAATCCCGCTTTTCAACCTCCTCCCTTGCCAGCATCTCTATGTCTCAACCGTGCTCCCTACACTGTTCGTCCGGCTGGGATAGAGATAGATCGCTCTACTTTCACCTACACCCCCCAGCAGGCGATGCAGGCCTTTCAACCCTTGATTACTCCTGCGGAGATTGCCCCTTTCGTAGAGGCTAAGGATGCGGAGTCCCAGGGCGAGGCAGTTATGTACATGTTGATGAAGGTACCTATCGTATATCTCTCGTCTTTGTAACCACAGAATTTATCTTAAATACTTGATGCCTCCCTTATAGGCTGTACACGGGGTGTTTGCCATGGCTCGTCGTTCCAGCTTGGCGGAACGTGCCTTCCACACGAAGGACGATGAGTGTGAAGCGGCTCAGCATAAAATGGACATCATGCTGGAACACGAGGCGGAGCAGGTAAAGCTGCATGAGGAGGCTGTGTTGGAGGCAAGGAGGTATCGGGCCCGGGTGGAGGAGCTGGAGGTAGAAGTTGCAAAGCTTCAGTCCGAGCAGGGTACATGGTCCCAGAGCATATCAGAATCCCAGGAGGCTCGTGACGCGGCCCTGTTAAGAGCAGAAGAGGCGGAGAAGGTAACCGCTGCGGCCCAGGCGGAGGCAGCTGAGGCGTCAGCGGCTCTGATTCAGCTTCAGGCAGATCAACAGGGGTTGATACAATCTGCGGTTGAGGAGTTCGCTAACAGTGACAAAGTAACGTTCGCTGCACGGGTGGACATGGCTGAATGCTTAACCTCCTTCGTGGAAGCGTATTCCGAGGAGTTGCCTATCCTGGCCGAGAAGCTGGAGGACTTCAAGGCTCAAAATGAATTGGATCCAGCTTGGTTTGACGCTGCCCGGGACCGGTCGTAGATACTTTGCCCCCTTCTAATTTGTAACCCCTTTTATCCTTTCAAACAATTTGGCTTGTAACATTCTGATTTGAACGTTTTTTCGTATTTCCATTGTATATCTTTGCGTATTCACTATTTTGTACTGCTTTTACCGTATTCGCGTTACCCCTTGCCCCCTTGTAAAAGTATGGACATATATTTTTACAACCGATGATCCGTCCGTCTAGTTGAGGAGGAGTAGGTGGTGCGAATTGGGATACGGATAGTGAGAAGCTAGCTTTTCGTATAGTGGAATACGAAAGTGCGCCTGCGCTTCGTTTAATTATAAGATTAAATAGTGTGAGAAGCTAGCTTTTCGTATAATGAAATACGAAAGTGCGCCTGCGCTTCGTCTAACTATAAGATTAAAGTGAGAAGCTAGCTTTTCGTATAGTGAAATACGAAAGTACGCCTCGTTTAATCATAAGATTAAATGGTGAGAAGCTAGCTTTTCGTATAGTGAAATACGAAAGTGCGCCTGCGCTTCGTTTAATTATAAGATTAAATAGTGTGAGAAGCTAGCTTTTCGTATAATGAAATACGAAAGTGCGCCTGCGCTTCGTCTAACTATAAGATTAAAGTGAGAAGCTAGTTTTTCGTATAGTGAAATACGAAAGTACGCCTCGTTTAATCATAAGATTAAATGGTGAGAAGCTAGCTTTTCGTATAGTGAAATACGAAAGTACGCCTGCGCTTCGTTTAATTATAAGATCAAATAGTGTGAGAAGCGTGCTTTTCGTATAGTGAAATACGAAAGTGCGCCTACGCTTCGTTTAACTACCAGTGAGAAGCTAGCTTTTCGTATAATGAAATACGAAAGTGTGCGTTCGCTTCGTTTAACTAGTGAGAAGCTAGCTTTTCGTATAATGGAATACGAAAGTGTGCGTTTGCTTCGTTTAGTTTTAAGTAGTGTGAGAAGCTAGCTTTTCGTAAAGTAAAATACGAAAGTGCGACTACGCTTCGTTTAACTACACGTGAGAAGCTAGCTTTTCGTATAATGAAATACGAAAGTGTGCGTTCGCTTCGTTTAACTAGTGAGAAGCTAGCTTTTCGTATAATGAAATACGAAAGTGTGCGTTTGCTTCGTTTAGTTTTAAGTAGTGTGAGAAGCTCCATACATATAAATACATAAAATGCAACGAAAATTGCATTAGTAAGGATAAACGAGTGCATAAAATATCCAAAATGTACGAGACTGAGTGCGTCTAAACATAGTAAGGCCTTAATTTAGATACATGCCAAGTCCTTGGTATCGGGGTACCGTTAATGTCTTCTAACTCATAAGTCCCGGGTCCCAAAACTCGTCTGATGCGATACGGACCTTCCCATTTGGGACTGAGCTTATTCACTTTCTGAGGTTGGCTAGCCGAGAACAGTCGTAAGACTAGGTCGCCGGTTGAAAACTGACGACCCTTGACTCGTTTGTTATAGGCCCTTGTCATTCTCTGTTTAAAGGCTTGGTTTTGGTACAGGGCCTCGTCTCTGGCTTCATCCATAAACAGCATCCGGTCTTTGAGTCGCTCCATATTTAATTCTTCATCAAATCCTCTCAATCTGTACGTAGGGAGTCCGACTTCTGCGGGAATAAGGGCTTCGGCCCCATAAACTAAACTGAACGGAGTCGTTTTGGTGGTGAAGGAGGGGGTGGTGCGCATGGACCACAAGACTGTTGGCAACTCGTCTATCCACGTGCCCCCTGTGATTTCTCCTTGGACCAAGTTCTTACGAATCCCGTTCAGGATCACCCGATTCATTACTTCTACTTGTCCATTAGATTGAGGGTAGTATACGGGTGCGAAGCGTTGTTCAATGTTGTACTTCTCGCAAAATTCCCGAACGGGCCTCCCTTCGAATTGGGTACCGTTGTCTGACACTATAATTCGTGGGACACCGTACCTTGTCACAATGTTTTTCCATAGAAATTTGACCACCTCTTCACTTCGGATCCTAGACGAAGGGATAGCCTCCACCCACTTACTGAAGTAGTCAACCGCCACTAAGATATATTCCATATTTCCTACTGCTCGGGGCAGCTTTCCTACTATGTCGATCCCCCACATGGCAAAGGGAATGGGGCTGACAACGGGAGTCATCATAGTGGCTGGGATTTGTGGAGCATTGCTGTGTTTTTGACAGGCTTCGCACTTCTTAACATAGTCCTTGGAGTCCTTCACCATTGTAGGCCAATAATATCCGGTACGGGCTGTTTTTAGGGCCAATGCTTTTCCTCCAATGTGACTCCCGCACCACCCTTCGTGAATTTCAGCTAACACAAGGGGGATATCTGTTTCTCCTACGCAGTACAATAGAGGTCCGTCCCAGGACTTCCAGTATAATTCTTCTCCGACGACATGAAAGCGTAGGCTTCGGCTTTTCACTTTTGAGGCCAAGATTGGGTCCTCGGGGAGTGCGTCATGGAGTAGGTATTGAGCTATAGGGGTCCGCCAGTCAGGAGATTCGTCAAGCACCATTCTAACCTCTTGGGTAGCATACGCAGGATGCTCCTTAACTTCGACCCGTACGTCCTTCGGAAGTTCGGCGTACTGGACCGTAGCTAATTGTGACATATAGTCCGCCTCAGTGTTCTCTTCCCGAGGTATATATTCAAACTTGACTCGGGTAAACTCTTCAATTAATGCGTCCACCACCTTCTTGTATTGAATTAAGGACTCATTTTTCACCTCCGCTTGCTTTTGGACTTGACTAATAATTAGTTGGGAATCTGCCCTGACCAGGAGTTCTTTTAACCCAATTTCTCCTGCTAATTGCATCCCTGCAATTAAGGCTTCGTATTCTGCTTCATTATTGGTTACTTTGAACGCAAAGCGAAGAGCATATCCCAGATACTCTCCGTGGGGACCTTTAAATACGATTCCGGCGCCACTGCCTTTACTGTTGCGGGCCCCATCTACGTAGACTACCCATCGAAAGGGTTCCTCCTTCAACGGCGCGGTTGGGGTTTCTTCGTGAACCATGGTACACTCGGTTACGAAATCTGCCAAAGCTTGCGCACGAACTCCCGTACGTCCTTTGAATGAGAGATCAAACTCGCTTAACTCTATAGCCCATGCGGTTAATCTTCCTGATAAAGCGGGCTTGGCAATGACCTTTCGAATGGGTTGGTCCGTGATTACGCAGATAGGGTGCGCCTCAAAGTAAATTTTTAACTTTCGGGCTGAAACAATCAGAGCCAGCACAAACTTGTCTATTATAGGATATCTGACCTCCGGTCCGTTCAGTACGTGGCTGACATAGTATATGGGTTTTTGTACCTTCTCCTTTTCCTTGACCAAGACGCTACTCACCGCCTCGTCAGACACTGCTAAATATAAAAACAGAATTTCGGAGGGCTCGGGATGCGTTAACAACGGGGGCGACCCAAGGTATCGTTTCAGCTCTGCAAAAGCTTTCGCGCTTTCTTCGTTCCAAACCATTACTCCGCCCGTGTCCTTGGCCTTACGCAGGAGTTTGAAGAAGGGCAAGTTCCGTTCTCCTGACTTAGAGATGAACCTATTCAACGCGGCCAAACACCCCGTTAATCTTTGAATATCCTTATACGTCTTTGGCTCTTTCATGTCGATTAGTGCCTGGATCTTGTCCGGGTTGGGCTCGATTCCTTTCTCACTTATCATATAACCTAGGAATTTGCCAGACATGACTCCAAACGAACATTTGTCCGGGTTGATCCGTAATTGCGTCTGGCGCAGTTTTACGAAGGTCTCCCGTAGGTTGGACAAGTGGTCATCCCGACTACGGCTTTTGACGAGCATGTCATCAACATAAATTTCCATATTACGTCCGATCTGGTCGGAGAATATGTTATTCACCATTCGTTGGTACGTAGCTCCTGCATTCTTTAATCCGAAAGGCATAACTGCCCAGTAGTATAGCCCGTACTCGGTGATGAAAGCCGTTTTCTGTGCATCCTCCTCTGCCATGCTGATCTGGTGGTAACCCCTTGATGCATCCATAAAATCGAAGACCTCATACCCCGCGCTTCCATCTACTAACCGGTTTAAGCAAGGTAAGGGGTAAAAGTCTTTGGGACATGCCTTATTTAAATTGGTGAAGTCCGTACACATTCGCCAGCTACCGTTGGGCTTTTTTACCAAAACCACGTTTGCGATCCATTGAGGAAACTGGAGTTCTTTAATGGCCCGTGCCTCCAATAGAGTCGTAACTTCTTGCCGAATCGCCATACTTTTTTCGTCACTGAAATTTCTCTTCTTTTGTTTAACAGGACGATATGTTGGATCTATGTGTAAATGATGTGTTGCGATTCGTGGATCTACCCCCGGCATATCCTCCGGACTCCAAGCGAACACGTCCTGGAACTGACGAATCAACTGGATTAACTCCGTTCTGTGATATCGTTCCAGATGCGTGCCGATTTGAAAAGTTTTGGCCTCGTCCGTGATTGAAAAAGGGATTTTTTCTATCTCCTCATGCGGGACTGCTTTTTCCCTACTCTCCCATTCCTTAGGCACATTACCCTCCTGCTCCTGTATGGTGTTGATGCTCAACGGTTGCTCACCCTTGCTTCTTTTAAGCTTGGGTGCATTTTCTTCTTGCACTCCTTCGACCGCAGGAACTGAGGATAGATAGCATTTTCTAGCATGCTTCTGTTTTCCCACCATCTCTCCAATCCCATTTGGCGTGGGGAATTTGAGTTTCAAGTGTATTGGAGAGACTATGGCCCGGAATTCCGTCAACGAGGGTCTTCCGATGATCCCATTATAAGAAGGATCATCTAGCTTAACCACCGTGAAAGATATCCTCCTTGTTGAAACGGTTCTTCCATCTCCGAACGTGACATCCAGGTCTACTTCTCCTACAGGGTAAATGGAATGTCCTGTGAACCCCGTGAGGGGCGTTCGTATAGGTTGTATGAGCGACCTAGGTAACTGAAGCGCATCAAAAGTACGCAAGTACATCACGTCCACGGAGCTTCCTGTATCAACTAGCATGCGTTCCACCTCGACGTTAGCTATGATAGGCATTATCACTAACGGATCTTCGTGGGGTAACTCTATCCCCTCCAACTCTTTGTCTTCAAACACAATCGGGGCCGTACATGGTGCCTGGACCTGATTGGTTGAGAATATATCTCTCCGAGCATACTTCTTACGGGCATTACGTGAATCCCCTCCGCCTGCCCTGCCCCCAGAGATTGTTTCAATCCGTCGACGCACGGGAGGCGGTGAACGATCTCTTCGCTCAGGTGGGTTAGGATCACGTCCATTGCCCCCTGTTCGGGTATATTCTTTGAGATGACCTCGTTGGATCAATCGTTCAATCTCAGCTTTGAGTGTTCTCCACTCGTCAGTGTCGTGACCGTGCTCTCTGTGGTAGTCACAGTATCTGTTGCGGTCGCGTTTTGCCGGGGCCGTACTTAGACGCTTTGGTTTAGGAAGTAGATTTTGATCAGCAATAGCGACAAAATTTTTTGAGATTGTGGTATTCAACGGCGTCCGTACAGGCTCTGACTCGCTCGTCCCTGGACCCATGCGATCTGAGTCGCGTTTGGGAGGGGGAGAGGTTTTTCTTTTGTAAGGCGGTGTAAAGTACGCTCCTCTGTCCCGCTGCAATCTTTCAAAGACTTTGGACTTTGAGGGAGATTTCGGGCGTTCCTTTTTGGTGGTGAAGTCCCGGGTCTCCCGTTTAATATCTTTCTTCTCACGGGCTTTGAGTTCTTCCACATCGATGAATTGTCGAACTCTAGCCGTCAATTCATCCTTCGACAAGTTCTTTTCAAAAAGCAAATTCTTCTTAAGGGGCCCGTATTGAAGTGCCCTAAAGAAAGCCATGTATGCAGTCTTGGAGTCGCAATTGGGAATGTTGAGTAAGACATCATTATATCTTTTGTGGAAGTCTCGCAGGGACTCGTTCTTACCTTGCTGCATCTCCATCAGAACTTTTTCATCCACCGTTTCTTTAATAGCGGCTCCGAACTTGGCCAGGAAGACGGTGGCCGTTTGGGCATATGTGTCAATGGACTTTGGTGGGAGCTCCATATACCAGTCTAATGCTTTGCCTTTAAGACTATTGGCGAAAGCCTTAGCCAACAAGTCCGGTTCGTTGGTGGCCATGGTCATTTGGGTTAGGAACCCTTTCAGGTGCTTTTGAGGGTCTGTAGTACCATCATACTGCGTGAATTGCGGTAGCACAAAACCGGTGGGAGGCGTTATGGCCTGCAGACGGTCAGAGAATGGCATTTGGGTGTGAGCGACCACAGGTTGTGAACGGGACGCCGTTATGGATGTAACCTGCTGCCGAAGCAAAGCCATTTCTTGCAATAATTGGGCCATGACCGAGTCTGGGACTGCTGGTTGCACAGGTGGTGGGGGGGGTATTATAACCGGGGGTGGCGTCGAGGGTACGTTGATGACGGGGATTTTTTCCCTGGCGGCAGCATCACGTGCCTCTAATTCCAAGCGTACGCGACGACGTACTTCCCTGTCGATTTCTTCCCCGATATTAAGTCCAGCGAGTAGGGAGGCTGCTGGTTCGTTGCGGGAGTCTGCATTATGAGCTCGAGCTTGCGAGCGGTGTGGCATATTTATTCGATTCCCCACAGACGGCGCCAATGATTTGCCACGAGAATCTCGCCTCGTCGGCACATCTGAGACTCCCCGACTCCCTCGCGGATCTCCTCCCTTGATGGTCGGGGCGCAGCCCTAGAATGAGCAGATGGGTTACTCTGACGAACCCTATTTAATTGATCCCTGAAGTCTGGAGCGTCCTGGGATCCTCGATCTCCTTCGTCCCTAACATCTACGACCCCCTTGCCTTTACTCAATTGTTCTCGTAGATCTCTCGCAGGTTCGTCAGGCGGTAGCCCTTGACGAGACATGGTCTGCGTACCTCTATGGACGGGGGGACGAGAAGAAGTTGCCTTGCTGGTGTTACGTGTCTTGGGCGGCATCGACCTGAAAGCGTGGTCGGGGTACGACCACAAACACTCCGACGATCAAGTCAGTCAACGGTGTTTGAAAAGTGTAGTTTAGGGTGGATAACACATACCTTGTCTGGGGAAATGAGCCCAGTATTTATAGTGAGATACTTCTGCTATTCTCGCCCTAGAAGAGACACGTGTCTCCTTCCTATTGGGCGAGATTTAAACCCTATTTGCCCCATGGGCTCTTACGCAGATCATGTCTGCAACACGCGTCTAGTTGGATCGAGGTCCATTAGACGGGATGGGCTTTAGATATGTAAACCTATATACCCGTGAAGTGGGGTCCACATCAATTACAATAAAAGAAAAACGTGTACAACAAATGAAATCAGATGGAGTTACGGTAACCCCGCTTCCTTAAACGTATTCGCCTCTTCTTTTCGATCGTAAGGACACAATTGACACGTACATTTTTCATGATAGAATGAACCACCACATGATTGACCTCACAAGTACAATAAGTCAATCGACGAATTGTTTATGAGTTTGCGAATCACCAGACAAAAGAAAAAGAAAAGTCTTAGCGTACGGGAGCAACGTACGGGAGCACTCAGTTTTTGTTTCGTGAAGAATGTGTATCGGATTAGCCAGACAATGCGTATAGGACTCGCCAGACAATGCACAATTCGCCAATCAAATCCCAAAAAAATCGAATTGGAAATGGAGAAAGTTACTTTTACCTATAACTTTTTGTTATTTACATATTAGGCCCCAAATGGGGCTATTAAGTTATATAAAAAAAATTCGATTTTGCCCCCAAAATCACTATTCAGGGAATAGGGATTAAATTGCACCATTTGACACATTTTCAGGGACCATTTCCATAACAGTGCTACTTTCGAGGATCAAAGTGCACCAAACTCCCACTTAGTGAGATCATTTCAATAATTAATTCTTGGAAGTGAAGCTCGACATTATGTGGAAGCTCAGCCATTTGAAAAGCCAAATCAAAATGTTTTGGCACAATTATGGCCTATTAGTTGATGCCATAATATTTATAACGAGCAGTCGTCAGTTCATTACAATTCGTTCAAAATGCAAACTGAGCTCATATCCGAGAAACAAATAAAAGTCTACTCGCACTAGCCCTTCGATATATATATATGTCAAGACTCAAGAATACTAATTGATCTGATGATGAGTCATGATGATAGCTTAGTTTGCAATTTGCACGATTGAATTCAAGACGAGATGTTACGTTCCATCCAGGCCACGCAAGAATACCTAATTTGCTCAATGCATGGTTACAATTCAAAGATCAGCGTTACAATTTGCAAAATCCCATCAAATTATTAGTTCATATTAACTTGGCTTTTACGGCTATTATCTTTGTAAATAGTCATCTGTAGTGTTTTTTTTTTCCTGCAAATACTCACCTGAGCATCTGAACTTTCGATTTTTTGATTATTTCAATATTTCTGAACATTTTAAATAATTTCACAATGATTAATCCAAAGGCAAGTTAGGTTGTATTCAATATTCGATGTTCGTTTTGTTAAGTTCGTATTTGATTTTCGATATTTCGATTCGTTTCGCTTCAAATTTTAAAATTAAAATTATACATAATTAAAATATTTTACATAATTAAAATTAAACCCTATATTTCTTCATTTTCACTAAACTAGGCTGTAAACGGGCTGAACTATACCGAACGTAACTACGTTTGAGTTCGGTTTGCAAGGGTGCGAACCTTACGTTTGGCTCGGTTTGCAATGTGCGAACCGCATCGAACTTTATGTTTGACTCATTCTGAAATGTGCGAATTGGACTGAATTATATGCGAACAAGTTCGGTTTGGTTCTCAAAAAGTTCGTTGCAATTGGACATTTGAGCAAATGAGGGTTAGTAAGAGATGAATAAACTTGAAGTGGAAGTGATTTTGATGATTTAGGTTAGACTTAGTACTTTCAATTATGGACTTTAATGTATAAATAAGGTAAAGTCATCGATTAATATGCGGACAGAACTATTTCGCACTGTTCGGTCCGGTTTGCCGAACATCTATTTTTAGCGTTTGGGTTCACGTTTGCACGTGCGCACCGAGCTGCGAGATCGAACCTTTTCTGGCCGAATAATGCGAACCGCATCGAACTTTTTACGTTCTCTCACACACTTAAACCATTCAACAAACCGCTCGAAGTCCTCACCTCATGCCTCAAATCACAGCCTTTCATCAAATTTTCAACCAAAACACCACCCAAAATCCTCCTATTTTGCACATAACACTGGACCAACAGATCCAATGTGGAGCGAAAATTCAATCCAATAAATTATCAAAAACAAAACGTGGGTCTAAATTAACTTCCAAAAGGGTGCAAAAATGAAGAAGCGGGCTAAAATATCAATCTTTAAGAACAGAATATCAATTTAAAGTTTTTATAAGATCAGATGGGGACCATGGCCGATGGGTGGGTGCGTGGTCTGAGATGGGGACGATGGAGGGCGGATAAGATGGGTGGTAATGGAAGCGGTTGATGAGATGGGAACAATTGAGGAGGTAGAGTGGGTTTGGTTAGTTTATAAGGTGGCTTGACTAATTTGTCCTTATGAAATTATTTAAAATGTTCAAATATGTTGAAAAAGTTAAAAAATCGAATGTTCAGGTGCTTAGGTGGCTATTTGAAAAAAAGAAAAGAAATTACACGTAGCTATTTGTAAAGATTTCACAATTCAGGTGGCTAAGAGCACTCACATCAGCACCCCTAAAATTAAAATAGGGAATAAAAAAACAAAAAATGCTTAAAATGTTGTTTTTTAGATTTCCTATAATAGGTTGAATCCCCAAAAAATTATTTACATATGTTGTTCACTCCTCAAATTTATACTCTCTCTATTCGGAAGTTATTTTTTATTTTCTTCTCCTGTTTTTAATCTTTTTTGCATTTAATAATTAAATATTTTTCATCATATATAAATTAAAAATATCTATTATTCAACATCCATATATAATATATAATTTTATCCTAAATATTTTATAGGATATATAAAATATCTATTTTATAAGTTTGAAGTGAATAATAGGGAAACTGCTAAAGTATTTATATAGCAAGTGAATTTCAAAAATAGAAAAAGTGACGATCGAGAGTGTATTTTGGAAAAAATTTAAAAAAGTTGATTGGGAGTGTTCTAAATGGCTAAAAGCCTATTAACTTAAATGTGGTGATGAGAAAGGAGCTTCTTGGTGGAGCCCCAATGATCTCTAGTAATGGCTGGATCATTCTTGCTCACAATTTAAATTTCTTTTTGCCTACCATTGAAGGTACGTCATGCTCATTGGGTGAAAAAGAGTGGGGTCAACTTGTAGCCAAATAGTTCAAACGTGAGTGATGTCAGAAGCCATTTACCCTATTAATAATTGGCTAATTTGGTGGATGCCCCTATACTATGAAGTTTGTTTTTATGTGCCCCTATTCTTTTGGTTATTTCTAAGGTGCCCCTAATTTTAAAAGTGGTACAAAATTTGTCTGATATTGGTTTCTAAATATGATTAATATTGTCCATTTATCTCTATTCTAAATTATAATATAATGTCCAAAATAGGGAAGGATGTGTATATTTTATAATTTATCACTTTTGTACGGACATTGGTGCAATATTTGCATCACTTTTAGAGAAAAAATTGTCGAAATAGTCCTCGATGTGTGCAAGTTGCACTAAATGACCGGTCTACAAGAATAGTTAATTAGTACATATGGTGCACTTTAGTTCCCAATTTAACAAAACTATAAAGAAAAGATGAAAAATTGAAAGGTCAAAATCAAAATTCTAGCATTATTGAGTTAAGCCAATAACATAATTTTGATTGCTTTTGGGACTAAAGCTTATTTTCACACACCCAATCCGTCTCCCTCCAAACCTCTTTTTTTATCAAAACTTTTACATTCTTACAATTTCATTTTTCTTTAGAGCTTTTCAATCATTACTATGAACTTAGTGATAACTTACCCCATGTCCAATTATATACTCAATCGAAATTGGACGATAACTTGTGCATCCACACTCATTGCTACAATTGGACAAGGCTGAAGGAGTTGAAATGAGACACCACTCAAAAGTCAAAGTGAAATTTAGGAATTCGGAAAACATTTTAGTTTGCAGAGTAATTAGTAGAATTATGGCAGCAATCATTTTAGTTCTTCAATTATTAGGTTAGAATGTATATATGTATGAGGGTGGACCTAGAATTTTAACATGTAATATTTATCATATAATTTAAAATAAAAAATTTAATTGGAATATTCATTTTAGAGATATTTGAGTTAAACAGAACCCAAAAAAGTAAGTATGGAAAGGGATTTAAACTGGAGACCTTAAGGTATCCACGTGAATACCCTCCATATATAGTAGGACCACCCCTGATATATATCTATTCAAGCAAAGAAGGTAGACACTCGATAATAGTTAATACTCATCTATTTTGAAATATTTGATTGTTTAGACAAAAAATACTTTATTAAGGGTTAAGAAAATTTACTATATATCCTACATAATACTTTCAAAATGAAAAGTAACATCTAAAGTAAGGATAAAAAAGAAAAACATAAATACAAAATACATTGAATTCCGTAAACAATCAAATATTATGAAAAAGTGAATTTTTGTTAAACAATCTAATTTTTGAAAACGGCGGGAGTAATAAACTAGTACTTGAAAGAAAAAACGATGTTGAAGGTATTACTTCTCAGTTGTAAACAGGGCCCGCCATGGGGGAGGCCGGGGTGGGCGACCGCCCAGGGCCCCGGGATTGGAGGGGCCCCAAATATTTAAACTCTATACAGATATAATTAGCGTATACATTTAAACAAGAAGCATAGTTGTCATAATACTCATAATTTTTGTTATTTATACGTTAATTCCGTAAACAATCAAATATTATGAAATTGTGATCGATTCGTTTGCTGAATTCGCGAATTCGATACCTGAAGAATGTGCAGAAGATGATAATAATTTAGTTGACCATTTTGGTGACCTGGACCGCGAAGAAGAGGAAAAGATGATGATTTAAGATAAAATTGATGCAATGTGAAAATGTGATGCATAAAGAAGATATTTTATAGTATTGGATTAAGGAATGTGAAAATGTGATGCATAAAGAAGATATTTAATAGTATTGGATTAAGGTTTGAAATTGGATTAGTAGGTATAGTTAGTTGAAAAGGTTAATTGACTAATTTACTTTAGGTCCCTAAGTTTTATCTTATATGTCAATAGGGTCCTCTGATATTAAATTAAATACATTATTGATCATTATACCCCTCTTTATAAATAACTCAACATTTAATTAATTTTTATCTAATAAAAATAATTTATTTTTGTTCATAATTTAATTATTAAAATTTAATCAATAATATTAAAATTAAATTGATAATTATATATTAACATAAACTATCCAATTTGAATATATACAATTATATATAATATAATTATTTAAATTGCTAAGCTATCAAATTATTTTTTATTATACAAATTTAATTAAGTATTAATAGTATATGAGGGTATAAAGGTAATTGAGCAATTCAAAATTAATGCAAAGACCTAAGATGGTAATATAAAAATCCCAGAGACCCAATTAATATTAAAGATAAAACTCAGGGACCCATATGTCGTTCGCCCAAAAGAAAACCATTCGTTGTTTGCTTTGTTTTCATCTAGTTAGTGGTAGACTGGACTTGTCCAAGAGACTTCATGAAAGAATTGAGATTATAAATCATTAGCAGGCCAAGTGGAGCATCAAGATCCACTCTAAAATCAACCCACAGTCCATAGATAATATATACTCCCTACACATTAATAATATATTAATGATTTCATAGATAATATATACTCGATGAAAGAACATACTTTCGGCCATTTCGATTCAGAATCATATTTTAGCCCTTTTTGACACCGGAGTCATATTTTTGACCCATTTCAACCCAAAAATATTTTTTCGACCTCTTGAACATATTTTCAACCAGTTTCCACATGAGAACATTTTTTAGACCACTTTCGACCTCGAACCACATTTTCTACTCTTTTCGATTGAGTTTTTTTCTCTTTGCCACAATTATTTTCCTACATGGCTTTAATATGTTTCTTATGAGTTCCGTTCATCTATTCATGAAGCAATGGGCTGAAAATATGTTTTTGAGTCGAAACAGGCAGAAAATATGGTTTGCGTCGAAAAAACTTTCTCGAGTAGAAATGGACAGAAAAAAAGGGATCGAAAAGGGTCGAAAAGTGTTCCATGATCGAAATGGACTGAAAAGATGGTCACATGGCTAAGAGAGAGGGGCCTAAAATATGGTCACGAGTCCAAAGGAACCAACAATATGGTCCAGGTTCGAAAAGGGGCAAAATATGTTACCGGGTCGAAAGTCGAAACGGTAACTAATTCATAAAACAGCTAATGATTTTGAGATTGAGATTGAGGGATTTTGGAAAAATGATACTCCCTTCGTCCCTAAATAATTGATGCATTTTGACTTTGCATGGTCAAACTTTAGAAACTTTAATCAATAAACAATACTCCCTCCATCCCTTTTTAATGGAACCATTTTGACTTTTTCAGTCAAATTTCGAAAGTTTTGACCGTAAGTTTTTATTAACCGATAAGAAATAATATAGTCATATTGGATCTTGTTAGATTCTTCTCGATATATATATTTAAAATATCTACTTATTATAATTTTTACACATGTAAAATTAAAAATATTTACGTTTTAAGTCGTGTCTCGAAGACCGTGAAAAAGTAAATGGGCATTATGAAAAGGGAGGGAGGGAGTAGTAAAAATGAAGAACATAAAATATTGGTCACGGCCATGAGACGCCCATTTGTCCTCTCGGTGCAAACCTATAAATGTTACACGTACCAACACCAGAAGTTCAGTTGTCATTGGACAAGACAAAAATATCCACTCTTCTCATACTTGCTTTTCACCCTTTTTAGTACTCTCACATAATCACTTTAGATTTTCTTGTCCTTTTCTCCCCTAAATTGAACACCTGTGCATGTCTTAAAATTAAACTACTCCTTAAAATAGAATTATACCTACTTTGGTTGTCTTAAATTTTGACTAGCAGTTTGCAAATTATCATTAGCACTGAAACTAGTGTTGTGTAATTTAATTAGTGAAGAAGAAATTATGTTGAGAATCATCAACTCCTCTGTTTCTGGGAGAGTCTTGAGGACTAAGGTGATTCTTCAACTTTGCTTGTAATATGATCTTCTCTGTCTCGTTCCAATTTTATCGGATGTCCCTGAAGGGACGTTGCTTGTAATATGATGATTTCATTACATGTAATGATTGGTTTTGTACATGCTTATGTCAATTGATTGAGAATTTATTTTTTTGTTGGTTTTCTTGATTTTTTTCCTTTCAGGTTGTTGGGTTAGCATGCAGAAGTTATTCTTCTGAAGCTAAGAAGGTTAGGTTTGTGTGTTTGAGTGTGTATTTTGAGTTTCCTAGAGAGTGCTTTTGATATCTAGGATAAATAGTAGAAGCTCGGTAGCTCAATAGCCTAGTGGCATCTCACCAAATTATATGTAGGAGGTCTTGGTTCAACTCTCGTTAATGATAATTGTCTCATATTTTATTCTAGTTATCTAGTTAGTAATTTATGTATTCGTTATTTGTAATATTATTGTACTCAAACTTTCATCGCTAATTACAAAAAAAAAAGGATAAATAGTAGAAGGGATGATTTATTTGAGAAATTTCAGGAGAATTTTGTTTCGTTTTTTTCCCTTTAGTTTAGGATTGTCTGAATATTGTTGGTAATATTGAAAACAGATTACAGTTAGGGAGGCTCTGAACACAGCCTTGGATGAGGAGATGGCTGCTGATCCTAAGGTCTTTCTCATGGGTGAAGAGGTTGGAGAATACCAAGGTGCTTACAAGGTTGGATTTTTGTTTGGTTCCTCGATTTCGTTTTGATTTTCAATAGCTGAGCTGATAATGATAAATGATATGGTTCGTAATCTCCTAGATATCGAAAGGACTTCTGCAGAAGTATGGCCCTGAAAGAATTGTTGACACCCCAATAACAGAGGTTAAACTCACTACTCTAACCTGTCTGTTCATTCTCATGCACTGTAAACGAGCTAAATCGTGCTTTCAGGTTCTTTTACAGGATTATTACGTCTCATCGTCAACTTTCATTAAGACCACATTCATATGTTTCCCTTTGTAGGCTGGCTTTACAGGACTTGGTGTTGGGGCAGCTTTTTCTGGGCTTAAGCCAGTTGTCGAGTTTATGACATTTAACTTCGCGATGCAGGTATGAAGGATATTCTTTATATTGTTGAAGAATGAACATCACATCATTTACACACATACATAATTGAATAATGCTATATCGAAATGATAAATTCTCTTCGAAATTGATGAAGGGGTAGTGATGAAATTTTTGTTCTACACTCTTTATTTTAGGGAATCGATCAAATCATAAACTCTGCTGCAAAGCAATGCTACATGTCTGCAAGCCAGATTACTGTACCGATCGTTTTTAGAGGGCCAAATGGTGCTGCTGCTGGTGTTGGTGCTCAACACTCGCAGGTATTATTGATTGATTACTTTAGCTGTCTCAAGTTTGTTGGTTATAGTGAGCTAGTTGCAACGCCAAATGTAGTGTTATGCAGCATGGTATAGTCATGTCCCGGGATTGAAAGTGCTAGCTCCATATTCATCTGAAGATGCTCGTGGGCTTCTGAAAGCAGCCATTAGAGATCCTGATCCTGTTATATTCCTTGAGAATGAGATTTTGTAAGTATGAAAGTGGTTGTAATTTTTGGTTTTTTTATCGACCAGCGTCTTATGTTGATTGCTCATGGCATCTTATGTTACTTGCACGTACTAGATACGGAGAGTCATTTCCTGTATCACCTGAGGTTCTGGACTCAAGCTTCTGCCTACCTATTGGGAAGGCTAAGGTACACTATACCTTCCTACTTCATGATTCTTATTAGGTGAACGATACGTGTTTCTAGTGTTTGAGTTACTGGTTAAAATGAGATACTCAAACTCCACCAGCTTTCAAAATGTGTACCAATCTGATTGGCATTGGGAATGCTTATGAATCTTTGTAAATGATCGAAGATAAGGATGGAAAATAAACAATTTAGGGAGTAAGATGCTTCTATTACCTCCATAATGAGCACCAAGTTGGAAAGTAATCTTGTCCACCCATGTCCTCATCCCTAAGGTGTAACTTTGTAATTCCATTGGTGATAAGTTCTTCGGGTTACTATGAAATTTCAAATATCTTGATCAAGCCTTCGATTTGTTAAATATTATACATTTTACATCTTGCATTGTCTGAATTTATGCTGCTCACCTGTCGATAGATAGAAAGAGAAGGAAAAGATGTGACAATTACAGCATTCTCAAAGATGGTGGGATTTGCGCTCAAGGTTTGTCCACATTCTTGTATGCAGCTACATAAATCGACATTTGTTTTCAACATGCATCAGCTAATTCTAATCCAAGTGAGAATTAAGTTACGCATGGATATTAGTTTTACCATCCTCTTTTGCATAATGTAAGGGGACTAGGGGAGAGATGGCAGAATCTTTGACTATTGCATTTTCAATATCTAATCCTCGTTTGTTTGCATTCTGTAATTTAATATAGCGACCTTCCGTATAAATGTATAAGTTCAAAATTTGTTTAGTAAATTAACAGGAAATATTTTATTATAAGATACTGAAGTCGCATGAAATTTTTTTTTTGAACTCTCGACTAGGTACTTGCAAATAAATGAAGCATATGATTATATCAAGATACTTGAAAAAAACTAATAGTTTCATGTGATTAATTCTTTATGGATCAATGGAACAGATACTAGGCCCTAAGGTTTTGTATCAGCATATATTTCTAACTTCCTATTCATACAATGCGTCTATCATGTCACTTCATCCTTGCATGGAATGAAAATTCCCAAGTCTTTCTGTGCTCGTACTGCCGTAGTATTTGTTGAACAAGTGGATTGTGAATACTCTGTATGATCTTCTTTTTAATGACGAGCCATAATTTATTATCTAGGCTGCTGAAATACTAGAGAAAGAAGGGGTCAATGCTGAGGTAAACATTTCTATGCAGCACATGTAATTATGTTTAAGAATGGTTTTCTGGAAAAATCAACAACTTAGCTAAAGTTGTATTTAGCCAATATCCCTTGTTGTTACAGATTATAAATCTCCGTTCTATTAGGCCACTTGATAGATCCACGATTAACACCTCCGTAAAAAAGACAAATAGACTGGTAACTGTTGAAGAAGGTTTCCCTCAGCATGGTGTTGGTGCTGAAATTAGGTTAGTATCATCTTCAGAAGGAGAGACCATCCATGAAATTTATATTAGTTAACGTATCTTTGAACTCGATTCTATACAGTGCATCAGTTGTTGAGGAGATTTTTGAATATCTTGATGCACCAGTTGAGAGGATCGCAGGGGCTGATGTTCCTATGCCTTACGCTCCTAACCTTGAGCGCTTGGCTCTTCCACAGGTTCCTCTCTTTTCTACTTCCAATTCTCAGCTCTCTAATCATTCAATCTGTTGACAGTTTCAACATTAGTTTGATTGTTGCTAAAAACTGTAGATCGATGATATTGTAAGAGCAGCTAAACGAGTGTGCTACCGGTCTGTGCCCCTGGCTAAAGCTGCTTGAGTGTTATGGTATACTTCGTTCCTAGATAAACTATTGAATTGGTCATAGGGATAAAGTTTATTTTATATTAAAGAGAATGCTTACTTTCGAATAATACGTGAGTAGTTACAGCTACTGTACTTCTAGGCAGCCATGGCGGTTCTTTACTTTTTCTACTGCTAGTGTGGTTTATATGTCTTATTGAAACATGACATAAATTTGGATATGTTCTATATGTTATAGTTCTAATATCTTAATTTTAGTTAACAATCAAAGGTCTATGGTTGTATCCTAAAATCAATTGGCATCTGATAAAGACGCTCGTACTTGTGAATTAATAGAGTGCATCTGATGTTTCTCTTCAACACTAACATTTCATAATGCCTTTGAAAGAGTCTTACGCCTGTGCTAATAAAGAGATTGCGTTCGACGTTTTTATTGCTTTTCGAAAATAAATCTTGAACAATATCGGCATGCATGATATAAATCGCTACTCTAGAATCCTACATATGTCTCATTCTTCCGCCTTCAGCAAGATTTTTGACTTGTAGCTCTTCATTTGAATGTTAACTTGTCGCTCTAGTTGCAACCAGCAACGTCGTATCTCACAAAACCCATGAGTTCAGGCCCCTCTAACCTTGGATTGTTATGAAAACTGGAAATAGGAGAAGATGACAATACATATCAATAGGAATACTTGTAAGGGTATATGTAAAAAGAGTTGATTATTATCCTGCAACTCGTCTTTGTGCCTTCTTCTATGTCCGATTCTCGAGGTTACAAGTAAATTGTACCTACTCATGATGTTCACAAAATATAAGCTATTCAGCTGTGCATTTACCTTTCATCTTTGAAATTTGAGAACGAGCCCGAGGTTGGAAATGTACCACATAAATCGTTGTTTGAAAGGTCTCTGAGAAAAGACATGATCATATGGTTGTAAACTTGTAATACACTATTTTTCGTTCCCATAATATAATTGATAACATTTACATTGTACTATCCAAGCTTACAGAATCTTGAGGTTTCCAAGCTTAGTAAGCTCTCTCGGAATTCTGCCTGTAAGTTTGTTACCATTCAGTCTCCTGCAATGGACATAACGAATGCCATAAATTGATTCTAGGTTCATCTGATGTTTCAAACCAGTTCAGTTTGTAATCTGTACAACACTTTTTAAGTTGTCTCACTACCCATACAGCTAGTTGATTATGGTCGCATTAGCAGATTGAGAAACCCGACGCCTGTTAGTACTCGATGCAATATAACAATCAACATGGAAAGATACTAGTGAAGGATAAATTAATTGTGGCAACATTTACTGCAGTAGAAACAGCTGATTCTTACATCGGTTACCTAAAGACGCTGAAGCCTATTTCCGAGGCACAAACTTCTTTCAATTTTACGCTTAATGCAAGTCATTACGTTCTGTTAATCAAACCGGAGGGAGAATATGCGATGCTTACATGAATCTAATGTTTGATAGGTTGGAAAGGGAGGGTGGAATTGAGCCGGTAAGGTTATTGTTGTAAAGATCCAAACTCACAAGATTCTTCAGTCTTCCAAGCTCTTCTGGAATTGGCCCCTCCAATTGGTTCATGTATAGTTCTCTGCAAAATAGTAGATATTATTTGAACTCCATTCTTCCATAAGTTCGAGAACAACCGAACAACCTTCGTGTATCATAGCGGTAAGATCATAAGTAGGTGTACTATCCGTCCCCCTTATACCAGTTGTGTACTATCCGTTCCCTTTACCCCTTAGACGGGAGCATGTTAAGGTGTACAAAATTTCAAACACAGCTCAACTTACAAGTACTGAAGTCTCTCAAGCTTCCCCAACTCAGAGACTAGTTTCCCAGAAATATTTGCATTTCCAAGATCACTGTAAAACAAGAAAACATTTCAAGAATCTGATTACAAAAATGAAAAATTAAAAAAAAAATGAGAGGAAAATACATACAGTCTGGTGACTCTGTTGTGAGCATCACAAGTAACATGAAACCAGGTACAAGGATCCACCAAGGTTGGATCCCAACTGTCCAAAACCTTATCAGGGTCATCAACTGCAATTTTTAGTGCAAACAGAGCATCCCCTGAATATTACAAATCAAGAACAACAAATTCTTGTTAACAATACATTAATTTTGTTTCAAAATTATGGGAAATATCAAATATCCTTCAGTTTTACCTTCCATATTTCCATATGTGAGTGGAGATGCCAGAATGAGGAGAAAAATATGAGAAAAAATCAATAATGCCATTTTTTTTTTAAATGACGAAGTTGTTGACTGGGAGTTGTAAGAAATGAAGTATATGAGACAGGGGAATTAGTTTGTCTTTTGTTGGAGAATATATAGAGCCCCAACAAAGGTTCAATACAATTGCGACTTTTAGTCTTTCTGCTAAGAATCGGATTTGATACATAGGAACTTGGTCGTTTGTCATAAAAAATTAAGGGCAAATCACATTAAAGATCACTCAAGTTTCTTTTAAGTCTTCGTTTGATTATCGTATTTTACTTTTGTATTTTCAATTGCTTATGTTTCCCTATATTGTGTTAATTTGGTCACTCCATCAAGTTAAAGCCAAAACGAGTTTTTTTAATATCTTAAAGATTTTTTCGAGGTATTTTTGTCTTTCAACATTATCATTTGCTATATTGATGATTGGCTTGCTCAATTCGTGGATTCAAAGGAAAACGATAATGTTAAAGGGTGAACATATGTTCGGGAAAAAAAGTTTAAAATGTCAAAAAAATATGTTTGTGGCTTTAACACGACAGACTGATCAAAGTGACATATTATAGGAAACATGTCAAAGTAAAACTAGAGTGATTGACCGGGAAATACTAAGAAATGTAAGTAATCTTCGGTATCATTTGGCCAAAGATTAATAATGGTGGCGTTACTTATATATAGATGAATTGCGTTATTAGTTCATCAAAAACTGAACTATTTCGAGATATTTTCTTTATTTCAAATCGATTGTCTCTTTCTCTTTTTATAGAAACATCAAACTAAAGTTTCTCTTAGTTCAATTTTATGGAGAAAAAATTGATGTGAGATGAGTTTGATTTTTTCTAAAAGTTTGTATGAAAATAAAAGAGACAAATAATTGTGATGAAGGGTATATATATTGCGCTTATTTAATTTTCAAAACACTGTACCACATAAAAGTTACTCCAACTCCTCTATTTTTTTGCTTTTTATTTTTCTTCTAATTTATATATAATTTGTTATATTTTCGTTCTAGTCATTCTAAATTTAGAGGTTGGTAGAAGAGAAAATTTGAGCAATTAAGACACGAATATCAAGAATGTAAGTGGAGTTGTAGGCATGCATGAACACACTTGGTCCTAGAAAAGTTAAAAAAAAAAATAGGGACAACGTTCTGTCTAAAACAACATAAACAAATACACAATAATCTCTGGGAAATTGCTGAATTATTTTGAAGCCTGTGGTGGTCGACTGGTCGGGTATATAGTCTGTTCCATTTTTAGATTTTGTTCAATCAAGAACAACAAGGATAAAGTACACTAAGTTTTACTCCCTCCAATTCAAAACAAACGGACCGGTTACGGTTCCGTATAGATTTGTTCCGTATAGAATTCCGTACAGAAAAATAATTACACAATAACCCATGATGAAATAATAATTACATCTTCAATCCCCACTCCAAACCACCAATATTTGTATATTAACCCTTTACGGAATGTGTACGGAATATTTCTATAAGGCACCCTAACTTTCTACAAAACAAATGTCTTTTTAGACATTTCACACAAATTAAGAAACAATCATTATATTCACACTTTCCATCTATGCACCTATGAAACAATCATTAATAATCCAATTATCACTTAACTATATGATGCAATCATTAGTTTTTTTGAGTTATTCTATGCAAATAGGGATATTAAAGAAAAAAGTGGTATATTATACATTGGTTTATGTAAAAAAACATTTATTTTGGATATTATTGAAATGTCTAGAAAGACATTTGTTTTGGATTGGAGGGAGTATCTTTTAAATCGAACATTGTTATATTCAAATTTGTGGTACTTTCAAGGAATGGTGTTTGGTGATTGAAGGTTAGTGTGTTGAAGAAAATGAAAGGAAGGGTAAAATAGTATTTTTACATTGTATGAGTTCTATTTTTGCCAAAAATTTATCATAAGTGCTTTTGATTGATAAAAAAAAATCAAAATGGTGTCATTCTTAAAAATTTCTCAAGGGTCCCTTACCCGAAGGTCCTTTAATCTGTTTTAGGGGTTCCTTCCTCGAAGGTCTTCGTGATGCTGAAGTGGATGGGTTAGTTCGGCCCGAGTCGTTGTCTATTGATGTGTGCTTCCTCCTTGCTCCATTGTCTGAGGGTACTTAGACAATGACCGAACTAGATTGTTGTCACTCATGCGATCAAGTAAGTCTATGTCCAAGGTCGAGATCATTAACATAAATATATTAATAGTAAAATATAGGCTAAAATTCTGCTAGGCTCTTGAACTTTGGTCATCTGGTCAATTTGGCCTCTTAATTTTAGAAATCGGTCTACTTGCCCCTGAACTATCCCAATTGGTCATTTTGGCAATTTTTGCCACTATTTATGGGGCAAATTGACACATTTTAAATTTTAGTGAAGGACAAAATAGTAATTCGACATATAAGAGGCATTTTGGGGTAACTTTTAATAAATAATATATTGGCTCTATTTTAAAAGAAAACAAAATTATTATTAAAAAAAATCTCATTCCATTCCATTCCGCCGTCGTGCTCAGCCCCCATCCCCCATCTGCGATGTATTCTCCAACCCCCTCCCTTTCCGTCACGATCTGCCCCTCCCCCCCTCATCGATCTTCTTCTCCATCTCCCCCCCCTCCAGCTCGATCGTCCCCCTCTAGGTTTCAGATTTTGCTCATCAATGGTGAAGGGATGATGGGTTTATTATTATTTTTGTTTTTTGTTTAATAATTTAATTTTAAATTACTTTTTAATTTTTTATTACTTTGTATATTATTTTTTAATTTTTTTATTATTTTGTATATAATAAATTGACCCCTAATGCCCTATTATATGTTGAATGTGTATTTTGCCCTTCATTTTAAGGTGAAAATGGCAAAAATGACCAATTGGAGTAGTTCAGGAGGCAATTAAACCGATTTCCAACTTTTAGGGGTCAAATTGACTAGATACCAAAGTTCAGAGGTCTGACAGAATTTAAGCCGAAAATATACTCGGTATGCTACTCCCTTCATCACTATTGTCCACTTGCGAATTGTAATGTGTTATCTTTGACCTCAAGTATGTTTTAAGTTAAAACAAGTGATGAACACTTATATTTAGGTTATATTCTTGACGATCATTTACGTATTCAAATATTTTTAGTCAATTACTTATGTTCTTAAATGTGTCTTAGTTGATACTCGCGTCTACATATTAATCTTTTTTAAAACATATAAAGTGTTAAATGACTAAATTGCCCCTTTAAAATTAACATGTGAGGGTCGCATGACCTGTTCAACGGTGAATTACAGAAAATTACACCAAAGTATTAATTGAGACTGATTTTATAACATAATAATTAATCGACCAAAATCGTATTAAACATAAATGATCACTAAAGTCTACAACCTAATCTAAAGCTCAAGGCATCTATCAAAAAAACAAAATCTAAAGCATAAGGCTCATTCTCTTGATTGGTTTTACCTTTTGAATTTTGACTCGGGCATTCCTTTTTCTTCGAGAGGAAAAGTGGTGGCATTAATACTTTAGGAGTGTTGTCATTTCTCAGGTCACTTCTTTGAAGTAGAAGAATTGATAACAAATCCAAAAGGCAGTCAGATGCTATTATCACATGGAGTGGAGTAGTCAAAATTTGGATCAACTATTTTATTCCAAGTACATTTCTAATGAGTATATGAATTATAATCATATCTCTACCTTTTTAGTATATGAATTATAATCACATCTCTACCTTTTTTTTCAAGATATGTATGTTGATGGTTGAGTATATTGTGCTTCTAGACATGTGTTGACAACTTGACATAGCATCTTTCTTTAAAGGCATTCTTTAATAATGTACATATCTATATAACCAAAACTAAAAAAAAACATAAATTGAGCATTTGCATCAAAAATTTATAATTTGTTTTATTAGCACTTACCCCTATATTTATACCATTTGGTTAATACTCCCTTCATCCTAAATGATTGTCACATTTTGACTTTTGGAGTTAACAAAACACGATTTAAAACATAAATATCTATCATTCTACAAGCGAAAAGATTATAAAAATTTGATATTTTAAAAATATATATTGAGACGAATCTAACAAGGTTCTACAAGACTATATTATTTCTTATCATTTAATGAGAATTCATTGTCAAATTTTGTTATGTTTAACCAACAAAAGTCAAAAAATGTGACAATCTTTTAGGGACGGAAGGAGTAACATTTAATGAATATTTTGACAACAAAGGAGTATGACGCTTCATTTATAAGATGGGTTAAAAGACGGAGTTTGATCACTCATGTTTGTCATCGCGTCACATTTTGACTACATATGTTTCATTTTGTTTCATTTAATCACACATCGTTACAAAAGTTACCTTAGTTGCTATTACCTTCAGAATGTAAGTTATATTTTGAAAATTTAAACATGTGACTTTCTATGGCTCTAATTTAGGGGTAAAACGCTCCAACACTTAAGACATTCACATGATGTCACATGTTTTAATTTTCAAAATTCAACTTATATTCTGACGACTGTAACAACTAAGCCAACTTTTATAAAGATGTGCGATCAAATGAGACAAAATGAGACACGTGTTATCAAAAGCTGATGTGTTGCCGGTAGGGATGTTATTGGTTTGGGAAAACCGAGATTCACGGGGTACCCGGTCCGATATTACCATTCCGTGTATTCACCCAGTAGATTAACGGTCCGGGAACTGGTAAAAAAAATTAGCCGGTATCCGATAAGTTACCGATAAAGTATCCAGTAACAAATGATATGTTGTTTTTTTTCTTTTTGTAAATTAGCGATGAGATGAGTATCGAACCCAGGACCTTCTGGTCACTAGCCAGTCTTTTTCACTAGGCTATCCGATTAACTCGATATGTTAATCTTTACATGTTATATTATTGATTTTTAAGTTTTTTTAAAGGTTTTTTCTATTGAATTTATTTTTTGTCAGATATACTCGGAACCGGTCCAGACCGGTATCCACCAAGTTATCGGATAGGTAATGGTCCAAAAAAATACCCTATATGGTTATTGATCCAGACCGGATAGAACCGGTAACCTATCGGTCCGGATCTCGAGAGAGCGGATATCGGGACCGGACCGGACCGGTAATAGCATTAGTTGCCGGTGATAAACATGTGCGATCGAACGCGGATTTAACCTTGTAAGTTCACGATGAGATATTATCTCCTTTTATATTTCTAGGGTAGTAGCTCATAAAAAGCTTTGTAAGAGGTATTAGGTATAATGCAAATATCCTAATAATTTTGATGAACTAAAAATGTATTACAAAAAACAGTAATTCATAACTTCCTAAGTCCCAGAATTTCAAGCAGAAGGATTAACTGATACATAACATCTAACTATCCAAAGCTAAATGCCTGCATTAATACTTCTTGTTCATAATTGGGATCCTTTCACAAAAATTGATGCATTGGCCAACCTGTATCTTCATCTCCAAGCACCACCTCTACTGGCTTCATTGCACAATAATCTGCATGGCTTGAACAAGAACCCCTCATCACCCCTCTCTTAGCGCCTCCTCCTCCACAACGTCGACCGGTATTCAATACAAGTCTCCTCTCCATGTCATGCCTATCTGCTCTCTGCCTCAAATTTTGCCTCCTCATAATCTCACCTAGCCTCTCTCTTTCTGTTCCATGGCGAAGGTGTTTCTTTCTGTAATATGGAACCGGCATAGCATCCAGCCCCATCAGTTTGGCCACTACGCCAGGCTTGCACCATACAACGCTCTCTCCAGCAAATATTGTAGGCAGAGGACTGATTTTATTCTTCACCTCATGATCAAAATCATTGCTGCAACAACTTGATCTTCTTGACCCTTTACTTATCGATGGACGAGGGAGGTTTCGAAATGAAGATCTGTACATGGAGTCTTTTCCATCAAGAGAAAACCGAGGATACTGATTCAATGCATTTCTAGCACTACGCAAGATATCAGAACTATTAACACACGACATCCGATGCTTGATATCACCATACTCACCAAGCTTTGCCCTTCTAGCTATCTTCTCTTCTAGCTCTAGCTGCAGTATCATTTCTTCCAAGGTTGGATGGCTTCGGCTAGGCCTCCCAGAAGTATCCACGTGTTCCTCGTACAGGTCATCAGGGAGAAGGGATTGTTTCGCTGCCACCATCTCTGCAGGGCTACTGTCGGGATGGTCAGGTCTCTGCTGGTTAAGGGTAGAGGTCGAGGCATCGCCATGGCAGAAATTCTTGAATCCCTTCCTCATTCTTCCTCCAAGAACATTTTTTAACAGGAAAAGGGAGATATCCTTCATGTTTGAGGTTCAAAGATCACGAGGACACAAAGCTGATCTTATAAGCAACTCTGATCTCATAAAGGGCGTGAGTGTAGTCAATTAAAAGCGGTGAGCTTTGATTTCTCTTAAACTTTTAAATAAAATCACATGCAATGAGAGGTCTCACAAGTTCCTGGTACATATCCCACCTACATATTTCTAAAAATGTTCTCAAATATTTTCACCTGATAATTGTTAACTATTTATCAGATTTGATTTTTAATACTCCTATATTCACATGAAAAAGTTACAAAAAGAAAATGACTGAATACACTGAAAGTAGCAAACAGTATAATTTATTCCAAACTCATCAACTGGCTAATATAGTCCAAGTACTGAAGTATATATCAAACAACGACATAAGCGCTTCCGGAAAAAGAAGGAAATAACAGTTCCAAAAATTTAAGCTCATCAAGATCTCTTGATTAAGCCATTCTAATACAAAACTTAAAGGCTACCGTATATGTAGCGCGGCAGATCTTCAGTTATTCCATCCTGGTACTGCTGAATGAAAGGGAGGGGGTTCAACAACGTGCTCAATAACAGGATTAGGGGAAGAGGAAGGCATTTTGATAAAAAAGTAATGCATGGCATATTAGCCTTGTACGGAAGCTAACATTAACTTATACATTGCAATTGATTTTTAAGGATATTTACAGATGCGGCAGACACAGGTGCTCATCCATAGTCGGCCATTTGTTATAAATTTAAAGTTCTGGAGAGTTGGCAGCCTTAACAAACCGGCCCTTGACTCGCTTCCTTGTATCAGCTCTTGCTTTTCTCGACTCATATCTAATGTGCTTTTCATACCTAGTACCAGGTATACCAATATTAGTCAAGGGTGAGCTCTTGTATCAGAAACTATGAAGTTCACAAAAGCAGGTCTAGTACCTTCTTGTCTTCTTCTTCTCTTTGTATCGTGCCATCGCGTCACCTCTGTTCTTATGAAATAGCTCCATATCAACCTTCGGCATACCTGTTACTGTAGGTTCAGTTTTCACCATAATAGTTTGGTCTCCGAAATTGATATCTTTTAACCCACTGAAGCCTTTTGATTGATCAAAGCCAGTTCCTATAGATGCTTTTCCCATATCTAAATTATTGCTTTCTGAAGTTGCTGTTGGTTTATTTGAGAATGGCTGCATTACGAAAGATCATGCAAGTTCTTAATAATCCCTAATACGCATTCCCTTCGCAATATAATTAAAATCTTAATGCTCTAATAAAGTACAAATGTGAAAGTTTTCATGGAATCATTAATCATTTGCACAACTTTTGACGCAGGTATCTTCAAAAATGAGAAAATTGTTCGCATAAGTGCATCCATATCAACTACCTATAGTTAGATCCAAAGTCAGATTACCTACGTAACACTACATATAATTGAAATATCAATACCCGTGAGAGAAAGTTGATGGGAAAGAAATAATGGACGGAAAAAAATGATAATTTAAATCAGATAAGAGGGTTGACAGCATCGTCAAATTTGTAAGGTCAAAGAATCTATATAATTAAATACTACACTAAGATTAGGTAAGCTGAATTTTTTTGTTGCTTTGGCTTACCCAAAATGACTAATAAATATGACTAAACATACATAAAGTAATAGGTAAGTTGATGTAAATGCTCAAAGCAATCCGAATAAAGTAAAATATCTTTTATGCTCTCCCAATTTATGCGTTTTGCTTAAATTCTATACATCAATTAGTCATTTCCTACTCTACCCATATCCTGTTTGGCTACCACTAGCTCAATAAGGAAGGTACATGAAGAGGATTCTAGGGTGGGAATGAAAACAAATACTGTGCATGTTCTCTTGAAAGCTATCGTGCATGTGCACATAAGAGCCTTAGCATCAAAGAAATTGAGATTTCAAGAGAGATAAGTTTCTTACATCAAATGCTGTCATATTCTCATGGCCGATAAAAGAACTAGCACCAGTGAATTCCAGTTCCCTTGAAGTAGTGAATGATGCTTCTTTCAGGAGTTCACCGTAGCTTTTCATCATATAAACCATGTCACCTTCAGCATAACCCACTTCTAATTGGCTGGTATTGTCATGGCCTCTCAGTTGTCCAATGTTAAAATCCCATATCTACAAAAGAAAATACATAACAGTTGTCAGTTGGCAAATTCAATACCATTAGATCAAAAGAAAGGTTTACAAACAATCACATAGTGCATGCATCAACATCGACAACATGCCTCAATACCTCTTAAAGAGGTTCGCGCCTAAGCGAGGTAAAGGGGTCGGATTGTAAGCAGCCTTTACCCCCTGTGATAAAAGAGGCGGCTTCCAAATTGACCCAAGATGAATTGCAAACACAATCAACAACATCACTATAGATAAGAAGTGTATGACATGGAAGAAACATTAGAGCATGCATGAAAGGACGAAATCAGCTACAGATTTGGTCTAAATGAACCTTACATGAATTATAAGGAAACAAGCTTATTATTCAAACAACACTTCTTCAAAGGATTTTACGACTGTATTTATTATACCACATTTCTAACATAAAAATGATATTTCATCAATAAGAAGAAAGTTACATACACACCGACTTCTGAAGTAGGTACTAAATAAAGATGAGTAGAAAAATCTAGTCAAATTGCCGTGTTAGACTAAGAAATACTGTATTTATTTTACAAATTTTAATATGGATATAGTGATTCTTGTAATTCTTAACAATGTTAATGATAGCACGTCACCCATCTTTCCTTTATCCTAGTATAAATTGAACTAATTCTAAATTATCCTTAATGAGTCAAGAAAAACAAAAAGGAATTAAGTGTATTTGAAGAATCCATGATTTATACTTTTATAGCACCTTACCGATGCCAATGTCCACATCTATGAATACCAAAAGGGGTACCTTTTACATATATTTCTGAGTTAAAATTCGATAATAAAGAAAAGATCCATGTGAGTTGCAACAAAATAAAAAATCTACTGAGTCAAGTTCACATCTTCATTAACTCTTCAAATAACAAGTTACTTAAAGATCGCCTATTAAATAATAGGATTATCAAGACATTAATTAATAATTATGTACTAGATCCATATGCAACCTAGAGACAAAAGACTTGACCAATTGAGATAGGGGAATAATCAATTAGTATTATCAAGCAAGCATCAAATTTATTATTAAATCTTTTGGAAAATGTAATTAGGAAGCAACCTGAGCTCCTCCTTGATTGCAAGATCCTGAGCTCCAAGACATGTTCCCTCCCATCAACTTTTCACTCTCTTTACAATCCACATTCCCCACATTCTGCATCATTTCCAAAGAAGAAAATGGTACGCCTTGATCATCGAGCCCCTTGGTATCGTCTAAGCTCCCCCACTGACCCTGATTTTGAAGCTCAAAAGATGGTTGATCATTCACAACCCCATTAGTCCCATGACTCCCATCCGATCCACTTCCGCCCCCTCTCCCGCTCATCGGAGTTCCAGGTTCAATACCTTTAAGATCATCCACACGATTAACCACATCTCGTTCCAACAACACCTCCAATTGCTTCAATATCACTTCCTTCTGCTTTCCACAGCTAGGAACCCCCTTCCTACCCAACTCCTCAATATTTAACTCGCTAACTGATCTATTAAAAACATTAAATCCACTATTATTAATTTCATTATCATCGTACTTATTATTTCCACTAGGAACCATCAAATCTTGCAATAAAACAGAAGGTGAAACATCCTTCCATAACCAAGAGTCAGGAAAACCATTATCATTATTCCAATTTTGACTTATTTCACTCAACATCAGATGGGGCTGTTCCAATTTTGACCTTTTCTCAACAAATTTGAGACCCCAACAAGAAGCAAGCTCCATAGCAGTTGGAACACCACTGAACCCTTCAACAGGGGTCAAATCAGAGCAACCATGTTCATTACAACCACAATCTTGACAAAGTACAAGGTTGTCCGAATCACACCTCATAGAAACAGGCTCTTTACAACAATTGTCACAGATCTGTGATCTTATATGCTTCTTGGACAAAGCATTAGCTGTATGAACAAGGTTGTCACACAACAAGCAGAGCTTGGCCGAGTCAGCTCTGCAATAAATTATAGCTAGCTCTTCATTGCAGAAATCACAAGGTACCCTTTTGCTTGTTGTGTTTCTAGGACTCCCCATTTCAAGATTAAATCAAGATTTATGCAAAAAATATTAGATTTTTATTTAATATATATCCAAAAAAATTGGATTCTCCAAAAAGATTGGATTTCTATAGACTGGATTTTATTAGAAATATGTGCAAAAAAGAAACTGGATTTCACAAAAAGATTAGATTTTTATTGGTAGTTTAAACAAAAAGATTGTTTTTTTATTGTTAATTTGTCAAAAAGACTGGATTTTTATTGAAAATTTGTGAAGCAAAATTGCACTTTATAAGAAATATGATATGGGTTTTTGATGTAGAAGATGGTGAAGATTGGGAAAGTGAAGAGGAAGAGTGGGTAATGAGTAATAAATTCTAAAGAAGGAAAGAACAAGTATAGAAAGGGGTGTAAAGCTAAGGAGGTTTGTGATTTGGATTTAGTTATTTATAGAAAGTACTTAGCAATATTTTGAGGGTTTAAAAGTACTTACAACACTAAATTATGTGATTATTGCAGAGATTATAATATTATATTGTGTAATGAAAAAGGAGAAGGTGATGATGATGCAAGAAGAGGAAAGAGGAGTGAGTAATAAACATTTTTAATGATTTTAGGTGGTAAAGGGGTCCAACTGCAAAATATCTTGGACCTTTTGTGCTGAGTTGGCGATGGAGAATTATTTGTTCTAAAAATAATTAGCACATGCAAGTGTATCTTTCTTATGCTTATCTTGGTTTGGTATTAATATAAAGCTATTTTTTTATGCAAGTACCTGAATTTTCAATATATTTTTACATGAGCATTTAATGAATTTTTATTATCAAATAGGCACTTGCATCACAAAAATAAAACCTAAAATTTTATTTTTCAGTTTTTCAAATTTTTTAGATTTTTGACATTCAAAAAATCCTTAACCTAGGGGTAACTTAATCATATTGAAAATATAACTTTTTGGAGGAAAAAATTCGAAAGAAGTTCAGGTGTCATTCCAAAAAAAGATATTTTATACGTCAATAGTATGAAAAAGTTCAGGTGTCAAGATCAAACCTTTCTTCCTTATTCATCAATAGAATTGTTTAGCATAACTCACGTTCATTTCAAGATTGCATTCATAATCAAAATCATAAAAAAAGACCACCCAACAAATTTACAGCTTTTTTCAAAAACCCATAATATTCGTCATCCAACAACAACAAAGATTACATCTTTTTAGAGAACAAATTTCATCACCCAAGAACATCAATAAATTACATCTTTCATATAAAAAGCTCACATGTGCAGCCAAGTATCCCAACCACGCAATTGAAAACTCCTTCCCTGAACGACCATCATTTGTTTGCCATTTTGCTACCGCCATCCTAAACCAGCCACCCCTCTAACTCCCCCGCCTCTGAATAGCCCCAATCTGCCCAAATTACTCATCAATTGGTAACTCTATTTTGATAATATGAGCTCCAATTGGGATAATATTTCTTTCAATCCTTATTAATTGATACAGGAGAACTGTAGCACAAAGATTCGTTCTCCAGCCCAAAGTTATATCCATAACCTCAGAAGCCTATTTTGGTCATTCCCCACTTTTCAGACTAAATAAGGAAATCCACATCATCTCCTCTATAGCTACCGTACAAAACTTCAACGACGATGTTCTTTACTGTTCCATGTTGGTGGGAAGAGCCGGAGGCACGCGTGTGACGGCCCCCCTTGCAAAACATGTTGCATTGCTCTGCCTTCTAAGGTTGTGAATATAACTTCGGGATGGGGGTGGGGTGGACGGTAAGGACTTTGGGGGTGGATGTACTTGATTCCTTTTGGCTTGATGAAAAAGGTGAAAGGGGTGGGAGGTTTAATTATTTGAATTGTTATTAATGGGGTGTGGTTAAATGTTTTAGGTTGGATAATTTATTAGTAGGTTGAGTTAGTTTTAAGTATGATCTGACTATTTTGCCTATTGCTTTAAAATTTAAAACCTGTAATTTCTGGAAAAGGTGGAAAAATAAAAGTTGAGGTGACATTTTATGCTCGAGGTGCATATATTTGGTAAAAAAAGTTCATCAGGTGTTGATTTGAAAGCATATTGAGACTTCAAGTGCCTAAATAAAAAAAGCCTTAATATAAGGTCAAACAATAACAATTATCTATGTTATAAAATGTTTCAGTTCGTCGCCAATGTTTGTTTTTATCAATCATATATGATTGAAAATGTTCCAGTCCATCACTTATTTTGTCAATCCGTTAATAATTACATGTGAGGACACGTGACTTGTTAGTAAGGTTATTTTGGTCATTTTATTTACTATCTGTTGGGGTAAACAAAATTGAACTCCAATTTTGAATTTGAAATAACCCGCCCCTAACACGCACTTAACAAAATATTTAACGCACGAGATCAAGTAGGATTGTTTTGAAACATAAGAGATTGACAAGGACGTTTTGAAACATAGCTGAGCTATTGCAAACATTTTGTAAACATAGTTGATTGCTAACGCTGCAGCCATTTGACTTTAATACAACGAAGTGAGAGAAAGTTTTCTTCAATGTAAATTAGTTACGAGAATTACAACTCCCAAATATAACGATTCAAGAATATTACAAATAATAATACAAAAATGATTAACTTATAATATTTTAAATATGTATTACAAATATAGTTGAAATAAAATGAAGAAATATGTTTTCAGTACGGATTAAATCTGAAACGTCCTAATAAAACCTAAGTCATATTTAGTTAGATTAGTAGATATGGATAAAAGTAAAAGAAAGTTTGAATATCAGCAACATTTACCACTTCTATTGAGTTGTTATTTACATGTTTAAGGAATCATTTGAATACTCCATTCAATTCTTTCAAAAGAATATTGTATAGACATTTTAAAAATATTTAAAAAATTGTTTACATAAAACAATACACAATTATTCCCCTTAGTATTCTTATTTACATAAAAAGGTTGAAAAACAATTAATGATTTTTTTATACTTGAGTGAAGAAGTGAAATCTTTCCTCTGTCTCTAAAAGATTGGTACATGTTGACTTTTGTGGTCAAATTTTACAAAGTTTGATCAATAATTCGCATTAAACGTTAAGATGTAATATAGTCATGTGAGACTATTAAGAGTCTATGGGGTTCCACTCTAAAACCAATTGGCAATAGAGGGAGTAGCCTAAGATCTTATATATTGACCCTGAATTATTTTTGTATATATGTTTTTCTTTCCGAAATTGATTATATTCATTGAAATGTTAGTTTATACTTTTTTTGTCATTCTAATTACTATGCTTATTATTAATTTACGTTCAATTTGTTCATATTAATTAATTTTATTACTTGTTACATGTTAGTTATTTAATTAATTGTTTATGTAAATAAATATTGGTTAATGCGATTGAACTTAAAATTCTGAAATGAGCTAAGTGAGCTAGTTCGGAGCTCGGCTAGGGAATGTCTCCGCTCGGTGAAAGCTCACCGAACCTAAGACTCATTTAGTAATGAGCCGAGCCAAAACTTCTTGAGCTCGGGCTCGACTTGGCTCATGTTATGTACAACTTACTTCGTGTAAGTATGATGAATTTAGGGATGCTAATGGGTAGGATTTTGTAAGATTTTTGCTAAACCCACTACCTGACCTTAATCTTAAAAGTATAACCCAAAACCCTTTAGCCCCACTGATGTATCAACCTATTACCCGACCCTACCCTTACTTAAAGACCCAACGGGCAAGAGTAATACTGGTGGGCTTTAAATTGTTTATGTGTATTGATTTTGCAATGAAACAAATACAACCCATATATGGATACAAAGTCCACGAGTAGAAAT
Source organism: Echium plantagineum (assembly GCA_003412495.2). Lineage (NCBI taxonomy): Eukaryota > Viridiplantae > Streptophyta > Magnoliopsida > Boraginales > Boraginaceae > Echium > Echium plantagineum. The sequence goes on from CM016568.1 coordinate 10,215,044, forward strand.
TCAAATTATTTAAATATTGAAGACAAACTTAAATTATTTTAATATGAAAATGAAGATAATAAAATTTGAAATGAGTTAATAATTAGTATTTTATTTCAAAAAATATGGTGAAAACAATAAAATTTAAAAATAAATTTATATTTTAACATCCAATATGAAATAAATTAATAATTAATATGACTTTATTTTGAAAATTATTAAAATTATAAAATCTGAAGTTGATAAGAGAATAATAACTCTTGTCATGGTATATAAGAGCCAAAAATAAATCTAGTTTTTTTTCCCACGAAATCAGCGGCTCCGACATAGACAAACTTCATCACAACCCCGACATAGACAAACTCCATCACAGACGTCACCACCAATTTTTGACTTTTCCAAATTATTGCATTTGTCATACGTAATGGCTAACGAGGTAAATTCTTCTATTGTAGTGGATGATACTAATGTTGACAATTTGACACACGAAGTTGGTGGAAGTTCGACCCCTCCTGTACCACCAAAATGCGACCCCGACTCCGCGGTGATATATCACCACATCAACCCCTCGTCCCTTTACTATCTCGGCTCCAATGATAACCCGACAACTTGATAAGCACAGTCAAACTGACAGGTGCTAGTTACGAAGAGCAGCCAAGGCCGAGGGTGGCTGAAGCTCGGTTTATTGCATCTGTTGCTCCCTCGTCCAAGGGGGTGGTGGCATCAGTAATGAGGTTGTTCCGGGGGATGTCCTCTAAGCAACTTCAAAAATTGTCGTCCCTTCTAGGCTCGTCGAATGCAACAAGCTCCGACGATTGTTTGACTGATAAGTCACTTTATGATTTATGGATTATGATAGTCAGTCAGCACTACATCTTGTCCGCAATCCTGTGTTTCATGAGCGATCGAAACATATCGAGATTGATTGTCATTTACTCATTTTACACGAGATGCACTCATTGATGGGACAATTACGGCGTCTCATGTCCCATCCGGTCAACCTGCGGACATTTTTACTAAACCACTAGGTGCACAACAGTTTAGCGTTCTTCTCGACAAGTTGGGCATACACAATTTGCATGCTCCATTTTGAGGAGTGGTATTAATGGATGTATATTATTAGTAATCTTATTGTTGGCTTTTTGCCCGATAATTCGTTAGGGTATTTTGTATAGCCTATATATATCATGTACAAACGTCATTGTGAAATACAAGAGTTAATAATCCATATATATCAGAAAGCCACTTATCAGTCAAACGATCGTCGGAGCTCGTTGCATTCGACGAGCCTAGAAGGAACAACATTTATTCTCAATAAATATATCCCTTTTATATTCTGTCAGTAGTGAAAATAACAAAGATTGATGCAATAAAGGAGAATAGGGAGGTTGGACGGAGTCACTCACATCAGCCCTTCAATAATTTTTCCTAAAATACATTTCTAACCATCACTTTTCAATTTTTGGGTTCACTTTTTATGTATAGACTTTAGCAGATTCCCTATTATACACACTAACTTAAAATTTGTAACTATGTCAATGTTTTTTTAAATTTTCAACAACTATATTTTTCAAATTACATGTGTGATTTAAATAAGTTGTTAATAAATTTCATTATTTCTTCTTTTTTAGTCAGATGAATTTAAAAGTTTTTCATCATCAAATTAAATAATTTTTATAGCATCAATATTTTAAGAAAAAATTAAGCACTAACAATATTTGTGGAAAGAAATTATCATATTGAATGTAAATGAATGAAAAGAATGCTATATTTATATTTTTCCATTAAATATTATACAAAAGATGAATTTTTTTTGCGGGAACATGAGATGAAAAGATGAAAATCAGGTGGGAAGAGGAGACAAAAGGAGAGAAAAAAGTCTAACCGCAAGAAGAGGAGCGTATACAGGGGCGGACCTACATCAACCTTAGGGTATTCACATGAATACCCTACATAAAAGTAAAATAGCTCAAATGGTTAAGTTCTTGATAAATTTGTGAGAGGCTTTGGGTTCAAACCTTGGCATAACCACTTTTTTTGTTACTCTATTCACTTACACATTCTTAATGAATATCCATATCTATTTTTGATATTTTAAATGATAAAATGAATACCCTCGATTATAATTCTGGGTCCGCCCCTGAACGTATAAGATTAGATGTCCACAGGGAAATTGAATAATTATTTAGGGGGCAACTTATTTTAGGAGAGCTGAAAAAGTAGCATTTTCACACTTTTAGTGAATTGACTCCTTATTATATAATTTTGAGTGCTCTCAATCTTTATGATTTATTATATGGTTTCCTAAAATTTTGATGTAGGTCAAGTTAGGAGATACTGAAAAAGTTTCACTTATTAAATCGTATCCTATTTTAAAGATAAGAATGTATTTGGGGCATTTAGTATAAATATTAATATTGGTGAGGTACGACCTACCCAGGACATTTTATAACTTAAACTTCGAATATTAATATTTATCTATTCAAATTATTCTTTTCAAATGAATTGCTTGTAAATATATATGTTCTAGTATATTTTTATACAAACACTCTCTATTTGAAAAAGTATACGATATCAAATTCTGATAATTATTTATTAAATTTTGAAGCTACATATATGTTGGAAATAGTGTTTGAATACAAAATTTGTAAGCTTCTATTTTAAATGTGGTCTCACATTGCTCAACTAAATGTGAATCACTCACCTTATAAAGAAGGAGTTATGAAGTATGAGTAATGTTGTTACTAATATTATGCCAAAGCCTCCACGCCTGCAGGAACGAGGCTTAACTGAGACTACTATCAGACTTGACACGGGTTGATATATAATACATTAGTCCGGGAGCGGGGTCTTGGGTGGTCTGGTCTGATTTCGGACTACCTTTTTGGCATAACAAACAGAGCTTAAAACGTCTGAAACGTTTAGAAGCTAAAAGCCACACTTTAAACGTTTGGAAGCCAATAGTCAACAATCACACTAGTAATAATTCTCATTATTGCGCAGTAATGAGAAGGCTGCTGGTATGGCTGAATTCACACTATATATACAACATCTTCCTCATCTATTCAGAACACAACAAAAATCTGAAATACAATTCTACAAAAAGTCTTTTCGTGATAGCTTCATACTCGTCCGCAGTTCGCTTGTGGAGTTTCCAGTGCTTGCGAAAGCTCTACTTGCAGACCATCTTATCCTGGGAATCGAACACCTTGAAGTTTCCTAAGCACCTAAGGGAAGAGGGCGAATTCGGTTTAAGGATATTGTGTTTATCACAAGATTTGGTCTACAGATTGTAATTTTATGTTTCGTCTCCTTAATTTTATTTGTAAAGTTATTTGTTACTCCTGTATTTTTAGTGTAAGCTCCTTACAATATATTGATGTATAAGTGAAAAGATATATAAATAGTTCTAATACTCCTTCCGTCCCTAATTGTCACATTTTAACTTTTGATAATCAACAAAATACGATTTAAAACGTAAATATCTATTATTCTACATGCGAAAAAATTATAAAAACTTAATATTTTAAAAATATATATTGAGACGAATCTAACAAGGTCCCACAAGACTATATTATTTCTTATCATTTGACTAATAAAAGTCAAAATGTGACAATCTTTTAGGAACGGAGGGGTATTTGACTATTCATACGATAATTTTAATTCAATTTATAACTAATACTAGTACAAAATTAATTTGATCCCAACGAAATCGAACATATTTTTTAGATAAGGATGTACCTTTTAGCATTATGAATGAACATAGGCGAAGCCTATTTCATATGATTTCATCCATGATTATCCTTTCAAGGGAAAACGACAACCTAATTTACGATATTACTACTCGTCAACTGTTGTTCTTTTATCGGAAAACGACAACCTAATTTCAGTGAGTATTTCGTACTCCGTGATAGTCAATATTAAGCTTTAATAATGGAGATTATACTCCTATATACTACCTCTATGTCTTAATCTAAGACAAATATTTCTAAAATAAAAATCCTTGTTTTTGTTTCCATTTTATTCAATAAAGTAAGAAAAATTGGAGGAAAAAATAAATTTGTGAAATGACTTTAAATTTTTCTTAAACTCTGTGTAAAAATATATGAATAATAGACTGCGAATGTACGAATTTTTTTCAAGGTGGTCCCGATCGCTTGTAGGATATATTTTTAGGCAATATTTTTAAGATGTGTAAAACTACACATTTAATGAAAATATGTAACTATAATTTAATTGCTTCAAAAGATAAGAAAGGTTTGCATCTTCTAGATGTTGTTGCATTCCGATGCTTCAATCATTCAATTATATCTATTAATCAAAGTGAACAAGAAAAATATAAATTGAATAAAACTCATTAAAATAAAATAATATTAAGCCATTAAATAACATGACTAAAAGTATTTAGGGCATTCAACAATAACTAACTAAAAGAATTTAGAACTAAATAAAAAGTTTATAACTAAGCATAAAAAAAATCATAACTAATATTGAATGTGAAATTATTTAAATAATAAAATTGTAGAAAAAGAATAAAGAAAAGTTAAGTCACATAGAGCTTAGTTGAATGTAAAAATTGATTGTACAATTGTCTAAAATTATACAAAAATAAGTAAAATTAAATGTACAATCCTATAAATAATAAAATTGTAAAAAAAAAGAACAATAAAAGTTCAATCATAAGCTAGGTGAAAGTGCAAATAATATTTATAAAAATTAATCGTGCAATCTTTTAAATAATAAAGTTATAGAAATATAATTAAATGCCTATAAAAATAAATATAATTAATTGAGACAGTAAGCTAACAACTTAGTTATAAATGACCACTTTAAAGGACCAAAACAACAAAAATAAATCAGTATATGAGCCATAGGAAATTAGGAATCAAACCCAGGCAGCATACATGAAATAGGCAAAGCTTACCAATTAGGAAAAGAGAGTGAACTTGTTACTTATGTATGTTTTTCAGTTCTTATTTTCCAAATATTTGAGGTGGTGTTATGCATATAATTAAGGACCATTCATATAGATCTGTTAGTGGTCTTTGATAAATTGATGAAGATAGTACGAAGCTCACTAGAATTATATATGAACCAAACACATACAACATCTAAGTTTGATTCATATATATACGTTGGGGTTGGGATACATATGTAGTAATTAACATATGCTGTAATTAAAAGTTGTAAGATGTATGAAATTACTATAATATTTGATATAATATATATTTCTTGTTAAGTAGATGCACACCCAGAGATTTCACATGTTAGCCCAATATCTTATATATTGATCTGGGAGGACATCGATATCCGATGTGGGTGTGAATCTACTTAACACTCCCCCTCACGTATAAACTAATCATCGGCGAAATTTTTTCATGCCGGTATTACTTGTCGGAACAACATCGACGGGGTTGCACGTGCCTCAAGAACTCGGGTCTGGCTCATGATACCATGATAAGAGTCTATGAGATTCCACTCTAAAACCAATTGGCAACAGAGGGAGTAGCTCAAGATCTTATATATTGACCCGGGAGGACATCGACTTCCGATGTGGGATGTGCACTTTAACACTCCCCCTCGCGTGTAACCCAATCATCGGCTGAATATTCCTCGCCGGTATTACTTGCCAGAAACAACATCGGCGTGGTTACACGTGCCTCATCAATAACTCGGGCTGGCTCATGATACCATGTTAAGATTATATGGGTTACACTCTAAAACCAATTGCAATAGGGGGAGTAGCCCAAGATCTTATATATTGGCCCGGGAGGACATCAATATCCGATGTGGGTGTGCATCTACTTAACATTTATTTTGTCATTTTAAATATCTTAATACTTTTTCAATGAAATGATGTTAGGCTAATGGGTGACGAGCCCATAAGCCCGCATAATAAACTAGGGTTAGTTTATATTCACCTATAAATATAAGTGATCATTAGCCTAACACCCTCCCTCAAACTCATGGTAATTATATAGAATTTCCATGAGTTTGCAATATAATAATAGTAATAAGAAAAACGAAAACGTAAATTTGGATCAAGCCGGATCCATGATCAGTGAGTATTGGACTCGCCAGACAACGCATATCGGAATCGCCAGATAATGCGTATCGTCAATCATTAACTTCCGGGAACGCCATCCTTTTCGAACCCGTCAGATCTCTGCGTATAGGACTCGCCAGACCATACGTAATTCGCCAATCAATAACTGCCAGGAACGCCATCCTTTTCGAACCTGTCAGATCAGTGCGTGTCGGATTCGCCAGACTACGCATAATTTGTCATCGACGTCATCCTTTTCGAACCTGTCAGATCAGTGTGTGTCGGATTCGCCAGACTACGCGTAATTTGCCATCAATAACAGGATCGCCATTCTTTTCGAACCTGTCATATTTTGTTCAAAAGTCCACTTCAACTAGAAGTGGAATAAATCAATTTTTTTTTCAATCGTTCATAATCGTATCTCCCTTCCTCAAACTCATGGTAATTTGTTTAAATTTCCATGAGTTTGCAACAATATTAATAGTAGTATTTCAATTAAAAAACTCAAAAAATATTATAAAAATAAGATCAACGATATTAATAGTAGTATTTCAATTAAAAAACTCAAAAAATATTATAAACATAAGATTGAACAAGATCAAATCCCGCCGGTGAGTATCACATAGTAGAAAACTCACCGGCAGGGGGCTCTGATACCATGTAGAAATACAGAGGGAGATATTTATTGATGATAATGTTTCTTGTTGTGTCAATACAATATAGTGATCACGTATTTTTAGGTGAATATAAGCTAACCCTAGTTTATTATGCGGGCTTATGGGCTCGTCACCCATTAGCCTAACAAATGATAATGATGGATTGATAATGCATTTGAGGCTACGATTGTAGTGACGCATTAAAACTGTGTAAATCTTTAAATATATCTTGTGAGATTTAAATCTATAACCAAGGAAGGCCTCAACCAACTAAATTATTCTTTTACTTTGTTTCACTTACACTTTTAATATTATATATCACAAAACAATGTCGGAAAACTTAAAAGGGGACCGGTGCCCCCACCCCTCCCCTAGGTCTATCGAACTAAGTAGGGATTTGAAAATCTTATCCTAGGTTGAAACGATATGTGAACAATGATCGAGTTATTCTACATTTGTGAGAATACATGCATCTGAATTGAAGAGGTAAATGTTGGATTATTCCTCCTATTTGGAGTGACTCGAATATATGTAGGTTAGTGGTCCATATATGTATGCCTTTGTTATTCATCTAACAAAGAGAATAGGGTTTCATTAAGTATGAGCAAACAAAACAACAGAAAAGAAAAGAAAAAACCACAACCAAAATTCACCATACATGCACCAATTTTGGGAAAAATGTAAATGTACAATATTCAACCGTTGGATCAACACGAATGTTTGACAAAACATTCATGACTTACATAGCTCCATTCTAAAAGGTGGCGCAGATCGAATTTTGAGCTTTCTAGTTCTGTCTGTTGAGTAAGAGACGTGAAGATGGCTACAACAATGTAGTAGACATATGTGTCTGACAAGGACATTTTGAAACCTATATAACGAACCGAAAATATTTTGTAAGCATAGACGATTATATTGATGCAACCATTTACCCTAAAATTTATATAATTGAATTCCTCTTTTAGAATATTTTCATATATAATTACTCAGGGGCGGACCCTGGGGGACCTCCCCGGCCCCCTAGGTCGTTCGAGTTTTGATGTAGACGATAAAATTTAATTAGATAGGTGAGATATATAGTAGAAAATGTACTGAACACTTGAAGGATTGCTAGATGAATTGGTAAAAGCTCATTCCCAAGTTGGGGGTTCTATTCCCTCCGGCCTCCAAGCTCACTTTTAAATTAGTTTGAAGTTTTTGTCACTTTCTTGTTATTTTCCGAATTTTGGCCCTCCTATTTTATTTTATTTAGATTGGTCCTCTTTTATTTTCATCATCCTGGTTCGTTTTTAAAATTATTTCTAAAAATTTTCAATAATATAACTAAAGAGTAATTGAAGATCAAAGATTTACCTTGATATGTACACAAGATAATTATAGCAGACTAAAGAAATTAATAAATTATTCAAAAAAAAGGATAGTTAATAATGTGAGTTACACTATTAGTCTGGTCGGTGCATGTATAGTAATCATCTAACATTTAATTTATGAAAGAAAACAAAAGAAGTTGCAACATGCAAGATCTACATATATTGATCATCTATATATCTTCATCGATTTGAGAGCATCAAATATTTAAATCAGAAGGCCAAAGGTAAGGAGTAGTATATTGAGAAGTATCACAATATTATTTACTTCCTCCGGTCCTAAAAGATTGATACATTTTGATTTTTTATTGTCAACAAAATACGATTTCAAACATAAATATTTCCTATTTTACATATGAAAAAATTATAAAATGTTGATATATAGTTCAAAAATATATATTGAGACGAATCTAACAAGATATCATATGACTATATTATTTATTATTGGTTAATGAGAATTATTGATCAATATTTTTAAAGTTTGACCATCTAAAATCAAAATGTACTAATATTTTAGAGACGGAGGGAGTATAATGGAGCTGAGGAATATAATCGTATTGGGAGCAAATTGATGGGAACGAAGATTTGTTGTCCAGTTCATGCACCTTTTGCTTTCCACTTCAATCAACATGGTGTGCGGCTGTATATGTATTCGTTGAATATTACACTAAACTATGTCATCCTGTGTGTCACATTAATGGTGAATAATTTTAAATAAGAAATTGAACTTTCGAATAAGTCAAATATTTTCATATTTATTTTATCTTAAATTATTTAGTCATTTGTACATAGATTAAGGAAATTAAAGAATGACGTTTGTCGTTTTAGTCATTTACATTAAGTTATATCATGCCGTGTCAGATTAGTGGTGAATAATTTTAAATAAGAAATTGAACTTTTATAATAAGTCGGATACTACTTTTATACTCACCTTTATAAATTATTGATCATTTTCTATTTTAGTTGTTAAATTTTGAAAATTTTATTCATAAATTATTAGCCGATAAGAAATAATATAGTCACTGATGAGATCTCGTTTTGAAATATCGATTTTTTGTAATTTTTATGCTTGTACAATTAAAGATATTTACTCTTTAATCCGTGTCTCAGTGAGGAATTGAATTTTTTTTTTGTAAATCAATAATAAATGTGAGTTTCGAAGCCAAAACCTTCTAATCACTAGTAAAAGTCTTTTCAACTAGGCTATTCGATTAGCTCGTGAGAAATTGAATTTTTAAATAAGTCAAATTACTCCTTCATAACTTTCTAGGTCGGTTTATCCTATGAACAATACTTGTGACTAGGGCTATAAACGGACCGAACTATACCGAACGTAACTACGTTTGAGTTCAGTCCGCAGGAGCTCGAACCGCACCGAACTATTGCGAACTATGAGAACAAGTTCGGTTCGGTTTGCAAAAATGTTCGATGCGATTGGACATTTGGGCGGATGAGAGGGAGATGACTCATGAGTAATGAGTAGGAAATAAAGAGATATGAAATGGAAGTGATTTTTCAGGATTTTAGAGTATAAATAAGGAAATATTCTCTATTAATATGCGAGCCGAACTAAATCGAACTGTTTGATTTCGAACCGAATACTGCAAGCCGGATCGAAGCTTTTACGTTCGCTCACAGCCCTACTTGTAACTGCAATTACTCTCTTTCCAAGATTTTATTAAAGCGAAAACGAGAATTTAAATAGCTAGAACTTTGAGGCACAATTTTACATAAAAATAATAACTTAGACCTCTTTAATAATATGAATGATATAATCAATAAAAGTAATAATCATCCCCCACTCTTAACTCCCCCCCTCCCCCGAGTCCGGCTCCTCTTCAATTCCATTCCTTCATGTTCCCTCATGTTTCCCTCTTTTCCATCGTTTTCTCACCAATTTTTATATTATCGAAGGTGTAAGTAGGTATATAGAAAATACCAAATGCTTTTAAGTAGGCATTCTATCAATACTATGTTAAAAATATATGCCATGCATGTGGAAGACGATAATTCACCTTAGAAGGAAATATTCACCTTGGAAGCAAATTACTTGATTAAATGTCTACTTGGAAGCATTTATTGTCTTCTACATGCCTAAATTTCTTCTTCAACACCTTTGATAATATAAAAATTGGTGAGAAAATGATGAAAATGAGAGAAACATGAGAGAACATGAGGGAATGAAGAGGAGCTTGACTCCCCTCCACACCCAAGTTACTTTTCTTAATACTCCCTCCACTTCAATTTATTTGATTATTTAGAAATTTTTTACTCTTTCAAAATATTTAATTTTTGTATAGTTTCAATGAAATTATGACCATCATCATTAATTACTACATTAGGTATCCTTGCACAGTATTAATGTATTATCTGTGTGAACAAATATTAGACAATTTAATACTTGCTTTATCAAGTTAATAAAAATACTACATTTAATATTTAAAAAAACTAACTCATTTTAATTAAATTAATATAGATACATGCTAGACCTTAATTATAATTATTCTAAAAAGAAAATACAGTTAATATAAATGAATAAATATATATGTGATATTAATAGATAATTGTATTTGTACAAAATATTTAAGAAAATTAAATATTATATTATTATTTTGTTTCTCCTAAAATCTAAGAGATCATAGGACTCTAATTTTAATTTTTAATTGGCCTCTTCCAACATTATAATAGTGTAGATACTATAAAAGCTTCGGTAGTACTTGGATAAGCACTTTTTGCAAGTGAGATAAATAGATAATGACAGATTGTTTTTATCGATTGGAGAACATAATATACTTCAAAATGTATTTCTTGCAAGTATCATTAATAAAGTATTTTTGTCCGAACAATCAAATAAATTGAAACAGAGGAAGTGACTTTCTAGGTTGATTTATCCTATGAACAGTACTATGCTTGCCCCCTTAGTTCAATGAATTTCTTATTTTGGAATGTCCAAACTTTGCATTCTTCTTAAGCTGCTTAAACGATCGTGTTACTAATTATTGAAGTAATTAAGACGAGAAAATTGCCAAAATGATCCCAGTAAATATGTGCAAGTTGCATTTTGGTCCCCGATTATATTGGGGCTGCGGAAATGGTCCCTGATATTGGTAAAAAAGTAGCGTTTTGGTCCCTAACCGTTACTTTTAAACGGAAAAGAGTTAGGTTGGGGCAGAAATGTAAGATCAGCACAGTTAAGCCCTAAAAATGCGATTATAACTAATTAATTATGGGGCAAAAATAGAAAGTTAACAAGTAATTTATGTCTACTCCCATCCCGATTCCCTCCAAAATTGTTCCCTCCAATTATTGTAAATTAGTTGTTAACTTTCTATTTTTGCCCCATTATTAGTTATAATCGCATTTTTAGGGCTTAAGTGTGTTGATCTTACATTTTTGCCCCAAACTAACTCTTTTCCGTTTAAAAGTAACGGTTAGGGACCAAAATGCTACTTTTTTTTACCAATATCAGGGACCATTTCCGATGCCCAATATAATCGGGGACTAAAGTGCAACTTGCACATATTTACTGAGACCATTTTGGCAATTTTCTCTATAATGTAACTCAATAAATGTAACTCAATAATTATAAGTGAACTTCTTTTATTATTTCAATACTTAACTCAAGAATGCATTCAAGTTTTAGCAATACAGAAAAAGCCTCAAACGTAAACCACAACATGATATATAGCTCACCTGCACATAGGGTTGGTCCTCTTCTAATTCGCTTAAAGTTTCATTCTTTTTTCCAGCAATATACGAAATAATAGAAGGAAACTTGTTTACATCCCAACCAAGAACCTTGCACACAACAAGCCCAAAAGCCCTATGAACCTTTGTCGTCTTTGTTTTCGAAATCGTCTGAGTATGCTCAACAATCAAGACTCACACAATCCTTAAACCAAATTCCCCAAAAAAGCCCATAACAATTTCCTAATAAATACTAATTACTTATTCCTCAACCAATAACTCTAATAGGTAATAACTTGTTCATCAATTATTTCCTAAAAACAAATACTAGAAAATTGGCTTCACAATCCAACAAATATTACACAATAACAATTATGGTAATAATACCATATATTAATGTCCCCAACAGATTTTCCTATCAAATTTTTAATAAGACAATATGTACACATGCTTATATTAGGAATGATGCATTGTTTTTGTCTTTCATTGAGTTTTTAGTAATATTACCTAATTGATATATATTGAAAACCTATAAATAGGTCTTCACACTATTATATGTTACACACAAGTGAAATCAATAAACTATCTTCTTCTTATTTATCATCCTTTACCGCTATAATTATAACACACCCATATTTTTCCAGTTTGTCAATGGCAACCACGGCCGAAGACTGTCTCCAAGAACATAGATACATTATGGACAACCTTCAAGAGAAGTTGAATAATTTGGAGCCTGACGAGCAAGATAGCCAGACAACAATTTACTTGGATTCTGATATCAAACAAATAAAAAGGTAAGAAACTAGTTATTTTTATACTTTTCAATCACATTACAACACTTTATTGTATTAATATTGTGATTGAAATTTACATTATTTTTCAAGAGCTATTTTTTTGTTTTTTTTGTTTTTATAATTATTAGCTACTTTATTGTATTAATATTGGCACATAAGTATTGGTAGAAGGAAGCGTAAGTAATTTTTCTCTTTATTTATATTTTTTATTGCAGCAACTAGATAACGGTGTGTCCATAGAGGATTGGCGGGTTTCCAACCAACCTGTACGTCGTATTGCGATACCACATACACAACTCAGGGAACTAAGGCTAACTAACGATGGTAGAAAAATTATCTGGTAAAGAATTTTGATGATGTACTTATATAATTTCAATATTATTTTAAATATATGTTACTAATGAATATACATTCAATTATTACAGGCAGATCCTCGATCTAACTCTAGAAGGAGTTAAAAACAAGTTCGAATACATTATCAGTGATATAAGCTACAATAAGATATTTATTAGTCATAATATTGATGATCTCGACGTTTGGGTTGCTGCCCCAGAATACGAAAAGTGGTCCGAACTTCGAGAGCCAAGTTTCAGAAAAGGTTATATCAGAAGAATTTGTAACATTATAAAACAATTTGTTACTGGAGGAGATCTTGAAGCTAACGTGCCAAAGGACGTGAAAATGCTAATCGATTACCTCAAAGGAATCGATAGTATACCCAATACTGACGAGTAATTATTTTTTTCATTGGCTGTAAATTATGTCTTAGGAGTAAATATACTCTGCCGTTAGCATTAAACTATGTTTCTATATATGAAATTTTCGCAGGAGTAATTAGAAAGTAACATGGAGTAATAAATTAAACACATATATATAAATTGAAGAGCTAGTTTGATTGGATCAATTCGACTTTGATTCTTCCGCAATTCGTGCGCACCTTTTATAATACTCCTTCCGTCGACATATTTTAATAGATGTTAGAGGATGTTTACGTTTTAAGTTGTGTATGTGTATCTCTTTATTAACGTTGTGTTGTGTTGTATTTATTATTTGCATATTGAACACAAAACTAGTACTTCGTCATCCATCTCTTTGGTGTCATGGAAGATTGATGTACATGGCAGAGTATCTTTACTTTATCTTTTTGCATAAACTAGAAGAGGAAATAGGAGTGCATAGACGTAGAAATAAGCAAAAGCTATCAGGACAATTTTGTGATACGATTGTTCAAAATTTTGGGACATCATTACCATACAACAACATGGGCATGACAACTGACCCATTGATGAGGAAGGCATGTTCACATCCAAGAATAAAACATGTTGTTACTAAGGTTGGGCGTATGGGTTATTTTATCATAAACAATTTATTTATACATGATTATTTTATTAGCAAGCGTTGGTTAATAAATTAGATTTTGAATTAAAAGTTACCTTAAGATAGTCCACAAGTATTTGGTGATCGCGGAGGTGTTTGACAGAGTGCCTCATAAACAATAGATAGCCAAAAGTTGTGGTAGTAATTGTATTTCCAAAATTACTCATACGCCCAACCTTAGTAACAACATGTTTTATTCTTGGATGTGAACATGCCTTCCTCATCAATCGGTCAGTTGTCATGCCCACGTTGTTGTATGGTAATGATGTCCCAAAATTTTGAACAATCGTATCACAAAATTGTCCTGATAGCTTTTGCTTATTTCTACGTGTATGCACTCCTATTTCCTCTTCTAGTTTATGCAAAAAGATAAAGTAAAGATACTCTGCCGTGTACATCAATCTTCCATGACACCAAAGAGATGGATGACGAAGTACTAGTTTTGTGTTCAATCTGCAAATAATAAATACAACACAACACAACGTTAATAAAGAGATACACATACACAACTTAAAACGTAAATATCCTCTAACATCTATTAAAATATGTCGACGGAAGGAGTATTATAAAAGGTGCGCACGAATTGCGGAAAAATCAAAGTCGAATTGATCCAATCAAACTAGCTCTTCAATTTATATATATGTGTTTAATTTATTACTCCATGTTACTTTCTAATTACTCCTGCGAAAATTTCATATATAGAAACATAGTTTAATGCTAACGGCAGAGTATATTTACTCCTAAGACATAATTTACAGCCAATGAAAAAAATAATTACTCGTCAGTATTGGGTTTACTATCGATTCCTTTGAGGTAATCGATTAGCATTTTCACGTCCTTTGGCACGTTAACTTCAAGATCTCCTCCAGTAACAAATTGTTTTATAATGTTACAAATTCTTCTGATATAACCTTTTCTGAAACTCTATATTCTAGTCAAATTAGGAAATCTTTCGAAACTAAACAAAAAAAACTTAGTCTTGGTTTTTGGTGTTCGGGAGACAAAAAATGTGTAATATTCCCTTTGGTGAACTGGCATAATTCATAAAATGAATCTTTTACCAACGAAAACAATCATGTTCGAGCCAATATTTTTATCTCTCATTCCTTAGATTAGATGAAAAAACTACAATTCTAGTTGGCAGACAAAAATTGTGTAGTAATCACCTTGACCAAGTAGCCTAATTCATAAAATGAACCCTTTACGAGAAATTTGATAAAATAGTTCTTATAGTGTTATTAAATTGCAATTTAATCCTTTAATAGTGGTGTAGTTTTAGTTTAGTCTCCAAAACTGGTTATAAAGTTGCAGATTAATCCCTATATTAACTATTTCGTTAATTTTTAACACCAACACGCAATTAGATATTAAAATTGGGACAATTTTTTTTAAGACTTTGGTTCAACACTTTACCTTATGTTCACATGTAAAAATGAAAATTAGCCTATGTTTACTTAACACTTTGGCTCAACACTTAAGCTTATGTTCTAAATTTAAGTCTTAAAATTTGGTTTTTGTCCCAAATATAATTCCTAATCGCGTGTATTAAATTGCACAAATAGTCCCTGATAGTATCACCAAGTTGTAGTTTAGTCCCCATAGTGGCACCATTGCAATTTAGTTCCCAAATATTCCTTTAATTTTGAATACAAACACACAATGAGATGTTAAATTTGGGGCAAAAAATTATTTTTTAAAAACATAAACTCATTTTTGGTGTTAGAAATTAATGAAATTTTGCATTTCAGCTTCCTAATGAATTTTCGTTAAACATCAAAGATGAGTTTAAATCTTTAAAAAAAAAATCATTTTTGCCAATAATTGGACCTCTTATCGCGTGTTGATGCTAAAAATCATCGGAAAAGTTAACGTGAGGACTAATCTGCAACTTTTTTGCCACATTTGGGAACTAAACTGCAACATGCCACTATTGCGGACTATGGCACTATCGGGAGGTAATTGCTGAAATGATCCTAGTAAGTGGGTGACCGTTGCAGTTTGGTCCTAATAAGTGGGACCGATGCGCAAATGGTCCCTAAAAGTGTGTAGCGGGTGCGCATTTGGTCCCTAAAGTTAACAGATCCGTTAATTCTAAACGTTTTTGTGGTTTTTTGTAAATAAATGCTAAAGTTGGGCAAAAATGTAATTTTTAAGAGTTTGGCTTGGCTAAAAACTTAAACATCATTTTCCGCTTCGTTAAAACTCCGATTTTAATGATTCGAAATGCGTTCGAAAGCTATTTTCATCATCTTTAAGAATATGAGTTTAAACCCCAGTTTTATCAACATTAGGATTTTCAAAATATTTTGTTGACAAAATATAGATAAAGACGTTGTATCATTTATCGTCTTTTTTGTCAAAAATGAGTTGAAAAAAATCTCTCATATACAAGCTCCGACAATGATTATTCAATAGACTTTAAGCTATGATTTAATGCTAAATTTTACCATTGTATATGCTTTGCATTCATAGCTTAATATCTTTAACGCATTTGAACATCGTTGAACCTGTGTTTGATTCTTCTTTCTCATTTCATGACACATGAATGTTCTTTTGGCCATCATTCTATTCTCTAAACTTATTCAAGTCCTCCATGACTAGTGTATGGTTGATTATATTTCTTAATCACCACACTTTAGAAATTATTAGTCTAAGTTGTACTTTGTTATTATCAAAATAGAAAAGTCGACTAATCACATATCGACTAACTCTTTATTTTGACAATAACAAAACTTTATCCATGAAGGGTATGACAATAATAACAAATATAATAACACCCCTCAACATAAACATCAACTTGTTCATGCATAAAGTATAACTTAAGTATAAGATATGGAACATGAATGGGAAACATATAGACATCAACATATATGCATGAACATTGAGTTAGTCGATATGTTATTATCAAAATAAAAAGGTCGGATAATCACATATCGACTAACTCTTCATTTTGATAATAACAAATATCATATGCATGAGGGGTATGAGAATAATAACAAAGATAAAAACAAGGGCAAAAGACATCAATCATCACTAATGTTTCACTCTTTTCACCATTCACTTACTCATGTTGACCGAATAACCAAGTGGAACTGTTTTTGGAAGATGAGTGAGTGAGTGAATGGGACCATATGAAACATGAGTGAGTGAATGGTGAATTGAGTGAAACACGAGTGATGGTTGATGTCTTTTCCCCTAAAAACAATGTACAACTTGGACTAACAATTTCTAAAGTGTGATGATGAAAAAATATAATTAACCATACACTAGTCATTGAGGATTTGAAAAAAAGCTAAAAGAAAAAAATGATGACAAAAAGAAAGAGTTGATATTCATGTGTCATGAAAGGACGTCAAAGAAGAAACAAACACATGCTCAACGATATTCTATCTCATGCGTTAAAGATATTAGGTTATGGATCAAAAGCATATACAAAGGTAAAATTTAGACTTCAATCATAGCTTAAAGTATCTTGAATAATCTTTGTCGAAGCTTGTATATGAGAGACATTTTCAACTCATTTTTGACAAAAAGACGATAAGTGATTTAACGTTTTCATGTATGTTTTGTCATAATAAATGTTTCAAAAATCTTAATGTTGATAAAACTGGGGGTTTGAACTCATATTCTTAAAGATGATGAAAATAGCTTTCCAACGCATTTTGAATCGTCAAAATCGGAGTTTTAACGAAGCGAGAAATGAAGTTTTAAGTTTGTAGCGAAGCAAACTCTTAAAAATTACATTTTTGGCGCAATTTTAGCATTTATTCATGAAAATCCACAAAAAAATTTAGAATTAACGGATCTGTTAACTTTAGGGACCAAATACGCACCCGCTACACACTTTCAGGGACCATTTGCGCATCGGTCCCACTTACTGGGACCAAACTGCAACGGTCACCCACTTACTGGGACCATTTCAGCAATTACCTCGCACTATCGGAGACTATTTATGCAATTCGCCCGTTAACATGAGGACTAATAATCTACAACTTTTTTGCCACTTTTGGAGGCTAAACTGCAACTACAATTGTGGTGATACTATCAAGATCTATTTCACCAATTTTCTCAATCTCTTACCATGAAAATATATATATTTCACCAATTTTTTCAATCTCTTTCCATGAAAATATATTTCAGTTCGAGCAAATATTTTTGTGACTCATTCCTTTAACATAGTCTAGTTAATTAGACGAAAAATACTTGAACTATAATTTTTGGTGTTCGGACAAAAAAGTCTCACTAACCCCTTTGGCGAACTAGCATATTTCACAAATTCGGGCTTTGACGAAGAAAATAATCCCGTTCGAACCAATATTTTGTCTCTCATTCCAACATATTCTAGTTGATTAAACGAAAAAGTTTGAATCCTCAATTTTTTGTGATACTAATAAATTGACAATTAGCTTATCCCCTTAACCAAACATTATGGTTTTTACTATCTAAGGAATTACTACTAGTACGCTCATATCAACCAGGTACATATAATGTAAGAGAAAATTGCCAAAATGATCCCAGTAAATATGTGCAAGTTGCATTTTGGTCCCCGATTATATTGGGGCTGCGGAAATGGTCCCTGATATTGGTAAAAAAGTAGCGTTTTGGTCCCTAACCGTTACTTTTAAACGGAAAAGAGTTAGGTTGGGGCAGAAATGTAAGATCAGCACAGTTAAGCCCTAAAAATGCGATTATAACTAATTAATTATGGGGCAAAAATAGAAAGTTAACAAGTAATTTATGTCTACTCCCATCCCAATTCCCTCCAAAATTGTTCCCTCCAATTATTGTAAATTAGTTGTTAACTTTCTATTTTTGCCCCATTATTAGTTATAATCGCATTTTTAGGGCTTAACTGTGTTGATCTTACATTTTTGCCCCAAACCAACTCTTTTCCGTTTAAAAGTAACGGTTAGGGACCAAAATGCTATTTTTTTTTACCAATATCAGAGACCATTTCCGCTGCCCCAATACAATCGGGGACTAAAGTGCAACTTGCACATATTTACTGGGACTATTTTGGCAATTTTCTCTAATTAAGACGGTGAAGATACGAGAATGAGGAGAATTTTCTTGTATGCTTAGGAGGTCATGCTCACATGGTGCTCACAACCATCTGAGCCGTTAGATTAAGAGTTTAAGTGATATTTTAATCCTATGGTTCATATTTAATTGGGTATTTTTGTCCTTACATCTTTAAGTGGAAAAACAATAATAGTGGTATTTTGGGTATTAATGATAGAGTAATTAGCAATTAATTGAGATTGGAGAGAGGAAGCTAAATGCAATGATTACTTCAGCTCACCAATGTCGAAAATATGAATTCTAGTATTAATCTCATTTAAAATAAATTGAAGTATAACTTTTTTTTTCTAATTTTTATTATTACATTCAAAAACCAATGAATTTTCTCAGTCTCATGTCAATAACACCACTGAATAATATACATTGGTGTTGCATATTTCTTCAATAACACCATATAGAATTTATTTATATATCTTTACTAGAATTAATCTCATTTTAGATATATTTCTTCAATAATAAATAATTCTAGTATTAATCTCATTTTAGATATATTTTTAGTGACACCAATTACTAATACACACTGGTGTTCCGTTCTTATTCAATAACACCACCGAATAATATACATTGGTGTTGCATATTTCTTCAACAACACCACATAAAATTTATTTATATATCTTTAATAGTATTAATCTCATTTTAGATATATTTCTTCAATAATAAACAATTATAGTATTAATCTCATTTTAGATATATTTTTAGTGACACCATTTACTAATACACACTGGTGTTCCGTTCTTGTTCAATAACACCACCGAATAATATACATTGGTGTTGCATATTTCTTCAAGAACACCACATAAAATTTATTTATATATCTTTACTAGTATTAATCTCATTTTAGATATATTTATTCAATAATAAATAATTCTAGTATTAATCTCATTTTAGATATATTTTTAGTGACACCATTTACTAATACACACTGGTGTTCCGTTCTTATTCAATAACACCACCGAATAATATACATTGGTGTTGTATATTTCTTCAATAATACTACATAAAATTTATTTATATATATTTACTAGTATTAATCTCATTTTAGATATATTTCTTCAATAATAAACAATTCTAGTATTAATCTCATTTTAGATATATTTTTAGTGACACCATTTACGAATACACACTGGTGTTCCGTTCTTGTTTAATAACACCACTGAATAATATACATTGGTGTTGCATATTTCTTCAATAACACCACATAAAATTTATTTATATATCTTTACTAGTATAAATCTCATTTTAGATATATTTCTTCAATAATAAACAATTCTAGTATTAATCTCATTTTAGATATATTTTTAGTGACACCATTTACTAATACACACTGGTGTTCCGTTCTTGTTCAATAACACCACTGAATAATATACACTGGTGTTGCATATTTCTTCAATAACACGACATAAAATTTATTTATATATCTTTAGTAGTATAAATCTCATTTTAGATATATTTCTTCAATAATAAACAATTCTAGTATTAATTTCATTTTAGATATATTTTTAGTGACACCATTTACTAATACACACTGGTGTTCCGTTCTTGTTCAATAACACCACTGAATAATATAAATTGGTGTTGCATATTTCTTCAATAACACCACATAAAATTTTATTTATATATCTTTACTATTCATGCTTAAAATGTATTTTGGTATCTCTCATTATCTTTAAACACAAAATTAACTCTAACCGCTTAAGAAATTGTAATATGATTACTACCAAAATTGGTGGAATAATTAAAATACCAATTGAATTTGTCTTACTAGACTTAATGCTATACCAAACCAAATTATATAAATCACAATAGAAAATAAAAATTTAATTCGAGTACACCAATCAAATTTGTATTGTTTATATGTGTTAAGTATTCAAGTTTAATATTGTGAGTATATTTTGTAAAATTTCATAATTAAGATTCCAGATTTGAGTGTTATTTTGGTTAATAAATGGTAATAAATTTGGAGTGCAATAAATTTGGTGTTACTTTTTCACATTCCATAAAAAAAATATTTCTTAAATGACCATGAAACCCTTGTGAGCATGGTGCTCACAAAATAGTTGTAAGCATATAAGTACAACTCGAGAATGAGACCATGCAAAAAGTTGCTTGACGTCTTCATTCGCACCGAAAGAGTCGATAATGGACAATCGAAGATTAGATTTGGTAAATAAAGTCTCATAGATGTTTTTCCGAACAAATCATGTGCTCTTTAAATCGACAACTAAAGAAATTGATGAAAACGATTATGATTCATAAATGTTAAAGTTTGTTAATCATTCCTATTTAATTAAAAATATCAATTATATTATCTTTTATTATTTCGACACATTTTACATAATTTGTATTATTTCCTCGAAAAATATAATGTTCACTAATATTAATAACGAAATCTTATTTTACATTTTAGATAATATGTATCGTCAATTTGTGCAATAACTTTTGGTACACATGCTAATTATGTACATGGTATTGTAATTATTTAAATTTGTATCATTTTAAATACTCCATTTAAGTCACATGCACTAATTTACATACACTAATTTACATTAAAATGATCATAATTTAATAGAACTAGCTAGGGTGCATAGTCATCACTCATCACTACGTATGCAAATAGTGTTTCTTTATCTAAAAGAAATCCATGACCCAGTAAATTTCATCAATACTTTAAACGAAACTAACAATAAACTCAAGTAATTAAATTTAATGGATATATTAATTAAAATGAGTTAAGAAGATATATTAGAATATTTAAGGTGATTTTTATTTAGCATAGGAATTTTTTTATGCAACTACCAACTAATATAAATAATCACTAAATAAAAAAAAGCAAAAAATCACATATATCTTTTTAAACCTTAAATATTAGTATATTATAACATATATATATATAATTTAAAAATATTAAAATTAACGAACCGTAACTTTCCTACCAAAAAGCCACACGTTTTGTATTATTAACCATCCCTCGGGGCAGTCAACACGTCGACGTAAGTCTTACACTATTTATTGCAATCCTCAAATTTTCTCCCTAATGTTTTGGCAAATAAACATGCTTAGTAATTCTTATAAAATTGAAAACCCCACATGCCTCTAAATATAGATTCTAATGGTTTTGTTGTGATCTCACTTTCGGCCAACTTGAATAGTTGAATGATTCAATGGAAGGTCCACATGAGCACAACTACTAATGTTTCTTTCATAAATGTACTATACGACCAAGACTCGATTGAAATTATATCATACAAATAAATCAATTTATATCATACAAATAAAGAAATTATATATTATTGGGGAGGGAAATCTATATATAACAAGACAGAAATATTCGTAAATATTTGAACTATCTTAACCAAATAACAAAACCATAATCTCCACTAAAAGGCACGAATCGATAATCACTAGGTCAAGTTGCTTGCAACCGGTTCACTCTCCATTATCCAAACTCCAATGCGTAGTCAATGGATACTTAATTCTCATGTTTTCACTCGAAAACTTAACAAAAATCATGGAAATCCACTTAAACCCGATTTTCTATAGATGGAGAAGTCAATGACTTAATTAATTGGCTCAAAAGTTCTTAATCTATTCACAGTTTCACCAATATTGTCCCCCATAATGTACAATCTAGTCTATACCGACCGGCGACAACACCAGCGAGGTTATCCCTACTCTTTCGATCCTCGTTTGATCGTCTCTTGCCCTCGGACGTAACGCAATTGTTAAAAAATTAGGGACGTAACGCAATTGTTAAAAAATTAGAGTGATAAAGCGTCAGTAGCCTCGTCTTTTTATACAACTTGAATTTAATTTCCGTTAGAAGCTAACAATATATTTCGAAATAACTCCTGACTAGGTAAATCACATTTCGTAATAATTTCATTGTCTCTTTTACATATTAAAAGTTTATGATGAAAATTCATAAAATTATATCATAAACTTAATTTACAAACACAATAGTTCGAATCTTTATTACTTTTGATTGAAGATATACAACTATAAATAATTCGTATTCTTTAAACAATCATTATTTGCACACCATACAAATATGAATTTAATCTAAATGGTGAGAATATTTACTTATTATATATAGATAGATTAGTAATTATTTTATAATAAAAAAATTATGTAGTTATTTTTTAATTTGATTATTGGTCAAATGGCATTATTATTTTCTAAGTTGGTTGTTAAAACTGGACAAATAAAAATTAAATATAATGTGACATAACTAACTTAGATGACCTGTAGATTTCATTAAACAATATTAACTTTCCCGTTACATATATAATTAGTAATCTCTGCATAGTCCAATATGTGTAATTTTATACAAATATTGTTTCACAAAACTTGTATATAATTGATATAGTGTAACTGCACATACTTAAATATAACATCATAATAATTTAATAAAATTAGATTGTAAATCTAAACATATTTATTTGAACAATTACTCTTCATTTACTATTTCGACTTCGACATAAATATATGAAAGTTGACTAGAACCTTGCCCACTATGTACATAAATTCACTTACGAATATAACGCATCCGTTCTACAAAGGCTGAAAAAATTGAAAACATGTAAAATTGAACAGTTCAAATATACTCCCTCCATATTAATTTGTTGGTCTAGTTTTCCTAAAATGGAAATTCTATTGTTGGTTCATTTTTATTAAATTTAGAAAGAAAACTTGGAACGAGCGAAAATGAGTTCTGTGAAATAAAATAAAATATTCTAAGTATGTGCAAAATTAAAGTGGAATAATAAATGGGAAAGGAGGGAATATATGAAACTAAAATATATTAATAACTACTCTATATATGAGTGGTTTAAAAGTAGAATAATGCTATTTACATTTTTGAAGTGTTTTTACTATTGATATGTTTTATATTTGAAATAGAGTTAATTAGAGCAATAGTCCTAATAGGTAGGGTTAAGTTGTATTTTCGTTCAAGTGATAGTGTTGCACCAATAGTTCATGGTAATGTATACTCGATTTGTATTTAGTCCAAAATTTAACTTTGTCGTTAGATTTGACGATTTTTTTCTTTTACTTTTGCGAATCGCAGTACCATTTTTTAAAGAAGTGGAGATATTTTATTAATTGTATATGAGAGTAAATATGGCGAAGAGGTTTTTTGGTGGAAATAAAAGTATACCTTTTGCCACTAGGTAAACTTTTGGGGGGGGGGGGGGGGGGGGAATAACAAAAAAATTCTCAAAATTTCTAAAAATTGTATTTTAATTTCAAAAAGTCAGAAAACATGAAGCTCCGACGAGACAATTAAATTAAGGACAAAATGCCTATCATAGACTATAATTATCACATTACTATCTACTATGACCAAGAACGAATCCAGGATTAATAAAAAAAAAGGGGCCAAATTTAAAAAGAAAAATATCTAGAGTTCAAAATTTTGTAAAAATTAAGCTACAAGAAATTTATGAGAATTGAACCCGCGTCTATAGTGAAGTTAGAGGGAGGGGAATTTATCATTGAGCCGCTCAAATTACCTAAATTCTTCTCTACATACTGTATATGAACTCGCTCCGTCTCTAAAAGATTGTCACATTTTGACTTTTGGTGGTCAACAAAACACGATTTAAAACATATTATTCTACATGCGAAAAAATTATAAAAAGTTAATATTTCAAAAATACATATTGAGACGTATCTAACAAGGTCCTACAAGACTATATTATTTCTTATCGTTTAATGGGAATTCATGATCAAATTTTGTAATATTTGAATAACAAAATTCAAAATGTGACAATCTTTTAGAACGGAGGGAGTAATATTTAATTTTGCTCCCCCCCATGAGTTATTTCTTATCGAATAGCCTAGTGGAAAAGACTCTTTTCGGTGATCAGAAGGTCCTGGTTCGATACTCACCTCATTGCTAATTTATAAAAAAAAAAAAAAAATTGCCCCCCCTATATACGCCCGTGTCTGTGACGAAAGTATAATTTACCCTAGTTATTATTTATTGAGACCATTAATGTAATTAATCCATTTGAAATATGCCAAGATTTAAGTAATTTAGTGCTCGAAAAGAATTAGTGGCCGGAGCCCATACATCATCACGTTTCTCAATTGTAAAGGAAATCTAAAAGGTATTGGGTGATTTCACCATCACAATTGCGTGCAAAACAGAGCAAACACACATTTAATAGTTAAATAATTTCCACATGATTGAAAGCGACAACACACGATAACATTTTGAAATGAAAATATCTTCAAAGGGCCATGGCAACACATGAACTTGCCGCCGATTGCTAAAAACGGAGAAGATAACAAACATAACTCATCAACTCTATCTACAATTGAAATGGAAAAGACCTATACCCATAGCCACAATTCTACTATTATTTCTATGGATGCCAAAGTAATGTGCTCCCTACAACACAATGCTAAAAGTAAGAGTGTTTTTTTCGATGTGAAATGATTATTTTACCTCCAAATTAACTATCTCTTATCATTCTTGTAAATAGGGGGATAAAATATTTATTTCACACAAAATCTTACTATTCTAGTGTATATAACAGTTCGGTACTCATAGCTATATATACAACGACATGCTTATGTATATACATTATGAATTTTGTAAAATGTGCCCTTAAGGTTTATATTTGTTTTATCCTTTTTCTTTTTTATAAATTAGCGATGAGGTGAGTATTGAACTCAAGACTATAATAAAAGCGAACTCAATAAAATATGGTTAGTTGGGTTCACTAGAAGGGAGTTGGCGAAAGGTGGATGTGGGGTTCAAGGTCAATAATCCCCTCCAAACTTTAAAACAACTGAAGAAACTCAGAAGGGAAAGGAAATCTTGTGAAATTTAAGTGGCCCTTGCCGATGGCTCAATAGCCTAGTGGCATCCGGCCCAACCTTTCATGTAAGAGGTCATGGGTTCGAACCTTGTTGGAGACATATTTGTCTCATATTATACTCTAACTTTCTATTAGTTAGCAATTTCTGTATTCATGTTTGTAATATCATTGTAGTCAAAATTCATCGCTAATTATCAAAAAAAAAAAAAAAAAAAAATAACCCCCTTCATATTTTCTCTTCACTCATATAGCGAGCTTTGAGCCGGTAGATCCCAGACTATACATGTCTTAGGCACCAGGTAACAAGCACCCCTCATGCTTAATAACTCGAGTAGAAGAGTCCACGAGACTAACTCAAGACAGCTTACATGACGAAGACCACACTTTTCACAACTAGTCAAAAATTAGCTGGCTCTCTTAGGATTTTCTCCCCATCCCTCAGGCTTAACAGGCGTTGTTATCCTTGTTTGATAATTTCTTGGGTTAAATTACGATGACCTAAGGCACATACACAGAGAATTGATTTAAAGTCAAATTAGTGCGTTGCCACATTTTTTAGAGTTCAATATATGTTGATACATGTACCACTATTATATATCGGTGAGGGTTTAAAGGCTCGTTATGTTGATTCGTTGACATGTGAAAACACGAGTCTCATTTTAAATATTATATATCATCTAGTCGAGTTCTTTTGTGTGCTAACTCGTAAGTAGTTTGCATATGCTAACTTAATATATAAGTAATTCGATTTTTGCTTTTAGTTATTTTTGATTCTATGGTTGAGATTACACAAGAATTTGGAAAAATAAAAAACCAGCCACCACGCGCGTGAGGGCCACACACCCTTCATTTTCGCCGGAAGTTATGATTTTTCCATTTTCACGGCCACACCCCCTTCATTTTCGCAGGCAAATACGATTCTTTCCTTTTTTATTTGGTTTGCCCCTTTCTTCTTGCGTTCTTTTATTCTTTCTAAACAGAAAGTATCACAATGCGAGTTAAACAAACTTCAAACCTAACGGAATGTATTAAAAAATAACCGTCAAACTATTCCAAACCTAAAGAAAAGTCTAGAAAGAGAAACAGTTTGTCTCATATTCAACTAAAATGTGTGAAATTGGTATCCTATACTAATATGCTCGATAACATTACGCGTTCGATTCATATTAGATTAATGTTTAGTTCGAAAGTGTGAAAATATCATACTAATATAGTAATATACTTACAACATTACTTTTACGCGTTCGGTGAGGACAAGACGGACATAAAAGTTTGTCTTGAAAATTTCCGCGTTGAAATTAGTCCTCACTCTTCACCATTAAGAGCACATATCCATGAAGGTAGATACATTTATAGACAAAAGTTAGAGAACATCCTCTTTGAGGGAAAAAGGATTCGACCCGAATGCTGTCTTAACCTATCAAGGTCCCAGTAACATGGTTGCCTAACTAAAGTACCATCCAAAAGAGCTTGTAATTTATGTAGAAAGTGACAAATAATGACCTGAAATTTGTTCCTAATGTCGTAATGTGTTCCAAACACCAATTGAATCAGGCCCTATATCATAATACGTTTGTTCTCTATGTTTTTATCCTGCGAGATCTCTTAAAAAAAATATATCGTTAAAGAGTTAATATAGTTCCATCCTATAGTCAGACGCTACTTTTGCAGCTTAACTATTTGTTTAAGCTGCTTGTTTAAAAAATGACAATTTTATCGATTCTTCCTACCACTTAAAAATAGAAAGTGCAAATAATAAGCTCATTAATTTTTAACTCATAACTTTCCTTCAATCCCCTCCTAGTAACTCCCTTAATGAGAGAACACATTAAACACATATAATATTGGCCTCCAAATCAATTCAGACTTCAAAAAAATGGCAACAAAATACAGGCAACTAGAAATTAGGACTAAAAATTCATATGATATCCAATATTTAAGAGCATTAACTCACAATTGTGTTGAGGAAAACAAAAAGCAAGCAACTATTTTAATTAAATCAATGACAAACTTGAATATAAAAATAATGGGCCAGGGATAAAAATCAAGGCCCCATTGGGCCCATTCCTAACGGATAGGATAGTGGACTTGGCCAGTGAACGTTGAGCCAGGCCTGGTATGTGCCACGTTTATTTGGGTCAAACATGTCTTCTACTTCTAGTAAGTCTAGTGGACCATTAAAACGTCCGATACATCTTTGATCATACTTCGACTGTTGGACGTCAAAATTGTAGACGAGCCGCAATAACGATTCGAAATTAAGACTCTAGATTTAAATAATACTCCTACTAGTGGCGAGGGCCTGTCAATTGACGCTTTCAACCCCTATTAAATTCTCATATTAAAATGTAATCATCTGCATCTTTCATTAAATATATGTTGTTATTTATTACTATACAATTTCATTAATTAGGGACATCTTGTAAAATTATACTATTTCTCAATAACTGTACAAATTGCTCAAACGTCAACTATTTTGGGATTGAGGAAATGTTATAGAGTATATTAGGTTAGGGTTATATTAATGTTAGCTATAAATATAAGTGTTCTATATTGTATTCAGAAGACAACGATTATCAATAATATATCTCCCTCTCTATATTTTTACATGGTATCAGATCTTATCGATTGTTGAAGCCTAAATACACATTCCGCTGCCCTGCCGGTGAGTTTTCTACTATGTAATACTCACCGGCGGGATTTCGATGATATATTTTTTTTAATTTTATAATATTTCTTGAAATTTACTACTATTAATATTGTTGGAAAGTCATGAGAATTTACACAAATTACCATGAGTTTGAGGGAGGGAGATATGAATTATGAACAAATGGGAGTAGACCATTGAAAAAAAAGGAGAAAAAAAATTGATTTATTTTACTTCGAGTTGAAGTGGAATTTTAAACAAGATTTAACAGGTCCGAAAAGGATGGCATTCTTGGCAGTTACTGATTGGCGAATTATTCATTGTTTGGCGAGTCCTATACGCATTGTCTGGCGAGTCCGATACGCATTGTCTGGCGAGTCCGATACGCATTGATCTGACCGAGTTCCAAAAAAATGGCACGGATCCGACTTGATCCAATATTTTTTTTACTACTTATTATTGTTGTATTGCAAACTCATGAAAATTCTATCAAATTGCCATGAGTTTAAGGGAGGGTGTTATAGAGTATATTAGGTTAGGGTTATATTAATGTTAGCTATAAATATAGATGTTCTATATTGTATTCAGAAGACAACGATTATCAATAATATATCTCCCTCTCTGTATTTCTATAGGAAATATTATGTAACATCATATAATAACTATTGTGAAAAAACCTCAAAATTGCTTGCTTACAAATTGCAAATGGATGACAAAATATTACTTTTTATTTTTTTAGTTATCGTTTAAGTCTACATTTTTGTTTTAAAATAACTGTTATTTTAATATGTAACAGTATACGTACTTTTACATTTTTATTTTTTATTGAAATTATCAACCCAATAATATAATTTTAATTAATGTAATTAATATTTAATGATATTAACCCAGGTCGTTCGATGGAGAATACATCTTTTGGGTATATCTAGAAACACCAAAATAAACTAGGAAGTACTTCAAAACAATTTTTTTAGGTAAGTATTCGTCTTTATGGGTTATCTCATCCAAAATTCTCTTTCTTTAATAGAATAATCTTTATTCTTGATGAGATCTTAGCAAATGAATAACCCACATTCCTTTATCGCTTCCCGAAAATTCCTACTCGTTTTTCAATTGCTACTTTGGTTTTATAATATCGGAGGAATGTGGTCTCCATCTCAAACTCACGTGCTAACCATCATTTCTACAATTCCCATAGTCCTTGACTTGACCAATTATTTTGATGCATGGGTGGATATGAGTGATAGGTTCAAAAATAGGTAAATTTTAATTTTTAATGGAATAACAATTAGGGCAAAAGCAGGGGCGGATCTAGGCACATCGAAGAGGTGGTTCAAAATATACATTAAATTTTTTGAACATTATTTAATTAGAAAATCAATTATTTTAGTGAAAAATATTACATTCGGATGAATATTTAAGAAACATAACAAGTCATGTGAATTCGTGAGTTGTGTAAAATTGAGAGTTAAAGTAATAAAAAAATAGCCTTTAAAATTTCTAATAAATTTAAAGTTGCGAGGCTCTTATTAAATTCATTACTAACCAGTTAAGCTAACATAGTTTTAGATAATTCAATTGAACTGCCATGAATATAGTCAGATCCATCCTATATATAATGACGTTGTAATTATATAAGATAATGAATATTTCTTATGTTATAAACTAACATGAATGATGATTTATGTATTATTTTTATACATTTCGAGTATAACTTTGCATTGAAATTAATAAATATTGGATCCCATGACCATATATTCCATGTAGGGTCAAGCAAAAAATAAATCTGAATGCAGTATATTAAAATAGAAGACTCAAGAGTTAAGAAGGTGATGGGTTTAACTCTGTGTTCGTATGATAAAACATGAAAAGATTTGGTGAATCAATACTTCCATGCATCAGGTTCATCAAAGGGGTTTGGGCATAATATCTTATAAATTAAGGGTCATGATGCAATTATCTATATAATTAAAGGTCACGCTACAATTATCTATATATTTGTGGATCAATTTACAAATCACATATATATTTACTACTTTTATTTTGGATTGATAAATATGTGGTACTGTACCATTGCTATAGTATAATTTGGGTACAAGTTATGTTAATATTGTTTCTTGTACCAATGATGAAGTTTCAAGTGGGTACAGTACCCACGTGAAACCTTTAAATGGGTACATTGATGAACCTGATGCATGGAATTATTGATGCACCGAAACCGGACTCGATAAAACTATTTTTTTTATAGAAAATTCAGGTGGTTAAAATGAACCACTCTGAACAGCATCAAGTCCGCCCATGGGCAAAAGGCTTCAAATATAATTTATGGTTTGAGTATTTAATTTCGTTCACTCACGCATCTTTTATATAATTTCATTAAAGGGATTTCATTAACGGATTCGATACTTTTCGATTAGTCAATTAATAATGGTCAATGGTTGTTGATTAAGGAAAGGTAAAATAGTAATTCCATCTTAATTTTCTGGCAAAAAAATAATAATAAATAATTGGGGGGAAATAACACATCCCAATTCGATTTCAATAATCAAAATTGGAACCGATTTTTGGATGTGTTATTTCTCCCAATTATTTCTTTTTTTTGCCAGAAAAGTAAGGTAAAATTACTATTTTACCCTTACTTAGTCAACCGTGGACCATTATTAGTTGACTAATCGAAAAGGTTACTAAAATCCAGTTAATCGAACCGGTTTAAGAGCATGGATGAGTAAATGAAACCATATAAAAAATGGGTGAATGGATGGTGAAATGCCTAAAACATAAGTGATGTTTGAAGCCTTTTATCCTAGTTATTATGACAATTGATTAAGGATTATTGACAAATATCTCGAGTCGAGTCGAGCTTCCACGTTCATTTACAGCCTATATGTGACTATATGTATTTGCCACTTGTCCAATTTTGATAGACAATTCAAAAATAGTTATCCTTTTAAAGAATTGATATATATATTATTTTAACTTCTCAGTAGCTTTATATTAATGTGTTTTACTTTTATATTTGATCTTCTGAGATGTATATGTTTTGAATTTTTCATTATTTATAAAATTGATGCATTATATTTGTAGGTTGATTTCTATATGTAGTATCAAACAAGAACTGTTATATTTATGCCAAAATAGGTAATAGTGAAGAGATCTTTGTTAAAGTAAATACATTTAGATACACAATTTACTTTGTATTATATTATGATCTTTATTGTTAAGCCAATATAGTTACATTATATTAATTATATAAAAGTTTTTGAAATAATATTTGACCAAAATTATACAGATTGGACTATTAAAGATGCATGACTAGTATATATAATGTCTAAGGCGTAAAAAAGCCACATTGTAATTTCTTCTTTTTAAGTAAAAACTTTATATTAAATAATTATTTACTACACACAAAAAATTAATCAATTCAATTTGAACTTTTAATGAGCAAATAAATACGTATAGTACATTTTTCAATATATTTTATATTTTGTGAGATTCAATATTAATAATTGTTGTGCATTGAACCATTTTAATGTATAAAAAAATAATTCAGACAAGACTGATGTACACAAATAATTAGTAATTACTTATCATTAAACCATTAACTTAACTAGAAAAGTAGAAAACTATAAACCTAAAAACAAATGCCGTCGTTTCAAGTTGAATAATGTCCATCCAAAGTTCAACGTCCTTCATATATAGTTCAATCAAAATCGAATTAAACCAAGCCTAACATTATTCATTAAGTTCAAGTTATTTACTAAAACACTATAAAAATTAAAAAAATAAACACACAACAACATCATATATATATTCCCATCTCACTGTTAGATATGTCAATGCCTCAATACCCTAATAGTATATAACAAATCTTTCATACAACAGGTTTTGGATTCAAATTTTATTCGGGAAAAATTTGTCTCATACATTCTAATTATTTATTATTTATTAATTACAATTCTATGTATTTATTATTTATAATACAATTATATTCGTAAATCAGTCGCTAATTTACAAAAAAAAAAAACTCACCCTTCAGATGTGGGTCCTCGCACGACCCCACTAGCCACTTATCTATGGACCCTCATATGTTCCGTTTGGAAAGATTCTCACGCGGACTTTTCTCCTATCTCTTCTATACCTCTATTTTCTAAATTACTCATCCATCTATTTCTTCATATCTCTTCTCTTTTTGAGTTTTTTCTCCAACAAAATTCTTCAAAACAAATACATGATCAAATAATTATCTTACACCCTTTCGATTAATTATTTAGGTGTTTAGCTAAAAGGGTAGGTTTATAAACCACTAAAAAGACCAAATTTATGAAAACACCAAACATGTCTTCAATCATATCATCATTAGAGAAAGATCTCCAAGACTTGTCCTTAAACCACCACAACACTTACAGCAGCAGTGGTAGCAACAGCAGCGGAGGTGGCGGAGGAGCCCGTGGCGGAGGAGGTGATGGTGGTGATGATGGCTTGCAAGAAAACAATAATGATGATCTCTCTAACAACACATCTGAAATTACTTATGACCTCAACTCACATATTTCATTACCTTACCACTGGGAACAATGCCTTGATTTACAGGTATGGTATATGTTCGTATTAATATAAGTGATTGTTTAATCGAGATATAAATATTTTATTAATTTAAAACATATGTATTTTCTTTTATAATTAAATGTTATCATTATAATTTAAGATGATAATTGAAATATTATTGAGATAAAAGTGTACATATAATGAGAAATATGAATACTAATCAAAGTAAGATAAAGCTTTTATGCTAAAAAATTAATTAGCCATATATTGCTTTGGGTGTAAGTTCCACTTATTAGAGTATGTTTTGAGCAATTTTTGTTGAAACATTCAATGAGATGATGATGAAACCTTAATATATAGATTTTCTACTTATTATATTACAATTAGTCTTTGTTTTGTTTTCATTGTAAAATGTTTATGTTTCCACTTGTTTGAATTTGAATGTGTTGTGTTCTTTTTATTCTTTGTACTTCCTCAAAGATACAACTTTTTTTTCTCATTTGAGTAAAAAAATGATAAGTGACCCCGTCCAAATAAACCCTAAAGGCCTAGCTACCATATTTTACTTTTGACTTATTTTCCAATTTCACCATCCACCCATTTGAATATTTGATACAAATGGAGTGTTAACAAAATCAATGAATGCAGACATAACTTAAGTGATAAAGAATAAAAGTTTTATTAGGAATTAAAAGTGCTACCTAACAGTAGACTCGCCTTTTTTCGTAGTATCCTTGTGTTGAAGTGGTTAAAACAAAAGTCTAGTTCCCTCACCAGATGAGGCATATCCGACGATTTATCTACGGTTTGAACTCCGTACGTGACAAAGGTACATGGAACCAGTTAGTGTGATGGTTTTACGCTTTATAACAAAGTCACACAACAATATTTGAACTTTTTAGTATAGTAGATATTAATAGTAGTAGGGTCTTCTTTGGATACATCATTAGATATGCTAATAAATAAAGTGAATGTATGGTTCTTTATACCACACATAAATGTCAAATAGTTAGCCCATGATATATTTTTTCAATCTATTGTTGACTTACTTATTTGTTCAAATTAGTTAGCCCATTATATATTTTTCATAAGATTTAGCCTTTAATTTAATTTTGTCAAGACTGGAGAGCTTTACTATATAAACTGGAGGACTGGAATGAAAGTTAAAGAAGATCCAAGAACAGCAGGATGGAATGATGATTTTGATGAATATTTATCAGAAGATGATGATAGCTCATCATATGGCAGTGAAGATTCATCAGCTGATGAAGAATCTCCTCCTTTGTTTTCAAGAAATAATCAATGTGATGAGAGAGGAGATGTGCTTGTAGTTGGAGGATGCAAGAGTTGTATGATGTATTTCATGGTACCCAAACAAGTTGAAGATTGCCCAAAATGTAGTCATCAACTCCTACACTTTGATAAGCCTGATGAGATTGCTTCTTCTTCATAGATCCATCAGGTCATTCTTTCCTTGGTCGATCTGGTATTCGATAATGGGATCAAGTTATAATTTAGTTTCAAATAATTACGGTATTGTAAGTGACACAAATTGTGTGGTGTATGGTCTCCTAAAGTAAAAAGTGTTGTACTTTCGTCCCATTTGCGTTAGTTAAGAAACAGGGACGAATGTGCAACATTTGTCGTATTTAGAAATAAATGTGCAACACTTTTATTATTTTCAGAGACTATTATACTATACAACTGTAATTATATGAGATTAAGTTACAATTTAATTCTATTGGAAAGCAAATTGAAAGATACCTCATTCGTTTTGTGATAAACATGAATGATGTAATAATTTGGTGTTTATGTGAAATAGTGAGATAAAAGAATTGTATAATCAGACACTTACCGGGACTATTTTCGTACTAGCTCTACATTTACGGAGATAATTTGTATGTATATTGGTACCACTTATGAGGACCAAAGTGTGATAGTAACTCATTTAGAATTAGTACACTAAAATGTACTAACTACACACTGACAGGGACTATTTTCACACTAGCTATACACTTACGGAGATAATTTGTATGTATATTGGTACCACTTATGAGGACCAAAGTGCGATAGTAACTCATTTAGAATTAGTACACTAAAATGTACTAACTACGCACTTACATGGATTATGTTCAACAAGGGTAAAAGGCACGAATCATCACTCAAGTTTTATCTTGGACCCCTTACGCTCACTCTTGTTGTTAACTTAGCCATATTGTTAATCACATTATTCTTGTAGGGGTAAATATAAAATTTCTTAATTAATAGAAACTAAAAAAGAATATAAAAGTTAACCCCTGGACGAAAACACATACATTTCATGTGACGAAATTAACGGAGGAACAGACGATAAAGTGAACGAATAAAGACTTTTAAGACATGTATGAGCGAATAAAGACATTCAAAACATTAATGAACGCAAGAAAATAAGAACGAAACATACAATATACTACAAGTCTCCAATGAACAATAATTATGTTCGAGGAGCATAATTTAGTATTTAATGATAAGATGATTGGAGTCGAGATATTGTGAGTTCCAATAGGGAAAATTCAATGTGATAGAAAAGAAAAGAACAATAATCATGTCTAATTTTATGTGCTTATTAATTATGATGCCGACTTCCATTATAATATGGACCCGACCGAGAATAATTAGGTGTGATTTGATAAAATATTCTCAACATTTTATATAATCTATCACTATAATGTCTCTGACTTTTTTGCGAGATAATTATCACTCTTTTGTCCAATACTCTTTTGTGATGAATAAGTTTAATAATTAGAGCAAACCAACATCTTAATTACACTAAACAAC
Source organism: Echium plantagineum (assembly GCA_003412495.2). NCBI lineage: Eukaryota > Viridiplantae > Streptophyta > Magnoliopsida > Boraginales > Boraginaceae > Echium > Echium plantagineum. The sequence goes on from CM016568.1 coordinate 10,250,871, forward strand.
AAATATTTAGATTTAAGTACTTGGTGATTATTTCAAAGTGGAGTGCTACTTGACATTGCATGTCTATGTTTATATAGTTGTTCTGATGTTGATTCAACATCAAAAAGAATAAATATTGATTGGAAGAAGTAAAAAAAGATCTTTTCAGTCTAAGTACTTGATATATTATGCTATATAATTAATTATTGGTTGGAACTTTTATAATAAGGTAAGCTCTTGCTTTTTCTTGTGTTCCCGCTCAATATCTCCCCTCTCCATTCTTTGAGTTCACGTCACCTACTTTGAACCGAGTATTATACTCTGTTCAATCAATCTCATAAATAATTAAGAAGCACGATAGATAATGGCACCTTGATTTAAAATAAAATTAAGTTATAGTTTAATTCAAAAATATTTCAAATATTAAAAGTTAATCCCCAAAATTGGGTTATATATAAGTGCTACGTAGTCCTCAATTAAGTTCTATTTACAAATGAAAGACAAATTGAGCAAAATAACGGTTTCTACCATTACATCATAATGTAAATTCAAGAAGCTATTAAGTATCAAGCCTTGGGGACATATATAGCTCATCTGGTATAGAGTTAGCGCATCTCACCCTTTTATACATCATGGGTTTGACTCCCTAACCTCGTGTTAAAGTGGTTAAAAAGGAAACACTAATTCTCGATCAATGACGACACATCTCTCGATTTACCTCATAACTCGTCCACGCACATGTTTGTCGTCCAAAATAATTAAAACATCATATGATAAAATCATACATTATAGAAAAGATATACTTTTGTATGTCTCTAAAACAAATTACCATTAAATTCTTGTTATTTACTACAGTCTACAATGAACTCTGTCCCAGTAAAAATGTAAATGAGACATTCAACAAAAAATGAAATCACGAGCATGTGAAAGAAACAAGAGCTACAAAATCTGAAAAAAAAGACTAGTGGGGGGGTGGGGGGGGGGGGGGGTGGGTGGGGGGGGTGGGGGGGGGGTTGATGTAGACGAAGCTGTTGGTGGCAGGGAAACGAGGCTTTCGTCGTCCCAAAAGATTCCCTTTGCAGTGTGATATATTGGAGGTACATGAATGTCTTATTACATAAAGTTTTCGTGTTTATATAAATGTTTCCTAAAGAGAAAATTAAGATATGTAATTAAAAGTGCAGAAATAGATAATATGGACCACTAGTGGTTGGAAAGGAGTTTAAGGTGGAGTTGAAGAATAGAGAGAGACCAAAACCAGCTTTGTTTTTTTACATTAACTAGTGAAAACGAATCTATTATGAGTGGAAATAAAGTAGATCACAAAAGAAAATGATAGATGAAGGGGATATATGCAATGTGTTGGTAGAGTGGGACAATTACTTGTGCCCAATTGGTCAATAGACAAATCCGTTCTCACTCTCTCAAAAGTCTCTCGCCGGTGACCTGAATGTCTTCTGTTCGAAACTTACCTCATCGCTAATTTACAACAACAAAAAATGATTCAGTTGGTCAACATATATATGCACTTTTTTTGGGTATTAATTATTATCAATTTAGTCTTATTAATTGAACCATCTACAAAGTAAAGGCCGAATGAGAAGAATTTGAAATCGAAAGAGGTTATTCAGTATGTCGAAAGGCGAATAAGTAGGCTATTATATCATGAGATCGAATAACTTATAAAATAAATAATAATTGAAGATAAAAGATTGTGTAGTATGTGCTGTGTTTTGATAAGTTAGAAGAAAAATTGTTAATCAGAATCCTATCAGAATATATTTTGAATTTAATTTGGACAAGATAAACAAAAAGTGTACTGTTGGAAATCTAAAATATACTGTATATGTTTAAACTTTCAACCAGTGTGCATAGTCTAAGTATGCCCGTGCGAGTTAAAATTTGATCATATCAGTGGCGATGTTAGACTTAGTCGTCCATTTGTAGGTGTATGTTTTTTGCGTGTAATATGATCGTCAAATTAATGAAACCGTTAACTATAAGTATAATGCTTGTAAATCACATGACTCGCTCGTCTAAATGTAAATAATTAATTAACGACTTCTACCTTTTGTGGGTGAATCATAAATTGCATCGACATATATATTGTTAAGGAATGTCACTAATTGAGATCAAATTGTAACTCGAACACGTTTACTACAATTAATTGACATTTACTTCTATGTTTTCCAGTTGTTTTTCTGCATTGCAAGAATTCTAGATGGGAGGGGGGCATGAGGGGATGGGGCTCTCAATAATAATAGAATCTCATACTGCATTGTTTGTTTGTTTGCTTCTTGTACATTTTTCATGCATACAGTTGTTTTCATCTTCAGTTTAGCATCTCTAGTAACTTTTGTTTTCTTTCATGTCTATTCATATGCCTGTTTGCTGCTTCAACGTACCAGATTTAATAAATTGTCGGCCTTTCTTTTGTTTTTTCTCGTTGGAACTTTCTATCGTAGATAAATGCCCATTTAGACTTTATTTTTGCTAATACTTGGCTCCAATTTTTACTACGTACCATTATTGTGAAGAGGAATTTGCGATCACTATTTATCAAGTACCTATTTAATAAAACTTTAGATTAACGTAATAGCCTTTGTTATAACGGAAGCGATTGTCTATGACCGACTAATTTAGTGAACAATGAAGATAAAGGAATAACGTAAAGTACTGAAAGTAAAGAACACCAGATTTAACGTGGTATCTCTAACAATATGTTAAGACTAATCCACGGGCAGAGCCTCAGAAATTCACTGTAATGCGAGAACATATTACAGATTCAGATGATCGATATGATCTCAGAATAATAGAATTAATGCCTACTCTATTCCAAGAATAGAATTATAAGACACATTATTCTAAGCACCAACCCAAACCACCTCCTCTTACCTGAACAATCCTAAGAATGGATATCCTACTCCGAAGATTATCCTATCTATCTTTGACCTATTCTAAAGAGAGAATAATTCATACTGAAATAGTTGTGGTAATGTTGTATAACAAAACACTTGACCTCCTTTTATAAGACTAAGAGATGTCTCATTTTTCATGAGTTGCCCGATGTGGGACTCAAGGCAATATCCAACAAATCTCCACCTTGACTTGAGTCCTCCTCAGATGCCAGAAAGCTGATTATCTCCAAAACAGATCTCAGAATGCACCAGAATGTACTGCAAGTGCCAGATGAGCTCAGATAGTGAAATAAACGTGCGTGCCAGATGTGTGCGCCCATACCAGATGCACCACGAACTACAGATGTGACTCTGCCTCAGATGTTCCAAACTGTGCCAACTGTACCAGCTTCATCTCCTCATGCTGCCTTCCCACCATGCAACTCTAGATGTGTTGATCACAACACCAGACGAATAGTAAACAGAAAAACTATTCTCCATAAGTGTGACAGAAGTGCCCCAAACCGACACTAAAAGAATAGACGTTGCCCAACATCTCCATCCCATATTTCCCTGCCACCGGACTGACTCAACAGCTCAGAACATAATAAACGGTAGGTCCAAACTTCGTTGAACCTCACCCTGCGGAATCCTCTTCACTGTCTGTTGGTGTCCCGAGCTGACCACACCAATACCACATGAAGAACCAGATTTGGAACTAGTGTATACCAAAGCATGCCTGCCTTCTATCCCACCAGTGTGAACACACGACATGTGTTCATCCCCTTCAGACGATGTACCGAGTAGTCCCTCCAACCTCTGATCATCAGACCCTTGAAGTGACGAAACATCTCTCTAATGATAGCCTTCCATTGAATAGACTCAGCACCAGCAATAAATGACCCATGAAAATCAAGTTCCTATGAAACAAGGAAAGAAAATGCCAACTCATCCTCATAGTCGTACCTTTCACAAGATACCCCAACAATAACTCTCTCAGGACATTCTAGAGTTATCTTGTGATGTTCCATTGAAGCTCCTGAAGCCACTGAATTAATTGCCTCTGAAAGTGAACGAAAACTGCCCTCCTCCGACTCACTACTAACTCCAGCCTCTCTCTGCTCCACCTGCTTCCCAACACCACAACAATCTGACTCAGAATACGTTTTACCTTGTAAAATACACAAGGTTCCATGTCTCGCACCTTTCAGAATCACATTCGAACCTATATAGACAAATAATCCTCCACCTTCTTCGCTGAAACTGAACCCCTTCTTGTCCAAACGACTCAGAGATAACAAATTCATCGTCAAGTGAATTAATTGCCTTACCACGTTTAATGTACAGGCTGCTCCGGAATCAAGGACCAACACATCGGTGTAAAATGTGTCATCCATGCAACAAGGGCCATGTCCTCTTCGTGATGCGTACTATCGTTGGCTATCGCGATAATACCATCCCGAGACCCTTTTCTGTTGTTGCCTTCTCTTGGGACATACCAGATCCAACTCCATATGTTGTAGCACTCACCCGTCGGAACTTCTATGTGAGAATGACCTACTATGGAGGGCATAACTAACTTGATCCGGAAACTCAGAGATTGAAACTATCTTCCCCAGTGAAGTTCTCAACTTTCAAACTCTTACCACCCATCTTCAGAAATCGGAATCACCAACCTTAGCTCTGATATCAATTTGTTATAACGGAAGCGATTGTCTATGACCGACTAATTTGGTGAACAACGAAGATAAAGGAATAACGTAAAGTACTGAAAGTAAAGAACACCAGATTTAACGTGGTATCCCTAACAATATGATAAGAATAATCCACGGGCAGAGCCTCGGAGATTCACTGTAATGCGAGAACAGATTACAGATTCAGTTGATCAATATGATCTCAGAAGAATAGAATTAATGCCTACAGTATTCCAAGAATAGAATTATAAGACACACTATTCTAAGCACTAACTCAAACTACCTCCTCTTACCCGAACAATCATAAGAATGGATATGCTACTCCGAAGACTATCCTATCTATCTTGGACCTATTCTAAAGAGAGAATAATTCATACTGAAATAGTTGCGGTAATGTTGTATAACAAAAGCAACTAACTATTTGGTGCAACTCTAAACAAAACACTTCACCTCCTTTTCTAAGGCTAAGAGATGCCTCATTTTCATGAGTTGCTCTATGTGGGACTCAAGGCAAAATCAAACGTGAAAAGATTGGGTGCATCAATACTTCCATGCATCAGGTGCATCAAGTACCCATTTAAAGATTTCACGTGGGTATTGTACCCAATTAAAACTTCATCATTGGTACTTGTACCCAAATTGTACTATAACAATGGTACAATACCACATATTTATCAATCCAAAATAAATATGTGGTATTGTACCATTGTTATAGTACAATTTGGGTACAAGTACCAATGATGAAGTTTCAAGTCGGTACAGTACCCACGTAAAACCTTTAAATGGGTACCTGATGCACCTGATGCACTGAATTATTGATGCACCGAAACCGGACTCAAATCCAACAACCTACAAATTATATCATGTTTGTTTGGTAAAGCATACTAAGCAAATTTCAGTGTGACATACTCACCAAGAAAAATATTAATAGAGATAATAGAACTAATTAATTTAATGACTTTACGGTAAAACGAAAATTCAAACATTAAGACAAGGTAAACTTCTTCTAGTGACCAGACTCACTGTGGTCTTATCTCATACTACCTTACAAGGAAAAAGGTTAAACCGCAAGAAAACTACCTGTGGAACTTGCTAATAGAGGAGCAAAGTTCTCATTATAAGTCTAACAAAACCCAATCCTTAAACCTTTATTAGCGGAGTTAAAAATTAGGGTAGAGTAAACTTTTCATAGTAACTAGTCTTGCAAAAATGTAATCCCATACTAAGAAATTTCGAAAAATATTTTGGGGAGACACTATTTCACTAAAATTTATAAGAACAATATATTATTGGGTAAATCACAAGGACAACTGCCTTGAACAGATCTCAAACAAGTTGCTAATAAAGGATATTCACCAAAGTTATCATCATATGTGTAACAAAACTCGATTGCAGGACCTTTATCAGTGGATCGGAAGTCACTACTAAACAGCTAGGGCAAAATCGTTTTGTCCAAGGCAATAGATATTTCTAAACAATTATTTGTTATACCTAAATTAGGTTATTGGTCCTTATTTCACTTGCTTATGAAAAGTCAATAGACAAAGAGCTTTCTATTTGTTATATAATCCAATTAGACTCCAATAGATCCGACTATTTATACCCTATAAAATATTACTCCCTCTGTTTCAATATGTTTGATTGTTTAGAAATTTTGTCACGTTTAAAAATGTTTGATTGTTTACATTTCCAATAAACTTTTAAGCCTATTTCTCCTTTTTGCCCCTATAAAATACTTTTTATCCCTAATAAAGTAACACTCCAACACCTTTATTTGAAGACATATTAGTAATCTTGCACAATTCCTTAATAAAGTATTTTTTTCCCAAACAATCAAACATATCGAAATGGAGGGAGTGTGTTTTATTTTTTGACACTTGACACACAAATATAATAATTTAAGTCTTAGTTAAAAAGTATGAGGCAAAGAGAACATTGAACATGGATTAAAAATGATTTAGAGATTCTTTTTTTTATATAATTATATGTAATATTGCAGTACAAAATATACAATAGCATCCGAGACATTATGGCTATAATTGATTTTGCTATAATATGTTATCTATATTACATTTATCCCCATATCTACCTAAAGATCTAGGTAAGAAGGCAAAATGAGACATAACTAGGGGTATTCTAACAAAAAGTTCATTGAATAATATAATATCCGTGGGAAGGAGTAATAGTATATTGCTACCTTCTATAGATTGTTCGGAAAATTGCTGCCATATTGGAGTGGCGGTGATCCTTCGCATGCTTCTGTACAGTACATGCGAAGCAAAAAAGTCAAGAACAATATGAGTAAAGTAAGGACTGTTTTTGTGGGAGATGAGAATGATGGATAGTATTGCCTCCGTAAGTAGTTGTTGGATGTTCGTAGGTGATTGGAGTGTGTAATTTATTTTTTGTGTATTGTGGTATTTTTGATGAGTTGTTTATCGATATTTTCATGGGTGTGTAACCTGATATATAGATTTTGGGTTGTGATGTATAAATTATTGTTATGTAATAAGTTTGAGGTTTAATAGTGGTAGAGAATTTAGGGAAATATTTGATGATATACGGAGAATTGATAACGCACATTTGGTTGTTTAATTTTGTATTATTGGTGTGTTCAAATTTGTGTTTTGATGTTACTGTAGATAAAGAGTTTAGTATGTTGTTTCTTTGTGTAAGAAATTGAGCCAATGAAAATGTGTTTTTTGGTAAATAATTTGGTTGCGCATAAGCCAAATATTCCATATATTACAGTAGAGTAGTGAATTATCAATATGGTGTTTGTGATTATATGATGTGGAATGTAGAAGGCTTTGTGTGAGAATTTTGATTATATTAGTATAAGGGGAATGAAAGTGGTATTTTGTGTATGTTTGCCGAATGAGAGTGAGTTTTGGACTGTTGAGTTGTGAAGCCATATTTGCTGAGCTAAGCCAATGGGAGCAGAATTATGGCAGCTGGCAAAAATAGATTTCGGACGGGCTTTAAGGAAATAATTGGAGTGCAAGAAAACGGAGAAGTTATTTTCTAATAGCATTAGGCCTAGTATCTCATTGTAGCCTATAAATAGGTCTCTAGCTCATTGTTGTATTGTGTGCTCAAATAGAGAATCATAAACAAAGAGTCTAGAGAGAGATTTGTGAGGTTTGCCATTAGGGTTCTTCAAAGTATAAGAAGAACACCTAATAGAGAGATATAGGAATAGGTCAGGAGTCTTTGTAACAATTCTTCCGGTGATTATTAGTGGAATCTGCAGCAACAACAGGACGTACCTTACACGTTGTGGGGGAACCTGTATAAAATCCTTGTATCGTTTCTTGTTTCCGCAAGTTATTTCTTCTGTTTATTATAGTCTGATTAGTGGGGCGTCATCCTGGGCGGAATCTAGTTGTTAGATTAGTTTTGGGACGCTTTAATTAATCTTACAACGGGTACAGATTCCTAACAATTGGTATCAGAGCGAGGTTTGACAACCACGACTAATCAGACAGGATAATATGGGTGAAGAAGGTGTTTCGATACTGCAAGGGATGAAGCTGTTCGATGGGACTAATTTTCGGTTGTGGAAGATGCAGATTGAGGATTATCTGTACACGAAGGATCTGGGTGAGCCTTTATCTGGGAAGCCGAAAGAGATGAGTGAGGAGAAGTGGAAGAAACTAGACAGGAAGTTTCTAGGGGCGATTCGATTGAAGCTTTCATCAAACGTGTCTCATAATGTGGAGAACGAGACCACGACTATGGGAGCGATGAAAGTTTTGTCGGAATTGTATGAGAAGCCTTCTACTCACAACAAGATATCTCTTATGAAAAATCTCTTCAATATGCGCATGGTTGAGAATACTTCTGTGAACACACACTTGAATAATATGAACAACTTGATCAATCAACTAGCAACGGTAGGGTTTGTGGTTGATGATGAATGGAAGGCCTTGATTATTTTGGCATCTTTGCCAGATAGTTGGGAATCCATGAGGGCTGCAGTGACTCGTTCCGCCGGGGAAGAACCACTAACTACCAATGAAGTTGTGAGTAAAATTCTGGATGAAGAGATCCGGAGGAATGAATCAGGTGTTGTGATTTCAGGGCCTGCATTGTTCGCAGGGGATAGAAGTAGGAGGAACAACCATGGAGGTAAGACTGGTAAGGGTAGATTCGAACGGACAGTTGAGTGCTGGAATTGTGGCAAGAAGGGTCACATTAAGAAGAATTGCACTGAGAAAGAGATCAATGTTGTAAACATGGATGATGCTCTTCTGGCAACTGAGGTGAGTTCGATTGACTCTTGGGTGTTGGATTCTGGTGCATCATATCATATCACTGGTGATTGTGGCATAATGAAAAATTATGTTGCTGGAGATCTCGGTAAGGTTCATCTTGCAGATGGAAGGATCCTAGATGTTTGTGGTATGGGTGATGTGGATTTGAGGTTATCAAACGGTTCTATATGGAAGATTACGAAGGTCAGACATGTGCCCAAGCTGACATGTAATCTTATTTCACTAAGTCAACTGGATGCTGAGGGGTATAGAATTGCGTTTGGTGGTGAGTCCTGGAAGGTGACAAGAGGAGCACGAGTCGTTGCTCAGGGTCAGAAGTCAGGTACTCTGTATAAGGTGGCAACCAAAGGCGTGTTGCAGGTATCATCCGGGGTTAGCGGACGCAGGAAAAGGCGTGGTAAAAGGGTCTCCCATCCTTTTAAAAGTATGCTAACTGAAGGGAGGTGTTCTGATCAAGCACCGAATGTCGATGAATCTGATCAAGTGGGAGTTGTTGGCCAACAAGGAAAAAGGGAGAAGAGATATTCATCGATGACTGATCCGGCTTGGAGGTGTTCCAAGGTGCCTGGGAAGAAGACGAAGAAGGTCTGACAGGTAAAGAAAGAACATGTTGATGATTTGAATGTGGGAAAAGTCCAACAGGGCAATGGGTTTGGCTATGTCTCTTCGATAGCCAAGTTGGTGACATTCAGGGATGTTCTGGGATCGGTAAGAAGGACATTGAAGTCGGTCTCGGCTTCAGTGGGAGTTCGGGGATGATGAACTCAAGGGGAGCTGCTGCAGATAGAGATTCAAGACTAATGGTGAAGACGGTATAATGAAATATGTCTTCAAGTGGGAGATTGTTGAGTTGTGAAGCCATATTTGCTGAGCTGAGCCAATGGGAGCAGAATTATGGCAGCTGGCAAAAATAGATTTCGGACGGGCTTTAAGGAAATAATTGGAGTGCAAGAAAACGGAGAAGTTATTTCCTAATAGCATTAGGCCTAGTATCTCATTGTAGCCTATAAATAGGTCTCTAGCTCATTGTTGTATTGTGTGCTCAAATAGAGAATCATAAACAAAGAGTCTAGAGAGAGATTTGTGAGGCTTGCCATTAGGGTTAAGAAGAACACCTAATAGAGAGATATAGGAATAGGTCAGGAGTCCTTGTAACAATTCTTCCGGTGATTATTAGTGGAATCTGCAGCAACAACAGGACGTACCTTACACGTTGTGGGGGAACCTGTATAAAATCCTTGTATCGTTTCTTGTTTCCGCAAGTTATTTCTTCTGTTTATTATGTCTGATTAGTGGGGCGTCATCCTGGACGGAATCTAGTTGTTAGATTAGTTTTGGGACGCTTTAATTAATCTTACAACGGGTACAGATTCCTAACATGGACAAGAGCGAAAGATATGGTCAACCATTTCCTGGTCTTGTCCACAAAAGACGCATTTTGATATAATATTTTTTTACTTTTCTTTTGGAGATTACATAGGGTGGGGAGTCTGTCGTAGAGGAGTTTCCAAATGAAGAATTTAATTTTTTGTGGTATTCGAAGCTTCCGGAGATGTTTCCAAATATGTTTGGGAAGAAGTTTGTGATTTTTGGGTGATCTTAATTGTTGATCTAGTCGATTAAAAAGGTAGTTATAAATGTTGGAAGTTGTTGGTTGTTTTTGTTTATTATTAGGGTGCCATGTAATAGTTTCCAATTGTATATCTTGTTTTGATTTAGTGTGTTGGTTGTTATGTTTTGGGTTGATTATAGAAGTAGAGTGTAGTTGTTTGAGACCAAAGTTGAGACTATGCCATGTATATGATGTGTTGTGTGTCTTTTTGGGATGTAGAAATGTCGTGTGAGGATAATAGTTAAATTGGAGGGCTTTGGTGGTAGGGTTATTAGGTTGGATTAATAATCGCCATCCTGTTTTGACTAACAAGGAGAGATTGAATAGATATATATTTTTAATTCCTAGTCCTCCTTTGTGTGTGGGTAGTTATAGAAATGGCCAATTAATCCAATGTATCTTGTTATGATTGGTGTTAACCCAGAGAAAGTTTGAAAGTATTTGGTCAAGTTTTTGGAGGTAGTTTTGAGAAAATTTATATATTGACAGAAGGTATATTAGTTTGCATATTAGAACCGATTTGATTAGATTAACTCTTCCTGCTTGATTAAGGAATTTAGTATGCCAAGAACTTATTTATTTTTCGATTTTGCCTAATATTGATTGGAAGATGAGATGCTTCTGTGTGGTAATATCTAGGCATATGCCTAAATATTTTCCAAAAGTGTCGGAATGGAAAAATGGTAAAGCATTTAAGATTTGTTGGATTTTGAATTGGCTTGTATTAGGGCTAAATGTGAAATGTGATTTGTCGAAGTTGATTTGTTATCCTGAATCTGTTTTCAAGAATATTTTTAAATGTCGAGATTGAATGTTTATCAAGCTTGATAAAGAAATAACTATCGTCCGTAAAGAGGAGGTGGGTAAACTTTGGCCCATTTCGTGAGAGGTTACTACCATTAATTAGTTTGGCATACTAAGAATACTCAAGGCAGAATATAGATAGTTTTAAACAACATATTATGAAGGGCAAAAGGCCGGGATAATCATCAACGTTTGGCCTCAGGCCCCTTTCACTCACTCTTCTTTTGAATGGCCCTAGTCGCTCACTCATCTTATAAAAGGTGAATAATTCACAACCACCGTTTATTGCTCCGTTAATATTGCCGTTAAGTTGAACATGTGACTTGCACGTGATGAAATGAGGGGTAAATTCGGCATTTAATAATTAATTAAAAAATAAAAAAATGAATCGGGATTGCACTCATCTTATACAGTGAAATTGATTTCACTTCCAAAATCCCTAACACTCCACAATCTCTAATTGATTTCTTCCTCCAGAATCCTTAAATTGATTACTTCTTCCAAACCCTCTTCTAAACCCACCCAAATCGATTTATTACTTTCGAAACCCCAAAATCGATTTTGTCCTGGAAAACCTTAACCCAAAATGAGTTGGAGAATACGGAAACCCAGCGTAGCTGCGATAGTGGACGAGGAATCCTTCCGTATCTACTATGGTATTTCTTATTAATTTGACTCTCTTTCTTTATGTGGCTGTTTAACTATTCAATTACCCAATTGTGAGTATTAATTTTCTTTTTTGTGTTGGTTGGTAGATATCTGTGATGAATACTTTGCTGTGAAGCTGCATGTGGGTGGTCACTTCATATTGAAGCCTTTTGTTGAGTATGTGGGGGGTAGTACCATAGACCTAGATTATTTAGAGACGAAGGATTTTGATATGAGAGATGTAGATGAGTGGGCTTTAAGGGGAGGTTGTTCATTTGGGACGAATTACTTGTGTGTATTTAACGAACCTAATTGGCATTTGACATGTGGATTACTACCTCTGATTTCTGAGCGTAATGTTGGAAAATTTGTTGAATTAGCTGATTTATCACAATTTAATGAGGTGTACATAGACTCTAAGCCGAGTCTTGAAATAGTTAAATTGTATTCATATGGTCAGCCTTTGAGAATGCTAAAAATGAAAGAAACAGATGTATGTAAGGCTGAGTGTATGATTGTTGAGTCGACTGTGGATAGTTTTTACAAAGATAAGTTGTTATTGAGCAATGAACCATACATCCATTGTCAAGAGCTTAGTGATAATGTTAACGATTTAGAACAAAAGAGAGATACATTAGTAAATGAAGGAGATAATGACATTGAATTCTTTAGGGAATGTGACATGTTTGACTATGAATTAGATGAAGAAATTATGCTTGAAAAGAAGGATGAACAAAGAAAAAGAGAAGAGGAATTAAATGAGATTATTAGAGAAAATGATAGTGTGGCTGATAAGATTATTAGAGAAAATGATAGTGTGGCTGATAAGATTAAGATTGGAAAGAAAAAATTAGGACCATATGCTAGATATGGGGTGGATTTTAAATTGAGAAAATCTGCGGGATATGTCGATAGTAGTAGTGACAGCCATAATGATATCATTAGTGAAGCTAGTGATGAGTTGATTAGTAGGGAAGATAGTAGCGATGAATCTGCTGCAGAAGTTCAATCTAGACTAAATGTAAGATATGTGCACTTCAATGAAAAAGAAATGAAGGATCCAAAATTTTTTGTTGGTTTAGTTTTCTCAAGTAAAGATCAATTTAGAGAGGCAGTGACATGGCATGCAACATTGCATAATAAACCATTATGGATTTCAGCCAATGATAAGAAAAGAATTGCAGTTAAATGTGGCTTTCCATGTAATTTTTCGATTTGGTGTTCAAAGGATAGTAAGCTTGGACCTAGTGATTGGTCTGTAAAGAAAGTGGTTAGGACTCATTCAGAGTGTCCAGACAATAAAGTTGGTCTATGTAACAGCACCTTTCTTGCAAAAGCTCTAGAAGCAGAAATCAGATTATTGCCGGACATTTCAATTGCTACAATTAAGGTAATTTGAACCCTTTATTTAATGCCTAACTCTTTGTTCATGCCTCTTCTTGAGATTATAAGTGAGTAGAATCTGTGGTTTTTTCAAAGTGAACATTCATATATGTCATTAATATTATTTTTTTGGTGCACAGGTATTTGTTGATAAGATGTTTCATATCAAGATAGGGAAAAATTGTGCTAGAAGAACAAGGGAAAAAGCCTTGAAAAAAATAAATGGAGACTATTTGGAACAATATAAGTTAGTTGACACATATTGTAAAGAGCTCATGAAGGCACATCCTGGAAGTTCTTGCTATGTGGCATATGATCCACCACCTCGTCCATTGCAAAATCCTGTTTTCAAGAGGTTATATGTGTGTCTAAAACCATTGGTAGAAGGCTTTTATGCAGGTTGTCGGAAGGTGATTGGGCTTGACGGATGTCACACTAAAGGTTTTTACAAGTCTTATATTTTAACAGCAGTAGCTTTAGATAACAACAATGGGTGGTGGCCACTAGCTTGGGCTGTAGTTGAGAAGGAGACGGCAGAGACCTGGCGGTGGTTTTTAGAAGGATTATCCTCTGATTTAAACATCACTAATCAGAAGGAGTATGTCTTAATGTCTAATAAACAGAAGGTAATTACTTGGCATTTGGCATTACTTAGTTAGATATATCATCTCAACTAAAGAGGTCAATTTTATTTTACACAGGGGTTAGAGAGGGTCATTGGTGAAATGTTCCCGCAAGCTGCACATAGAAATTGCGCTCAGCACATATACTGTAACTTCAAAAAGGAAAATAGAGGGCAAACTCTTAGGGATAAGTTCTGGGCTATTGCTAGGTCGATCAACAAGTCAGAGTGCAAGAAAGCTTTGGTTGCGATGAGAGACTTTAGCGAATCTGCACACAATTGGCTAATGGAGCATGCAGGGAATCCAAAACACTGGGTACGAGCTTACTTTCCTTTGAATGTGTACAGTGACACTTTATGTAACAATAACAGTGAGTCATTCAATTCATTCATCTTAGAGGCAAGGGACAAGCCTATTTTGACAATGTTAGAGATAATTAGATCCAAAGTGATGGCAAGAATCAGGGATAGGTATTTGGCTATGGGTAGAAAATCAGGTCCTTTATGTGTTAAGATTAGGAGGATTCTGGATAAAAATATTGCTGCATGTGTTGGGTATGTCGCATCATGGAATGGTAAGGTAGGTTTTGAGGTTAATGCGGGTAGTGAGCAATATGTAGTTGATGTTCAGAAGGCCGAGTGTAGCTGTGGGTCTTGGCAATTTAGTGGAATACCATGTCCACATGATGTGCCCTGTTTGTTGAAGTATAAAAAAGGAGTAGTAAATGATGTGAAAGACTGTTATAGCAAATAAACTTTCCTATCGATATATTCCCATGTTCTGAGCCCTATGAGTGGAATGTCATTATGGGATCAAGAGGTAGGCATTCCACTTCAACCACCTCCTCATATCACATTAGCTGGGAGGCCGAAAAAAAGCAGAAACAGGGATAAAACAGAGGTGAGGAAGAAAGGCAAGAAAGAGACCTTGGTCAAGTGGGTTACAAGTCGCTGCAGTTTGTGCAAGGCAACTGGTCATAACAAAAGAAAATGTCCAATAAAACTACAAGGAGAAGCTCCAGTTAAGGTAATAATCAGACACCTTTTAGCATTATTTTGCACCTTTAGCATAATCTCTAACTACTCATATTTGCAGGCTGGAACAAGTAAATGGAAGCCACCAAGAGCTGCGCATGAAGACTTGTCTAAGGAGCCAATGGGCGGAGAGCAAAGAGTGGCCAAGCGAAACTTGTCAAATGGAAGGAGCAAGCAGCTCAGAAGAAACAGAAGTCCTAAATTAAAAAAAAACACCTTAGTGAACTATGCTATTTTGTTGTTTTTGTCCATGACTTACGAGTTTCTAACTGTCATGTGTAAATCTAGAACTACATTACAAAAGTATGTTATTTTGATGATTTAGTTGATGACTTGGAGTGTTTAATATAAATCAACATTCAACATTACTAAAGTATGCCGTAATTTCTTTTTTCATTCCATAACTAATGCCCTTCGACATTTTTAAACAACTTCAGTGCACTACTTTGAAACCAATTCATCCACATTAACAATCTAATACAACATAAATACATTAGTTAACAACACATATAACAAACCTACATGCTACATCAAGGTGGTAGAGAAACATTATTCATCGACTCAGAATAGCTATTGCAATAATTACAACAAACACTATGTCTTTCAGTCATTTTCTCAAACACCTTGTGCTCCACATATCATGTTCTAACATTTGATTCAATTTGGCATTCTCTTTAACTGCAGATTCCAGCTGTGACTTGCTCTTGCTCAATTGACCTTCCAAAACTAACATCTTCTCTTTCGAAGACTTTTTTTGTTTTGCTTGAGTTGAATAATCCCTTTCCACCCATGACCACCCTATAATTTGCAACCATTAAAATCATCTCTTATTTTTTCTTGAAATCTTTTTCACACGTGCTTTCCCACAATACTTGCAGAAAATCGATCTCTCTTTGCTTGTAATTATAAAATTGCTGCATGAGTCCATCTTGGCTTCAATTGAATTGGGGAGAGAAGACCTAACCCTAATTGATCTCTCTTTGCTTGTAATTTTAACTAAAGATTTTTATTTTATTTTATTTTAAATTTCGTTAAGAAATTGACAAATATACCCTTACTATACCACGTGCCACGCACGTGACCGAGCTAACGGAGAAATTAACGAACAGAGTGAGCGACTAAGGTCATTCATAAGATGAGTGAGCGACTAGGGCCATTCAAAAGAAGAGTGAGTGAAAGGGGCCTGAGGCCAAACGTTGATGATTATCCCTGCCTTTTGCCCTATTATGAAACATCCGGAAAGCTTCAAGACATTACTCTATTTCTGGATATTCTACAAACCTATAACCATAGATTAAAATTTCTGAACGTTTCCTATGAAACATCCGGAAAGTTTCTATTTTTGAAATTATGAAAACGAAATGTTAATATAATTACGAAATTAATTTCTTCGTATAAATAAGTTTAGGTTTTCAAATTTCTTAGAAACGTAGGAACTAAAAAAAATTCATTCTCGAAAATATATATATTTAAATAAAGAGAAAATACAACTTATATTACTTAAATATAATTACTTAATAACTTTTATGCAATATACATATATATAACATATAACTCACATTTTCAACGTGTTAGATAATTATAATTGTCTGTACGTTCCTTGCTTGGATCTAAGTTTTAGATATTCTTACAAATAATATTAATTGATGTAAATATTTTATAAAGTTCATATTTATATATAATAGAGTATTTATATTTATTCACATTTTTGTAACATATATAACTTATCTTGATTTTTAAACTTTTTCAACGTTTATTAAATGTTTTATAGTGTTTCCGAAATGTTTCTTAATTTTATCATTTAGAAACTATGCTCGACAAAGAAACTTTGAAGCATGGCTATTATACATGTATCTAAGCTTTTTTTTGTAAATTAGCAATGAGGTGAGTTTCGAACCCAGACCTTCTGGTCACTAGTAAGAACGTTTTTCATCACTAGCTAATCGATAAACTCGAGTAAACTCTTCATAAAATTTTGAGTAATTTTTACATTATCGAGCACTTACTAACTTGAACATCAGTGTCTGAAGCCGACTTAATGGAGAGCATTATTCGTGAGAAATTCATTATGAAATCACTTGACATTCCATCCTGCGATTAGGGGTGGCAAACGGACCGGGCCCCCTCGGACCGTCCGAGGCCCCGGCCCATTAGCCCGTCTCGAGTTCGGCCCCGGCCCACCAGGCCCACGAACGGCCCCTGGTCCATTTAGTAGTGAGACGGACAGGGGCCACTGAATATGAATCCAGGCCCAGGCCCGGTTCGTGTCCACTAAAATTTCGGTGGGCATTCGTCCCGGGCCCGGTTCGAGGCCCCCTAGGCCCCTTAACAACGTCCCCACGTTTCATTTCAACGTGGGGCCGTTCATATGGTCTGAAATTTGATCACCCTTACTAGCGTGGGGACGTTAATGGCAACGTCCCCACGTTTGCACCAGCAGAAACATCATAATACATGATCAAAAAACAACATAATCCACATTCAACATTAAACAAACCATTCAACATCAAACAAACCATTCAACACATGAATAAAACAGTAGATAGACATTCAAATTGTTCAAAATGTAAATTAGCATTCAACACAATAAAGAAAATCATTCTAATTGTTCAAACATTCAACATTAAACAAATTTTCAAACACATTCATTCATGTGTTTCTTCTTCCTCCATGAAATCCGCTGCTGGTGGTGGTGATGGTCCTCTACGGCCCTGGCTGATGCGCGTCATAGCACCGCTAATCCCACCCATATGGATCCTCATTTGAGCCATATCATTCCTCAAACCGATAAAGTCAGATCGGAGTTCTTCTTGTGCATTACTCATCCTTGTCATCTCTTGTTTAATGAAGACATTATCAGACAAGAGTTGCGCCATGGAAGTGTTGATCGAGTCAAGGACACTAAAATCAAATGGTGCAGAGGAGGACCCCGCTTGAGCATGCACATTCGAGGGGAATTCATACACCACGTCCTCTCCATTACTTGGCTTCCATCCTTGCGGTGGAACAGGAGCACTGCAGTTATTGTACTTCCAGACCTCACTCCTAACATTTTCATATTGTTCGAAAATCTCCCATTTCGAACGCAAGCCACCATCCCACATATAAATATTTTGGGTTAACACAGAATGTTTCCCAATCATGGAATCCTTTTTCACACGACTTTCATAAGCTTGGATGACGGGAACATTATGTATATTAACAAGCAAATGAGATAGTATCATCCCATATTGATATGGTATCCTCTTCGTCCTTTGATACCACATATGGGTCAAGATAATGTGTGGGAAGTTGACATCTTCATAATTCAATAAACACCAAGTAATCAAAGCTTGTATATAACTAAGTTCGGAGGCTTGGCTATTTGTTGGCAAGAGGATTCCTTGAACAACCTTCGTAACTAGCTTTTGAAGCCCATTCAAATTATACTTATAAACTAGGTGGGGTTTGGTAGCTCGACGATTATTGTTTAGTACATTTGCACAGTCTGCTAGTTGTACTGGCCAATTATCCGACCACTTGTGATCGGGATAATCTGTGAGGCCCTCTCGTTTCATACCAAAAGCACGCACTAAATCATTTTCGCTTATAATACCACTAACACCATTAATTGTATATTTCAACGCTATCATCGGCACATCATCATCATCATCATCCTCAAGCCAATTATCAACTTTGACCATAGACTTATAGAATTGTTCAACAACATCGGGATACCAATTGGAAGTAAATATTGTAAATATCGTAACACAAGCATGATCTAAATAGGTGAACAACAAATTACCCGTTACTTCCAAAAGCTCGTCCCTATTAAGATACATCCCCGGCCTCACGGTTGTTGTTTTACCTCCAAGTTGGATTTGTTCATCAACTTCATCCTCGTTAATTTCCTCCACATGAACTTCTTCACGAATTGGTTGTTTACGTCTTCCCCGTGCTCGTGAATGTTCATCTTCAACGGTTTGTGGGTGTTGTTTATTTTTTTGTGTTTTTTTTGGTGCCATGATTTTGGAGATTTGAGGAGTAATTGTTATGATATAAATTGAAGATTTTGCCTAATAATGTACAAACCAACAAGTTTAAGTTGTTTAGCACACGAATTTGACAAGAATGGAAGATTGAGTTGAGAGGATTTGTGAATTGTGAAATTGGGATTTGAGGGTTTTGGTTCGAAATAGGGAAAACTGCCCTAATTATCTGCACTTTCTGGTTTACAACGTCCCCACGTTGCTTTTCAACGTGCCCACGTTGGGCTTCGAAAAACTTCCAGTAGCTATGTTAATTGTGGTCAATTTAAACGTTCCCACGTTGCTTTTCAACGTGCCCACGTTTCACACTAACGTGCCCACGTTGTTTAGAAACGTGCCCACGTTAATGAACCAGGGTCTATACTCTGTTTTGC
Source organism: Echium plantagineum (assembly GCA_003412495.2). Taxonomy (NCBI): domain Eukaryota; kingdom Viridiplantae; phylum Streptophyta; class Magnoliopsida; order Boraginales; family Boraginaceae; genus Echium; species Echium plantagineum. Next base: position 10,270,224 of record CM016568.1, read on the forward strand.
CCCAAATTGTACGTGCCCACGTTGTTATGAACGTGCCCACGTTAATATACAACGTGCCAACGTTTTTAACCAGCGTGCCCACGTTAGTGAACCAGGGTTTGAACTCTATTTTGCAATAAATTAGATGAAGTACTATTAAAAAAAAACAAAGGATTTTATTACTTTTAAGCCGTTCACAGTTTATACTCGTGCGGGCCAGGAGTTTACATCGTTTCAATTATACAAATTAATTAAAGTTCATCATCTAGTACATCTTCGGATTCGGACGTGTCTCCATGTGCTTGAGCTTCGTTTGCCACCTCTTCTTCTTCTATCTCTTCTTCAATGTCACTAATAAAGTCGAAGATGTCTCCGTCTTCCTTGTATTCGTCAAGTGCATCTTTGTCTTGCATCCTTTGCTCGGCGGCCGTCCAATCCTTGATCGCCACACATACCTCAACGGCGGAGCTTGTGAGTCTTGAGCGTTTGTGAGTGTATTGCAATTTCGCCATGCTAAATGCGGACTCACTAGCTATTGTAGACATAGGTATAGCAAATATGTCTTTGGCCATCTTAGATAAAATCGGGAAGCTAACTTCTTTGGCCGACCACCATTTCATTATATCAAAAGGATTACTATCATCACAATATTGATCAAGTTCGAAATTAGTTGTCAAATATTGTGCTAATTCATTTGTGTCTTCCGAATGAGTAGAACTACTAGCAAATTCTTCTTGTAATGCCTTTCTAAGAAGATTATGTTTGGCTCTAACAAATTGACGGGGGACACTTACACTTGCATCCTTTGTGTTTGTGATCTTACCTATTGAATATTTTTTTTGATACTTAGCATACATATTATACATGTAAGTTTCTACATACGCCTTATACTTTTTCCTATCATATTGAAGAATTTTGGGATCATCCACTTCTAAAGCGTCATAATAATGGTCAACAAATAAGTGAAACATTTTGAGTCGAATATTAGGATCTAATATAGCACCAATTGCATATGATAGTGGGATGGGATGAAAATACTTTAAAAACTTATCTAACATATTTGGAACCATATCGGTGACAACATGCTCATTTTTAAACTTATTCATATGCATAGAGAGATTAACAACACATTCTAAAGCTTGATGAATGTTAGGAGTATATTGAGTTGAAAATTGTTTAGTATAATCTTTGAATGGTTCTAAGAATTTAAGCAATTCCAAACAATATTTCCAATTTGTATACGATAATGGAGTATAATATTTTAAAACGGGAGCATGCCTTTCATAAAATGTACTAATCTCTTCTTTATACATATATGCACGAACTAAAAGATCATAAGTCGAATTCCATCTAGTATCAACATCCAATATTAATTTTTTAAACTTTTTACCGGAATCGATCACAAGTTTTTTGTATTCACGTTTTCTTTCCCCACTATTAAGAATCAATAGCACGGCCTTACGTATAGGTGAAATAAACTCATCCCAAACAACTTTAATGCCATCGTTAGCTACAAGTTGAAGTATATGGCATAAACATCTAACATGAAAAAGTTCGGGAAAATCCGGTTTAGTCAACAACTTAAGTTTTTCAATCGAAGCATCATTAGCCGACGCATTATCAAAAGATATGGAAGAAAGTTTATTTACACACTTAAACTCTTGAGCACATTTAAGTATACCATTTGAAATTTGAATATTGTCATGTTTAGCAATCGATCTAAAGTATATAATTCGTCTTTGTAGGTTCCAATCTTTGTCAACCCAATGACAAGTTACACACATAATGTCAAAATCATTAAAATCACCAATATCACTTGTAAAACAAACATTCCAAGGCAAATTAGAAAGAGTATTGCTAAGAACGATTTTTTCATTTTTAAAATAGTTAAAAGCACACATTCGCAAAGTAGAACGAGGGATTCGTTTAGCCCGAGGATTAATGGCCTTTTGAATCCAACTAGTAAAACGCCACCCATCACAAAATCCAAACGGTAAAGCACTACCAATAACAAATTTCATACTTTCCATTCTATAAAACAAATCATTAAAAAGAAACGTCAAACCGGTTTGAGTATTTATCGTTCCTTGTATGCCACCCGTCGCCCCCACAACACTATCCTTAGTCATTTTATGAGTAGAATCTAAGTGCCTAGCCAAATGACCCGTTCCACCTTTACCCCCACCCGTTTTATATGATAACTCTTTTCTACATATTAAACATAATGCAATTTCCTTAACTCGATTGGGCTCAAAATGTTTCCAAACCCAAGAAGTCTTTTTTCTCTCATTTGTATTAACGGTAGCACTAGATTGGGAGTTCAAGACGGGGAGTTCATCCAAACTATGTTCATCATCTAAATTAATTGGATTATTAGACATACTAGCACTAGCCATTTGACTATGAACAATAGAACGTTTTGGTGCCATTATAAATTCAAGCAATAACAACAACAAAATAAGTATAAATAGAAAGAGTATACCGAATTGAAGGCGAAGTAAGCTTAGCGATTCAATGCAATGAACTTGGTTGAGTGTAGATACTTGACTATGAAATTGATTGTAGATAGTTGATTTGCAATGAAATTGTGTGGAAACAATGCATTCAATGTCCCATTAAATAGGGTCCAACTACTTGGTTTCATCAAAAAATCGACCAAAATAACGTGCCCACGTTGCCAAAAAACGTCCCCACGTTGAAGGAATATAGCCGTTACAAGCACCAACGTGGCCACGTTAGAACACAACGTGGGCACGTTTCTATAAATAAATCCGTTATTTGATCATAACGTTCAAAAAACTAGCCGTTATAGGTTCAACGTGGCCACGTTAATAAATTAACGTCCCCACGTTAATTAAAACGTGGCCACGTCTTGTTCATAACGTAGGCACGTTGATTTAAATATAGCCGTTATAAGATCAACGTGGCCACGTTATATACAAACGTGGGGACGTTGTTCCTATAGCACCTTCGCAAATTTCATTCTTTTCATCTATAAATATGATACCTTCATCATCTACTTCATTACCAAACAATTTTAATTCATCAATAAGTGTGACACATTATATCAAATGGATCGACAAGAAATTCCAAGTGAAGTACCATTGAAGAGGTTCTACAAGGTTATTCTCGAGCCCACTTGTGAACGTCTTGAACTACCTAAGAAGTATGTTAGAGGATGTCGGCTTTTTCTTGAAGACGAGTGTAAGTTTTTTATTGATGATCAAATATTCGTTTTGAAGTTCGAAAATGGAAGGGGAGATAATGGAGAACTAGGACGTGTCTTCTTTAAGGATGGATGGCGCGAATTTGCAACTCATTTCAACTTAGCACGAGGAGAATTGTTAACGTTCAAGTTTCATAATGAAAAAACCGAGCGACATGGATGTATCGTTTATGTTGTTCGCATATATGGTCTTAATGCTTGCGAGAAACGACCAATTGCACCTTGAAATCTTTCATTAGCTATGTAAACTCCTTTTTCATATGAGTATAAACTGTGATTTTTAATAATATCGTAATAATTTATTGATGCCTCATATTATAACAAATAATTATAATAAATCAATTGTTCAATTTATCGAAACTTCGAAAACGTGACATAATAAAACGTGCCCACGTTAATTACCAACATGGGCACGTTTTCCTCTAAAATTGGCAAACACCCTGATGACATTAACGTGCCCACGTTTGTTATAAACGTGCCCACGTTAGGCCCCCGATCCAGGGGCCTCGAAGCGAACATGGGCCCAGCTTTCTCTTAACGAACGGGCCCGGGCCCGGTTCGTTAAGAAGGCTGAGCCCACCGAAGGTGTTACGTGGGCCGGCCCGGTTCGCTCTTAAGGGGCCGGGGCCGTTCGGCCCGGTTCGTTTGCCACCCCTACCTGCGATCAACCAAGCAAGGCCGATGGCTGACAGAAGTTCACATGCACATCAGATATTTGGATCATATCCAAAAGAGATCCAAAGTCCGACAAAAGTCCATCTTATATTTGGATAGAGCCCAGCTTGAGGACGAAGTAAGATCTCATCAAATAATAACAAATCAACATAATCGTTGTAAAGTACAAATGTAATTACATTTATTTTTATTACATTATTTATATATTTCTCCATATTTAGGTGACAACTGATTTAACAGCCTAAAATTTGTATTAGTATTTAGTAGTTGTTGGTGCTGAAAACAATATATTGTGGATTGTTTTTGTTTGCTTTGAACTCAGACAAACTGACCAGAAGATTATGTGATGCTTTCTCAAACTTCGCAAATCCCATCAACCAAAAATCATGCCCATCACTAGTTTTGATTTCTATATATTGTTCTGCTGGAGTTTTCTTTCGGACCGAGAGGTTCACATTAACAATGTTTGCCAGAGGTAATACCACCTGTAATGTATATAGCAATAAATAGTTAAAACGAGAATCATATGTCGATGGAACCATGAATAAAACGGTGAATGCTATTTTCACGACTCACACGGGGTGTGAACGTGCGGCTCATACGTCCAAGGACCGAACACATGCCAAAGAAATATGTTGTCGTGGAAAAAGTTGTGACCAACTAAAACATAGAGCGTAATTGAAATATTGTGGAAGGTTTTCATGTCCTTCATTTTCTAAGAAAGTAAATGATGTATACATGGGGAAGTCGTGTGCAATGAAAAATGCAAGCACGGCTTGGGGAGAGATTTTCCTTATTTTGTAAGGAAATTATCTACTCCATCTGACTAGTTCTGGGTTCAAATCCCGGGCAACCCATCACCATATTGAAATGATATGTATCAAAATCCTTATTTTTACAATACTCATTTTTACAATATACTTCATTTACAAAAATGATCTAGATAGATATTGGTTGACATGAGCATATAAGTCATGTTATACTGTTGAATAACAAGCCTTCCGTTTTCTAGTTATAGAAATTTGTGTGCTTGGGAGTCCCTGATAATTAAATCGGAAAATAAATCTAGGTATCATGTAATAAATAGAAATGACTACTTACATACGTACACGGCTACATACGTTTCTTATCTATTGTGAAATCGTAAATGTGTTTGCATTGCATTTCAGGGGTTGTCGAGAAACAATCCACTAAACTCGTCTAATCGAAAAAAGAATATGAAGGTGAGGGTTACCTTGTAGTAGCTCCAGGTTTCTGGTCCAGATGGAGCCTTAAGAGACAAGGGGAGATCACTGCAAAAACACAGACGATGAGTGGAGAGGTAAAGTGTCCCAATAAGAGGGGCAGATGTGGTCGAAATGGAACAAGAATATGTCTTCTTTAGCTTCTCATTCACTTCTGTCCCAAAAAGATGCTTGAACAAAGACTCATATCCACCCTCTGATATTGCTTTTGCAGTCACATTTAGCTTTCCCCATGCTGATTCTGTTACAGATGCTGGCCCTGTTCTTACTGCAAATTATGCACATATTTCAGTAATATGATCGTGCTTGTAAATTTGAGGTATTGTGTTTAAATTTGGAATTGTATTATACCAAATAGATGCACTCAAGTAAAGCATTTATGTGCCCTCGCAAACATAGCTCAAATGGTAAAGAACTAGAGTGCGAAGTACCAGCAGCATCGTCACTTCACGCAACTTGGATACGATTTTCATGAAGAGCGAAATTTGTGTTGATGAAGTGGTTAACAAACAAACTCTAATCCCCTGATCAGTTGAGACATTATCCTATGATTTATCTCATGCGTGTACTCTAGGGCAGGGGTGCATTAGGACCGTTAATGTAACGGTTTCGCACTTTTGTTAAGTAAATCATTTACGTACAAAATCTTTATTGATATGATGATATCGAAAATCGAAGGTTAAGCTCTAGTCTGCATGATAAGTTACTTTATTTCATTATTAGGAATCAAAATCTGAAGCAGGCTGAAATGATAAATCATTAAGTATTATAAAGATTTTGAAAAGACAAGATCAAATTATGAAAACAAGAGAGTTAAGTAGAAGTAAGAAATTACAGTTATGCCAAATGTTACGAGCCGTGGTCTCTGCCTTGTTGCTCCAGGAATTCAACATGTTACAAACATGGCCAGTGTTCTTGTCCACAGGCGAATAGATAACATATGGGTGCTGATTGTTCGATTGCGGTTGCAGGTGGTGGCTCGTCCGAGGTAGTTGTGGCTGGTGGCTCATCGTCGGAGGCGGATGATGAAGACCCATGCATGAATAATGTCTCCAATTGCTTTACTTGTTCCCTCTTCTTATCGAGGACTGTATGAGTTATATATAGTAATATAACCAAGACCATACCGTCACATTATTTAATAAATTGTGAAACTATCACACTAACGACCCTCACGTACCATTGCCCTGAAGTATACGAAAAATGTCAAAATTATTCTTGATTCCGGACTAAGTGCGGAATCGGGTAAGTGTGGAATCGGGTTCTAGTGAGGCATACTCGTTTTGGTTTCGGTCAATATTATTCTTTCCCGTAATTGGGATGCATAGAAAATGCACGGCTTGGCCCTTTATATATAGTTCCCAAAATTCGCTTGGATAGCTTTTACCTTTTTGAAGGCATAACAATTCACATTCAGTAATAAATTTAGTGGAATTTTCCGCAATTACCCTCTTTGCTGACTTCGATTAAGGACTCGTTATCTTCGATCATGTTCAAAACCCAAATCACATTGGTTATAATACAAACACTTACAAAATATTATGTTGAACTATGCCTTGAATCTAGCGTCCCATCATATCACCGATACTTGGGTTGGAACTTGGAAGGTCCGATCCCAACATCCGAAATTCGGTACGAGCCAAATTAGGATTCGGTCGGTATTTGACCAGGTCCCGAAATCACCTACGAGGGTGATCAACACTTGGGTCGGAACTTGGTCGGTACTTGACCATGTCCCGAAATCAGCTACGAGATGGATCAGCACTTGCTCGATACTTGGTCGGCACTTCGCCAAGTACCGATCCCAACTTTTTCGCCAAGGGTTTTAGGCGTTTCTGATGGACCTCGGGCCTTCTCTCCTAGTTTCCATAAGTTTTCCTGATTACCTTTAAATAGGAAACTTGTTCATACATTGTAGTATGAGACAAATACATAAAATAGGTTCCGGTTTTCAATTCTTCTGAGATCTGATTGATCATTTGTAATCTGTTCCAAACTCATTATAGTGAAATTTCTTGTGGCTCTGCTCGTGAATTAGTCCTAACATATCGTTAGGGAAACCAAGTAAAATCTGGTGTTCTTTACTTTTAGTACTTTACGTTGTTTCGTTATCTTCTCTCTTCACCAAATTAATCGTACACAAGTCGCTTCCGTTATTAACATATTATGTAGTAATTTTTTATAATATTTAGTCATGAGAACCATGTATTATCATCTATCCTATATTTAATTGGGGAAGGGGGGAATTAGTTAATTTTTTTAAAAAATTATTGAAGCCCCACGTTTGAGGCCTTGAAGCCCACGTTCTAGCAGTTTAGATAATTGGTTAAATTCAAATAATATTTTCCCTGGTCTATAATTACTCCTTTATTGTGTGCTCCCTTCATTTAATTGAATGAGTTGAGAGCAAACAAGCGTAAGTCTAATTCCATTGCCATGAATATGGAATCTAGCATTTTCTCAATCCTAATTTTTAACAAAGATCAGTAATTCACTATTAGTCCTTTAGTAATTCGTCAGATGCAAGTTGCAACCCAAAATTCCATGTTGTAATGGGAACTAATTCGTTATGTTGGGTGTTGATTTTATGAGGTGAATAATTTATTCGTTTCTTTTATAATTAGAGAATATTAAGCCATATTTATTTGTTGCTTTGAACAATAATGATTGAAACAAAAACATTCTTGATGAACTTTAGAATATTTTATGATTTTATTTGTTAATTTGGTTTGCACATATGTTGTAAAGATTTTGTAAGTAATATGTCAATTGTATATGTTCCCCAATTGTTTGATAAAATGCTTGGGAGGATAACAGGGTGAGTAGTATAAATATGAGACTACTATTCAAGATTATTCAATTTGATCAAGATCCTTACTTTTATTCTGCAGGCCTTCTATCCACTATGCGACTATCATAAATATAATGAAGTCAAATACTTTTAGTTGACTGTATTTAATTAATTGAGCACTTCATTTGTGAGTAATTCATATGCGAATTCGTACTGACTATGAATTTTGAAATTAATGATGATTGTAGGTACATTATTAGAATACATGAGTATAGTGGTAGCAACTTAAACCTTCCTTCTTTTTTCTTTCTTTTTCAATACATGCCAATTATTCATAATTCATCATAATATTTTTCTGCAATCTTTAGCATATATTTATATGCAAAACAGGAACGATACTCCGGAACTGATTTATTATTTTTTCAATTAATGTGTGTTTTCCTCAGTTTCGGCCGAGGAAATTGCAGATTGGTGTTAAGGTAATTATTCCAAAAGACTATCCATTTCCAAATCACACTCCACTTTTGGTGTTTAATTACATTTATATCCTTGACAATTATCAATGCACTTTTTCATGTAACTTTCTAAAAAGCAACGTGAGGGGCAAAAGTGGTCATTTGGAGTGTGGTTGTAAGTGATTGGAGTGTAAAAATTAAAAGTCTTCCAAATTTCAATGGCTGACTTTTAAAGTTACAATCTCAATGGTTTTTATATATTAATATATCATTAATATTTTTATACTATGATTTATGTTCTTGCTAATGGGAAGTTATAATTTGTATATGTATGTTACGAGGCACCTAATTTAAGGTAATTGTATTTATTCATCAAGTTTCTGAATATAAAAGGTGTTTATATTCCATCAAACTTCTCTTTCTTAATAAGTATTTGAGAAATGAGGTGCCATCATTATTGCATTCCCATGCTTCAGTTGGTGTTACTATTTTGTCATTACTCTGCAGCTCTCAAGGTACATTTCATAACCATCATCATTTGCCTTTACATTTTTGAGTATGCTATCTTATTAAGCTCAATTTTATTGTTAGTACTATTTCTTATTGTTATAAGTTATAACAACATGGTGAACAAAGTATGTGACCAGGGCCTGCATTATGAAACCTGTATTGCCAATAGCAACATATGTTGAACTGTTGATCATAATGAGTGGCAAATGCCGGTTTTGCGTGTTGTGGCATCTGATTTCCTTAATGGGGAACTGTTGATCCCTATGATCCTAAGAATACCCAAAAACCTTCGTTAGAATGGATTAAATCACATTCAATGGGTTGTTCCTTGAATATGCCTCAGTGACGTTTTGTGATTACTTTATTAGCATAAAGGTTTATTCTTAACTAAAAAGTTCGTGTATATCATCATTTTAATTTGCCTAGCGCGATTGGTGTTGCTTTTGATATGTTGATGTGCTTATTAAAGATGTTTATTCATTTGATTTTGTCAGAACGTGTTGTTGAAGATGCGAAATCAGGATTCCACCAGTATCGCCACTAAGATTGTGAGATTCCAAGGTTAACTAACACCTTTGATGGAGAGAGCAGTGCCATCATTGATGTAAAAGGTAGTTCTGAAGTGCTTAGTGTCTAAATCCCAGAAACCACCTTCTTCATCTATTTGCCGATAAGCAGGACTCTGATGGGAGAATCTAACGACTTAGTTTTGTAAACCTGAACTACATCATTTGGATTCTTTATCACTCAAGGCCTGTAAATACATTTGAAAACTTTCATGACATCTTTTAACTCTTTTTTTTTGTTTAGTTCATATATTAGGTGTTTGTTTTAGGCTGCATTTGAGTACTTAACTTAATCTATAATGATGCCTTTGTTGCTTTGCCAGATTCGATTTCATATCTGAAGTACATTTTATTCCATCGAGTTTGATTGTCTAGAGGAGTATCTTGGAACTACACACCTGAAGTTGCTTCGACTCGAGAGACTTATCCTCCATTTTGTGCATCAATTTTGTTTTTAACTTTGTTAAATGTTTAGTCGATCAAATTCATTATGAACCAATGCACTTATGTTTCTTCAAATTGATTTTTGAATTGTATACGATATTCTTTTGTATTTTCTCATATATAAGTACATAATTCCAATAATATCTAATTAACTATATAAAAAAATAACTGTATAAGTAGAACGAATTCGCACAGGCTAGACTGTGCACAAACGGCTAGTAATAATATTATTTATCTTGTTTGACATACCCTGAACTTGTTTTTAACAGTAAAAGAGACATAAATTCGTTTCATACAAGGGAAAGATAAAAATACACCATTAATAAAATTATAATCCACATTTTAAAATAATTATCTAACATGAGGAAACATTTTCTTTCTACTTTAGTTTCAAAACTAACCACAATTTATTTTAACTTGGTGAGGTGATCGAGCCGAGCCGAGTCGAGCTTTTTCAAACCGTTCGGCTCGGCTCGCTAAATAATAGAAATTAACGTTCGGTTCTACGTTTGATATCCCCAGTCGAATCACGAACCGAACATTTTAAAAAATTGAATACCGAATTAAGTTTTTGGGTTCATTTAAAGGCCTATTCGGGACAATCGGGTGATTAAGTGCATTCGAGCACCCACCCCCCCCCCATCCCTGATAATCCATATTTTCATCGGGCAATATTTTATCTTGAATGAATTCTCACATATTTTATATAAATATATACGAGTAATAGTGTTAAGATGTACTTCTCAAATAGAAATGGATTTCCTTTCCAATCAGTATAGAAGATGTTGGGCTACTCCATCTATTATCAATTGATTTTAGAGTGAAAACACATATATACTTTAGTAATGACTAATGAGGGATGTATATAATGATGAGACGTGGCGAAATAAGAAGCCGACACATGACCTGTTTTAGCATGTTGAAGTGCACCATAGTTTCTTGTTTCCTTATGTGAAAGTTGATGAATCAAGCTCTTCATCAGGATTATCTTTCGACACATCATCATAGTAGATTGTTTCATTATTGGTTGTCCATATATGAATAGTAATAAATAGAGATAGTACATCATACATTCATACATGAAAGTTTCATTTTACCAAAATAAATAAATCAACCATAATAATAATTTAATAAAGTTGTAGTGAAAAAGTTTGAAGTTCAACAAAATGAGTTATCATCACCCTCATGAACCTCCCCCTCGAGGTTGTTAGACTATCATTCTTCATATTGATTCAATATATATAAGGATCTTGAATATGTTAATTTGTGTTTTGATTGATTTACTATTGTCCAATATATATACATGCAGGGCCACCATCACCGCCGCCTCACCATCGTCATAGTCCACCGCCACCGCCTCACCGTCATCATAGTCCACCGCCGCCGCCGCCTCACCGTCATCATAGTCCACCACCACCGCCCCACCGTCGTCATAGTCCACCACCACCTCCTCCCCGTCATCATGCTCCCCCACCGCCTCCACCACCACGTCATCATGTAGGTCCGCCACCCCCACCACCTAGCTACCAAGGGTACTTCGATCGTCATCATACTCCGCCACCCCCACCACCAAGCTACCAGCAGAGCTATGGTGGTTATGAACAAAGTCAGGGTTCCTCTTCAATTTTGAAAAGCTGGTATTTATATAGATAAACAATTTATTTCTTACTAGATGGAGGTACTTGAATTTTTAAAATGAAACAATTTCTATCCTTAAAAAGTTTACGTGGCGTTAAGTTGTTTGTTAAGTATATTAAGTTTAAATAAATCAACATGTATTATTACGGTGTATCTGTCTTGTCAAAAAGATTTGGTGTGTTTTGTTTTTGGTGATGAAGTGAAATTTATTTATGGTGCGTTTGAATTGGGGTGAATTAGTAGGGGCAATTTTTTAAAATTATTTTAGAAAGAGAGGGAATTAGAGGAAATCAAGAAAAATATATTTTATTGTTGTTTGGAGACTATAATTGTAAATCATGTAACTTAGGAAAATATAATTAAATATATGATTCTCCTCCAAAGGGAAAATTTGAGCCACCGAATCAAGTAATGGGGATGGATGGATTAGTGAAATACTCCCTCCGTCCCTAAAAGATCGTCACATTTTGACTTTTGTTAGTCAAACATTACAAAATTTGAACATGAATTTTCATTAAACGATAAGAAATAATATAGTCTTGTGAGACCTTGTTAGATTCGTCTCAATATATATTTTTGAAATATTAACTTTTTATAATTTTTTCACATGTAGAATAATAGATATTTATGTTTTAAATCGTGTTTTATTGACCACCAAAAGTCAAAATATGACAATATTTTAAAGACGAAGGGAGTAAAAAGTTTCTCTACGTAGAAATCCATTTAGTACACCAACACAATAAAATTTAGATTTCCCATTTTCTGATTTTCCCAAAACAAACACTCCATTAAAGAAGAAAATGATGTCAAAATACGTACTCTATTAATCTAATGATGTCAAAATATCATCAATTGTCAAGACAACTTGTCCTAGTGGCAAGCATGCTGACACCTTTAGCGCAGGTCTCGGGTTCGAGCTCTTTTGCTAGCAAGAAAATTGGTTAAAAAAATGGATTCTTTCACTAGTTTGATACTAGTCGCCTATTTTCTTGAATTTGTGAATTTACGAATTGTATTGATGTTTCATGATTGTAATGTATTATTCGTATTAATAAAATTAAAGGGTACTCCCCTTTTTTAAATAAAAAAATATATATATCATCAATTAACTTTTAACTAATAAGTAGTTCAAATTTACGTCCTTTGCTCTATATTTTTGAAGTAGATGAATTTCGTGAAGAGTCTAATTGATTTATATTTTTTGATTTATAGTTTAGGGGCGTTATGTTGTTGCTGCTTGCTAGAGCGGTGTTGCTTCTGAAGCTCTTAGCTTTTATGTTCTATTGGAGGATGCTTCTGAATCTCTTAGCTTGTGTGTGCTATTCAAGGATTAGCATGTTTAACGTTGCCAATAATATTAATAATTTCCACTTCTACCACTTTCAATTCCTTAACTTTATTATTTATCGAACATTAGCGTGCAATTCTTTACAATAATGATCGATGACTATTAGCGTAGTGATATTTGATTCGAGCTTCTACTATGAAATTTTCAATTTAATCCTCGTTGGAAACATATTTTTTTCATATAATTTTTACTATATTTGAAATACATATATATTATAACTGGAAATGTGTTATTATGCATTCGTATCTTTCCTGTCTAAAATTATATACGAAACTCAGAAGTAGTGCTAAGGCAACTCATGAACACTCGTAAGGGCAAATAGCAGTAATAATTACCCATGTTTATGCAATAGTACGTACAGGTACATCATCTATGTTCTTAAACTTTTTGTTAATTAGTTACATTTCAAAATATATTTTCTTGATCTAGCGTATTAAATTTTTGTTTAGTGTGTGTTAAGGATATGTTATTTTAGATTCGGAAATGATTATGGGTCCGGTTCGGTGCATCAATAATTCAGTGCATCAAGTACCCATTTAAAGGTTTTACGTGGGTATTGTACCCACTTGAAACTTCATCATTGGTACTTGTACCCAAATTGTACTATAACAAAGGTACAATACTACATATTTATTTTGGATTGATAAATATGTGGTATTGTACCATTGCTATAGTACAATTTGGGTACAAGTACCAATGATGAAGTTTCAAGTGGGTACAGTACCCACGTGAAATCTTTAAATGGATACCTGATGCACCTGATGCATAGAAGTATTGATGCACCCAATCTTTTCACGATTATGGGTTACTTCAAAAAAAATGGTTCTTTTATCCAACAACAGATCAAATGAAATGATCAAAAAGATCTTATTGATAAGTCAAGTGCTCTTTTTTTTCATTCAAACAATAAAAGTTACAAATGGTCATGCGATATAAAATATATTATATTTTTAATCTAAGTAAATGAGAGTCTAAACTTTAAATAAATTACTTCGTCTTCTCTGATTGCTGCTGCAATGAACATTCGTTTTCTAAATCAGTCTCCATCAACGTAATGCTTGAACTTTTCTTCCCGAATATAAGTCTGAAAATACCATAGAGTCAGTGCAGGAAATCGCAGAAAAGCCTCGGAATTCTACAGAGTGAGTACTGAAATGTTGCAAAGACAGCTCCGAAAACGCTGCAAAAACAATCATAAAAATAGTAAAAGTATGCTTAAATATACTCCTCTGCGAGAGTCAAACCAGAGACCTTTTGGAAAGAGACTTGAGCTCGGTACCGCTAGGCTAGATGTCTTGAATAGTTACATACCCTTCAAATAATAGAAAAATGACGAACTGATAAAACAGGTAATAGACTAAAACATTTCGTGATTTGTTTCAAATAACATTAGTAAAAATTTAATTTTCAAATGAATTGTTTTACTTTTCACAACATTAATTTCTAAAAATGTTCGATTAATTTATTTTTGTTGTCATGAAAAGGGAGGGTTTCATTTTATATTTTCACAAAAAGCCCGTGAAAGTTATGAAACGACCCTAACTTAATGATAAATGACAAAATGATTGGGGTTAATGTATCCTAATATTTCAGATTTATATGTGTCTATGTGGAGACAATAATTTTTGAAATAGTAAGGGGTTGTCTCTGGTTTCGTGTTCGGTGGCCTCTTCTTTACATAGATAGAAATGATATATTTTGTATACACTCGAATAGATCAGTCGTAAGGATCATCTAGTTGGTATACTTGGTAAGTTTGTGATTCCAAGGTTATGAATTTAATTTTTTATTTTAAAATTCGTATGGGCGAGCTTGTCACATAGATCCCACTTGGTGTGATTTAAATAATTGATATAATTTGCATGTTATTATATTAGTCGAAATCTATCCCATAAGCACCTATAAGTAGCAGCTACGATCATACATTAGAAAAGAATGGATCGATCCACTATTAACGGTGTCTAATTTATAAAGAAAACAGTAGTATAAACTCTAACAATGGACTCTCCAAAACGAAGCCCATCACCCACTTTGTTTTCATTTTTCGCTTGGTGTTCATGTAGGAGTCATGGAGCCCAATTATTATCGGGGCCTATCATAAACATCCATATTTAATTTAATGTTTTTCGGCTTCCTTTTTTATGTTGGTGCACGATAAATGCCATATGATAGACAAATTAAATACTTTTTCCATTTTATTGTACTTGACTTTTTAATCTTAATTTTTCGTCTAGCATAATTAATTACAAATCTATATTTTTGATGTATTTTAGTTACTTTATGTTATGAAATTATCAACCAACGATTAATTAAAAAATTTAATTAATTGTATATTTTATATTTTCAATGTACTTTTTGACTATTTTTTATTTTTCTTAATCTATGTGTAAATAGCTAGAAAGATAAGCTAAGTAAAATCAAAGGGAGGGAATATGATACAAACTCAAATATTTGACAACGTGCTTTAATGAAAATCGCATGGTCATTATTTTACATATTCTACATTTGGCTTATTCTATCTAGATATTATAATTTAACGTGACTCATCATCAATTAAAAGTCATTTTTATATTTACATATAGTCGATCTACGGAAACAATCATCTTTACTCAAGAAATATTAATGGCAGAAACTGGAACAACAGCAATGGAACTAGACTTATTCAATGTGGAAAAAGATCCCACCATAAACGATATCCTTCAACTTCGCTTAAGCTTTCTAGGTTTTGTATCCTTCATTTATTTTTATTTTTTATAATTTTTTCTTGATGTATATATTATATATTTTATGATCTGTATAAATATTTTTATGTCTTTTATGATTTTATTATATGGTTTTGGGCAGATATACTACATGGTGTATCTAACATGAACCTAGGGGTTGTTCCTTGTTTGTCCAAGGAAGACCAACACCATACCCACAGGTTTTGATAATTTGCTCACTAATTAATTTCTTCCTCTAATAATTTGATAATATTTTGAATTTTTATTGTCAAATTTAATGATTTCGTAGTTATATTTGACCAAAATAACTTTATGGATGAATTACATGTTAATAATTAAATATATTACAAATATTATGATATGGTATAATTTGTTTTCAATAATAAGTATTATATACATATATATAATTCTATATAAATATGTAACTATTTCGGACTGAATTGTAACTCTATTATTGTTACCTTAACTGACCTATGAACTTAATTTCAGATCAAACGGCTGTCCTCAAACCAAGAATGATTCAAACGGACCCTTGACTATCTTCTACAATAATGGAATGGTAAGTTCATTGGTGTTTGGTTGGGGGTTATGAGATTGTTCAACTAATACTTCCTCCGTCCCTAAATAATTGATACATTTTGAATTTCATGGTCAACAAAACATAATTTAAAACGTAAATATCTCTCATTCTACATGCGAAAAGATTATAAAAAGTTAATATTTCAAAAATATATTGAGACGAATCTAACAAGGTCCCACATGACTATATTATTTCTTATCGTTTAATGAAAATTTTTGATCAAATTTTTTAAAGTTTGACCACAAAAATCAAAATGTATCATTCATTTAGGGACGGAGTGAGTAATAAATTTCAAGTCTCCAAATAAAAGTAAGAAACTCTACGAAAAATTGCTTAAAGTTATTCTTTCATACCGAGCTAATTGAATAGCCTAATGGAAAAAACTTTTACTAGTGACCACAAACTCTTGGGTTCAATACTCACTTCATCGCTAGTTTACAAAATAAAAATATAATGTTTCATCTACCTCCATTGTAAATAATAATGAGTACTTTGATGATCCATAATGATTACAGTTCATTAATAATGTTATATGTAGTTCATTAGTTTTTAATAATTTACGTATGTACTCAATTTTGATGTTAAAATGTCACTGATTATCAAAATGTACAATTGTAAGATAGTAAAAAAATTTAAAAATCCAAAATAAAGTAATCGAAATTATTCCATATATCTATTTAGTATGTGTGCCAAAATTTCTTAAACCCACTGATATGACTTTCTTAAAAAGTAAAAGTAAATTTATATAATTAACATCAATAACTTTTTAATTGAGAAAAGACTATATATATTACCTGAAATGTATTAAAGAAGATAAAATAAATTATAAAATAGTCTAGTTTTTAATTATTATTTGAATATTAATGAAAAAAAAGGTTGGTAAATTATAACGTTCCACAATCTTATAATATAATCACGCAGGCAGAAAATATAGTGAAACTGGCTACGGAATCGTCCAAAACTTTTACAACCTCTGAATCATATGACTCCAAGTCAACGGCCTGTTCGATTGACCACCGTCAATTTGTAGCAACCGTCAACTATAATGGAGGTAATTTCATTTAGTAATATATTTATATATACTCCCTTTGTTTTTTTTATTTGTTGTTTTATAGCGTTAGGTTTTGTTTCTAAATATTTGTCTTTCTAGCATAATTAATTGTAAATGTATATTTTTAATATATTTTTTTGTTTCTTTTTTTTATGAAGTTTTTCAACCAATTAATTATATAGTTTCAGTTGATTGTCATTTTACATTCAATACTATACTTTTTTACTACATTTCATTCTCTTTAATTTATATACAATTGAAAATGTAAATTTACAATTAATTATGCTGAATAACAAATTAAAAGAACAGAAGTAATATTACATAATCATTAATTAATATTGTCATTTCCCTACTTTATTGGAATCATATATATTTGGAGTGATGCATTAAGTTTAACTGAGTTCGTTGACATTTGGCCTTTCGAACTTGATAGTCAACCTTCAACTCAAAATAATTATTTTTCTAAAAAATAAAAAGTAATAACACATCTACCAATTTACTTATAACTAGATTTTAAGTATATCAACATTGGTATACTAATTGTAACACTTTTTGTGTTTAATCATAGTTATGTTTATTTATCATTTTAGAGAGGTAATTATCGAAATGGTCCCAACAAGTGTATTCGTTGTAATGATTGCGCAAATGATCTATCATCTGCGCAAATGATTATTAAATTAACACTACTATTAAATATTGACAATTATACTTAATTTTCAGTGATTTTTATGATTTTGATAAAAGTTTGGGAAATTATTTATTTTTATGTATTTACAAAATTAGCATAAATGAACCTTATAAGTGTCTATTGTGCACAAATGGTCCCTAAAATAGATTTAGATCAAATTTCTTTCTCCATCAATATTTAATGAAAGTTTTAATTTAGGGATCATGTGTACACCCGCTATACATTTATATAGATCGTTTGCAAAACTTAGAAGGACCAAAGTAGAGTAATCACTCATATATTAAGGCTATTTCATCAATTATCCCTCATTTTACATATAATGACATATGTTAAATGGTATAATGATATGTATTTAATTAGTTTAGACTAATCTGTACTGGATTACTTATTCATTGTCATCACTTCTATAGTTCTAACAATATAATTTATTGTGTTACATAGATCGGCCAATTGTAAGAAGGAAGTCACAGGGGAGATTCATAGAGAAACGTAGACAAAGGTTTGTTGGACTTCATCAATTAATTACTTACTATATTTTCATTTCAAAACGTGCTAATAAATTATCATTACGCCTGTGGACTCCGTTTAATTTAATGTCATTTGCAAGCAATATTTTTCTATGGAGAATAAAATATTTGTAGTTTCGATTCTTGTCATTATCATGATATCTTACGAGTATTATATGAGGCCATTTAGAGTGCCGTGCCTGGTTAAGTATAGACAAATTTTGACCTTTTGAAATTTGGATACAAAGATACATATTTTGTAGCCCTCAAATTTTGTTTGATTTTCTAGATATTTTATTGGGATTATTTCGACAATTCTGTTATAATTAGAGACCGAATATTTATTACGATAATTTAATGGTATGAATATCTCTCACGTTGTTGATGCATAGTTTATGACTCGTGATTTAACTATGCAGGATGGCTTACATGTCCCCCTATGTCTCTCCATCTTCTACTACCAACTTCATGAATGCATAGTCATGAATGATGACTTGTTGTATGGTGGTGAGGAACATATGGACAATACCAATCAATTTGTTTTTCTACTACTAGTAATAATAAGAAACGTGCATTGCATATGATAATTCTGTTATATGTGATTTGAGATATAATTATCAAATGTAACAAATTAATAATAATACGTACTTGGCGTAAACCGTGTTGCCCTTCCAAAGTTTGTTGAATGTTTAGAATTTGATGAAAGATACACTCAATTATAAGCACATGAAATACGTACTAGACGTAGATCGTGTTACCCTTTCAAAGACTGATAACAAAGTGTCTCAGAGATACTTTTAATAAAGCATTAATGCTTATGATGCAGTTAATAATAGTTGGCATTGTTATATATGAAATGAGGTATAAAGTTTGAGCTACTTCCACTTAAGAACTTAAGGAAATGTGTGATCAATTGAGGTTCAATTTTATTGAGAAAATAAAGTCAGTAAGAGTGGAAACTTTTTTGTCGAATTGTCAACATGAAAGATTGGTCGATTGGCCTAAGTACTCGAGATTAGTAGAGACTATCCCTTATACTTGAGTCGTAGGAGAGTGATATGGTCACCGGCCAGCCTACAAGTATGTATGTTAAGTAACTTCATATTATTTTTACATTAATGCGTAGGACTTAATAGAGTAACGATATAGTGATAATTTCATAAAATAATTGTTTTGATTGGTACTTGCGTTGTTTTCATGAACAATTATTTTCCCATGTTTGTTCTGGGGTATTTGAGACAATTAATATTTGTTATATTAACAATAAATAATGTTTTAGGATACAATTGTCATTGTAGACCATATGATGAGGTTTACGCGTATATGTTACCCCGAAATAAACACATAAGGAGACCCAAAATTAAATGGTTTATTTTCTTTTGGCACCCTAAAGTATCGAGACGATCTCGCTAAGCTCTCTCAAATATTACATTTTTCATATAGAGCCTAAACTATCGTTCTTTTCATTTTACCCATTATTTTGTATTTCGCTGCCAGAAAATTAAATTGAGACAAGGGCAAAATCAATAACACATGTATAAAATTAGACTTTGGGACAATGTTTTTAATAAATAAATATGGGGTTCACCAATAAAATCAAAAATATTTTACATTCATAAATATCTAAAAAATAACCCCCTTTCTCCAAGCACCCACCCCACCCCCTCCACCTGACGCACCCCACCCTACTTGCAACTTCCATGAACTACTTGTGCCTTTTAGATTTTGACAAAAGAAAGCCGAGCAAGAAAAATATTTAAATTTTATGAAAGGGTTAGATTGTAACAAATTTCAACATTTTACATGTTCGCTTTTAATCCCTCTGTTTCTTTCTATTTGATTGTTTGGGGAAAAAATACTTTATTAAGAAATTGTGAAAAATTACATTGGATTTGTAAGAATGTGCATTGAAATTGTAAAAACGTGTATTAAAATTGTAAAAAAGAGCATTGGAATTATAAAAAGTTACATTGAAAATGTAAACGATCAAATATTTTGAAACAAGAAAAAAGCTCCAAACAATCAACTAGAAAGAAACGAAGGGAGTATTTCTCAAGAACTAAACAAAAATAGTGTGGATCACAATTTTTTGCCACACAAACGAATATGTTACTTCAAGTGATAACAATGATGCCGGAATGTTTCGGTGGAAAATTAGGTAAAAAAGAAGCTTAGATGGGTATTTCAATTAAAAAAAAATTGATGTTCGATGTTTAGAACCAATTTATAGTTTTGAATGTCAATTTTTATATCAATTAGGGTTCCTTTGATTTGGATATCCTAAAATTGGAAAAGTTCTAAAAGTTCATGTGCCCAAATGAAATTAACCCTAAGAAAAAAGATCATACTTTCATTTATAGATGTAAGATCTCCAAATTACATTCACGAATTTGTAAACTACTCCCTCCATTATACAAAAAAATAGAATCCATTCTCTTGCCCAAGTACATTGCTCGAGCCACGGCGACCACCAGCACTGGTGAAGCATCACTTCCCAGTTCCCATAGTAGTTCCACAACACACAATTGTGCCGAGTCAATTCAGAAGACTATGTATAGGATTGATTGCATACGATCAGCCTTCAACGATGAATCTATAATCTGCATCAACTTAAGAGACAATAGCACTCGAAAAAACATGAGCTCACGGTTTATTTAACGAAGAACAAAAATCAAATTAACAATAAAAAGTAAACGATTTGGGAGAAGGGTCTGCTCAGATTCTATGGGTGTATATTCGAGTCTGTCATGCCGATGAAGCATTCAGTACGAGGAATTTTTTATAATCACTGCAGTTTTCTCCCAAAAACAATCTTAATTCATAATAAAACGCTAATCAAAAAAAGAAATTTTTCATCCAATTATGATCAACTAACAATAGAATACGAAAGCTGACAAAGTGAATAGATGAAATTGATTATAAGGGACGTCTATTAAACCCTCAAGCGACTATATTCAAATCAATGCTCGAGGGGTTAATCATAACTCCCTAAACCAAAGTAATTTAATAATCGTTAAAAGGTTCCACACAATAGAGGGAGTAGTCCAAAATTTTAAATATTGACCAGGGAATCATCGATATCCAATGTGTAGGATAAGAATCTTAACATTCCCCTCACATGTAACCCAATCATCGATTCATCAATATATCGATTCATCAATATTTTTACATGTATCAGAAGAGCTTGGCTCATGATACAATGATAAAAGTTATCTTCTAAAATCAATTGGAAATAGAGGGAATAGCTCAAGATCTTATATAATAACCGAGAAAGGACATCGTTATCTGATGTGGGTGTGCAACTTTAACACAATTACTAAATTATAGAATACAGAATCTCAGACATCCAAGGAAGGTAAAACAGCATTAGCTCTCAAGCCCGGCGAAAGGCGAAAGCTCTTAGGCGGCCACTGCGAATGTTTGAGAAACAAGCCTTTCCTTATATCATCATCGAAATTCAATTTAACAAAATTCAAATGAAAATAATTAGAACCCTCAGATTGTTGATCTTAATTGACATCAAAGTTGAAACTCAGAGGAGAATTAGGGATAGAAGATTAAAGATTTCCTCAACGGATTCACAAAAAAACAAAATCAAAATATATCAAATTCATAGAAAATGCCTCAGCTGTGCAATCAAACATCAATATAATTCAGACGGTAATTCCAGATATGTTGATATTTTTTAATCCTCATCGGCAAACAAATTTATAAGAATATTCGAACAAATGTAATCGCAAAAAACGGCTCTATGGATAAATCAAAAAATTATCCAAAGGTTCCTATATATTGCGAATAAATTGATATTGGTCCAATCATAGCATTCCAGATCAATGCAATTTCAGCTACCAGGAACGTGGCATCGAACCTTATATCCAAGTCAAAATTACTTTCAAAGAGTCAAAATTAATAGAACTTGTATCTGATAATTTATTAATCTATATAAAATGAAAATACTGAAGATATAATAATACCTCAGAGACCCGTTTAAAATCACACACACAAAGGTGAACAATCGAAAACCACAAAATAACCCGGCCGATTAAACAACAAATTTGACAAACAAATTGATTGAGAAGCGGCGGATGGGAAACTAGTGGAGATCGATTTGAACAACCGATGGGTTTAAGAGTGTCATACGGCACTTCCTATTCTTGGGATGTCTTCCTCATTGGTATGAATTGTGACAATTAGAAACTGGACAACTGAAATGAAACACGAAATAATTAAATCTATCCTAGAATATTAAGAGGAAGAGATTGAAGCTGAAGAAGGATGAGAATAATGGGATGGGATGAGCTCAATTTATACAGAAGATGGGAGTAAAACCCTAAATAAACCCTAGGATTTGAGATTTGAAACCCGTGATTAAACGGTATTGGGCCTTGGGACTATGATAATGGGCCTTGGTTGCATGGGTAATTTGGTTGGATCATAAAATAGTAGGTGCGAGTTGTTAGCACATGAGTAGTGCTGTTAACGAACCGGGTTCGAGCGGGTAACGGGTTACCCGGACGGGTTTTTATTTTACCGAGCCGGGTAATTAACCGGTCATAACGAGTCGGGTATCAAATGTATTACCCTCGTATCGCTCGATAAGGACACGAGCGGGTACCGAGTCAGGTTTTTTTAGCCGGGCGACGAGCGGGTTCCGGGTTACCTCCAAATTTCTATTTGAATTTTTTATTTTTGGGGTTCTCTTCAAACATATTTAATTGTTTAATGCAAATCTGAGAATTCTTTTCAATACTAATATGATATTGGTCATTTGAAGTTCAATATGATTAAAGTATAACATATATTACATATAAATATGCAATATAAAAAATAAACGAGCGAGTAATCGAGCGGACCCGGGTTTTTTCGATTCGGGTATCGAGTAAAGAAAATTACTCGAGTATCGCTCGATAAGGATACGAGCTGGTAACGGACCCGGGTTTTACGAGTCGAGTAACGAGCGGGTTACGAATTACCCGGTCCTTTAACAGCACTACACATGAGGATTAGGAATATGGACGGGGATAAAATTGTTATGGTTGCCAAATTTATAGAATTTTTTTATAAAAAGAGACATAATTTTTTTTGCAAAACATATCTAGATATTCATTATATAAGTCTAGTGGAAAAGGCTTTCCCTAGTGACCGGAAGGTCCTGGATTTGAAACTCACTTTATCACTAATTTACAACAAAAAAACAAAAACAAAAAAAGTTGTATTAAATTTCAGTTTGTTTCGTCTAAGTTTCGAACTATGAAAATGAGGTAATACATCATCGTCATCTACAATATTAAATACATCTCTTTCTTTAAAAGTTACAAGACAGTCATTTAATCATTGATTATCCATCCTACTTCTTAACTCACTTTTGACATAAGTTCATAGTTGAAAAGGCTCGTTCAATTGTTGCAGTTGCAACAGACAATATCAAAGCTAACTTGAGAAGTTTATGAACTAAAATGTAAATCTTGTGCTTGTTTGATGCCTTAAGTTGCCTACAGAAATCAATAATTCCATTCAATGTTGAGAAAATAGTCTCGGATCGGACATCAAGAATATACTTTTGAAATTGATTATACATCTCAACTTCATTAATATATCTGAAATCAGTTGGATACAACTCAACCATCCTCACCAAGCAACAAATAAAAAGGAAGGACTCAAGCTTGCAACACACCTAACAACTCGGTGTTCCCCACATCATATCTATCATTTAGCTCTTTCAATAGCAAATCCAACGAGTTAACTAGGCAATCATGTTTATAATGATGAAATTTGAAACTGATGAAGGCCGGCTGCCATGCCTCTTTCCTACAACATATGGTTTATTTAGGTCAGGCATTTCGATGTCAAGCTTCTCGCAAATTGGTACATCACGGCAGGGGCGGATCCATAATCTTTACATGAGTATTCAATTCACCATTCAAATTTAAAAATTATAGTTAAGGACATTATATAAAATTGTTCAACGATTTTTCAAAGGTTATGAAAATTATATTAATAAAATCAAATGACAATTGAAACTAATTCAATTTTTGGGTGTTCTTCTCTCTTTTATTGTTTGAAACAGGTTGACAATGTCTTCCGAAGATTATGAATATTGCATGTTCATATTGTGCATTACTTAGATTATAGTTACACTTGAATACTCAAATCTCTCTTTCGGCTTAAAATAAACACTTACGTGTCCTACAAATTATATATATAAGATTAACAACTAACTTATCAATCAAGTTCATTTTATAAATAATTATAATTATATATCTAATAAAATAACTAAGATGTTAATGTAAGAATACTAGAATCCTAAATTAATTTTTCTACCTTATACGGCTTATTAATTGTGCAAGTAATGAAAAATAATTAATATGGTAATTATTTATAACCTGGATATTGCTTTTGAATCGGTTGATTTAAGGATTATTTTGATGGAATCACCGTAAATGATTTTTTGTCTGGAATATCGTTTGAATGGGTGAGCAATATAGGTGTACGGAGGGGAAAGTTAACGTGTATTGAGGCATCCGAGCAAATTTGGAAGTTGGAACAATTGAGTAGTTTTTTTATAGATAGAGATAGCAAATTACAAACATATAAGATCAATCGTTGCCATTATGGCAACAAGATCTTCAACAGTTGGAGAAAAACTGAAATAAACAATAAACTTGAAATAAAGTAAAGATAGTCTGATATGGCAGATGGAGTTGGCATCATCGTAGGTCTGGATCTTATTCCTAACCCAAATACTCCTCAGAGTACTAAAGAGAAAAGTTAACTCATGAATAGTGTCTGCTCGTGCTTTAGCATTGTTTAACTGCATAAGAAAATTACTGTGGTACTCGGAAAAACAAAGGAAGTAATGGAATGAATAACCTTAAATGGCATGAGCAGACGAGTCATATATCTCGTGGTCGGTGTAAAGGGAAATCCAACATTTTTTAAGACTGTCGATCATTGATCGATTGAAAACAATCTTCTTACCAGAGAGTCTACTAAGAACGAAAACAACCACCAGTACTTTGCTTAGACAATTTAAATGACATTGATCACACGCATGATCATCCATAATATTAACTAGTTCATTAGTGTGAGGAGTAAAGAGATTATCGAGCTTCTTGAAGTGATGTTGTTGAAACACAAGCTGGTTGAAGTCTCCATCGTTCTTCACTTTCTTCGGCAGAATTTACAGTCCGTCCCCATTAACCGCTTGGGCATCGACCCAGGAAGAATCTTTTTTAGACTTTTTGGTAATCCATGATTAACTTCCTTTCGTAGTACCCTACCCCCAGGGGAAGTCGAATCCCCGCTGCCTCCTTGAAAGAGAGATGTCCTGAACCGCTAGACGATGGGGGCTTAGTTGCCCAATCAGTATCATACTATGATATAGTATGAACAGTTTTTTGAAATTGTCAATATAATGGAACACCACCCCTTTCGATTCAATGTTGAATCGACAACCCATGTTTTATGTATAAGTTAGAAGCATTTTTGGATTTTAAGAAAAAAAACAACAACTTTGCTCACAATTACATGTCTCTCCTAGAAGTTGGTTATCTACCTCTCATTTTGTTATAGGATTTTTCTTCTTCGTAGGTCATTTGTGGCATGCAGGAAGGGCTCGCGCAGCTGCAGCAGGGTTTGAAAAAGGAATTGATCGTGATTTTGAACATGTTCTGATTCCAAACTCCTCGTGAACAAGCTATGAATCTCGCAAACCCGTTTCCTTGTTCTGATAGAATCCTTGATAACAAGGTACTTGGGATGGAGGACGAACATGTTGAAATGTTGTTGTTGAGATGCAAGTTGGTTAAAGCCATCGTCGTCCTTCGTCTCCTTCAGCATCAGTTCCAGATTCTCCATGATCAAGCTATCATTCTCCCAAATACGTTTCCTTTTCTGATACAATCATTGACTCCCTTGATCAAGTAAGGATGATTGGTCTTTTCCTTCTCGACATCATGCTTGTGTTTCAAAATTCTTTGTTTCTTCACAACCGACATTCTAGAAGAGAAGAGCAAAACTCTTTCAACCCTTCCTCTTTTAACCCCCTTAATCGGAGGACTAAAAGTCATATGCAATGTTTTATTCTTAATTGAAACACCATGTCGCCTATAGAAATTTTGAGGAAGAGGAGATCTATCAAGACGGTAACAGGAACGATGGGGACCCAACAGAGACGGTTGGGGTCTGAGGATGGATTTAACAAGATACACATGACTATATTATTTCTTGTCGCTGAATGAGAATTCTTGATCAATTTTTTTAAAGTTTGACCATAAAAAGTCAAGATGTACCAATCATTTAGGGACGGAGGGAGTAATAATTATAATAAACATGTGGTATTTTTTAAAAAAATATTAATTATATAATTTTATTAGTCTCTCCATCTCTTTATCTAACACCCATTTACTTTTGCACAAAGTTTAATGAAAATTCAATATTTTCTCACAATTTTAATTTTCAAAAAGAACCACCAAAATGTGGAGAATTACTTAGCTTCTAGCTCTTTTAAGCCCACAATAAAACCTAACAATAATACATGAGAAATAAATAACGTAGATCTTGATCATGGCTAGAATCTTTGCATCATATTTGGTTGGATATACCGAAGAGGATGAATAATTGAATATGATTGAATGGATATGAGATTTGTAAGTTGGTTTTTTGTCGTATTTTGATGAACATGATCTACCCATTATTTGAAGAGGGCCCCACCATGATACTTGATAAGTGAGTATGTTGGATTAAAATTGTCTCAAAATTTTATGCTGGCCATGTTCTTCATAGGGACTAATTTAGACTTTAGAGTAGCAATCATTCAAGTTACTTTCACTAATGTATAAATTTCGTTAGTGGTTAAATTCGGCTATTTGATACTCCCTCCGTTTCTTTTTATTTGATTGTTTGGAGCTTTTTTCTTGTTTTAAAATATTTGATTGTTTACAATTTCAATGCACCTTTTTACAATTTCAATACACCTTTTTACAATTCCAATGCATCTTTTTACAATTTTAATGTAAATTTTCACAATCTCTTAATAAAGTATTTTTTCACCAAACAATCAAATAAAAAGAAACGGAGGGAGTATAATATATAGATACTTTTGTTATGAAAGCTTTTCCTTTAAACAATCTTACAAAATAAATAAAGAAGTATATATATAGAGTAAAATTAGGAAATTAAATATACCAACTTATTTTGCTTTCGTTTATCAAGTGAGTCTATTGAAAATGAGGTTTCAGACTCCCTGAAAATATGGTTAAATTTCACTTTTATAATAGCGAGTGACAATGTAACACGTAAAAAAAAAGGTGATAATATAACACGTTTAAACCTTGAATGTATATTTCTCCGTGTTTTGAAAGGTAAAGACATAAACATACAAGCCATAAACATACAAGTATACAATATCTTTAATTTCGAAAACCAGATTTAATCACTCTTACAATTTCAAAATATCAAACATGCCATGTTGCCATTTGTAAGGATTCAAATGAACCTAATCATATTATGTAAGTTACATATAGTATTAACATAAGATAATTTAAATATACATTGATGAAGAAGTCAGGAGTACAATTCAATAATTCATATTCGATAACAACATCAAACATAACATATAATAAATAAGTAATAAAATAAAATGAATAATAACTTAAAAAGTGTTATCATGCACGTCCAGCATAAAAATCATTATTAATCACCACTAAAAAATAATAAATTAATCACATAAATTAAGAGAAATTTAGCAAAATACCATGGTCAACGCATGGTATTTGCTAAAATAACCGAAAGTAAATTTAATTGGAGATTACCACAAAATTAAGGCGAATTGACTATTTTACCCTTCAAAAATCTACTATAAATATTACACTCTCTTCACTTCAAAAATCTATGCTGGGTGTGGTCTCCAAATTAAGTATTCAGTAGATTTTTTTGTAAATTTAGACAGGGCCCATTAATGTAGATTCAAATGAAGATTGCAGTGTTGAGAACAAAAGTTGTTGGTTTTTAATTTTATTGAAATTAATATTTCTTTGTTCTTTCTATTAATTTTAATATATTAATCTAATTTTTATAATTTTATCCATTTTATGTTCGATTAATCAAATTAATGGTTGTTGAGTTGAACTTTGTAACATCAATTTGATGCAAAATAAATCGCAAAGATAAATCATGACAAATTTAGGTTCGAATATAAAGCGATCATATAATAGATTATAAAAGCTATCAATTTTCATTAAGGGCAAAATAGTCAATTCGCCTCAATTTTGTGGTAATCTCCAATTAAATTCACTTTCGGTTATTTTAGCAAATACCATGCGTTGACCATGGTATTTTGCTAAATTTCTCCATAAATTAATCATTGATAATACTGAAATGACAATCCACCATGCACTTCATGCATTTGTATTTATTTTCAACGTGTGTTGTGCTCGTTGAATATAATTTCTAGTTCCACCAAGCATTACATATGTTCGATAGGGATAAAATCAAAACAAATTCAGGACTGAGAAATAGTTCTCACCCTATTATACCCTCATCTAAAACTCTCTCTATTACATTTTGAAATAAGGGGTATTATGGTACTTTCGTTATAAGGGGTATTATGGTACTTTCGTTTGTACAAAACCATTACTCGGTTGAGTGTATAACAATTAACAACAAGTCATCAAATCTTAACCCCCCTAAAACTGCCAAATTCTTGACAAACCCACAACTTATCCAAGAAAAAAAAATCAACTAAAGACGAAGATGAAAATAGAAAAAACCCCAAAATAAACATTATTCTATTTCTTCCCCAAGTACACGTCATCTCACCATGAACAACACTCGTCCTCAATTCCTCATATATACTCAATTGAATGCAACAGATCACCATATACTATCTCATAAATTAAATATATCCGTGAGCAATCAAGCCTTATTGAATTTCGTGTAGCCGCATGCTTTTGTTTTTGTAATAAATTCAGTTGGAGTTGTTAATTAAGTTTGTTTGTTACCTTCAACGTGTCGTTTTTGTTATGAAGTTCGGCGGTGACTCATTACTTACCAACTCCCCTCCTCTCAATCATATCCTTCTCGTCTTTTTAGGTAACTTTTATTTATATATTCAGTTTTTATTTCCTTAAATTTAAAAACGAACTTGACAATTATGATTCTAATTGAACTAATATATAGTATATAAAATATTTTAAAAAAGTCAACTTATCAAAATTCGAGGGCCGGCAGGGTAATTTGGATGGAGGGAGCTTTTGCTTGTATTGTTGTTGATGATTTTGCTAGCTGGGGATGAATTGGGTGGTTAATTGTTGGCAGGAAGTGTAAATTGGAGTGAATTTGATGGGGAGCAGCGATAATGGACGTTATGTTTTTCCCTTGACAACCTTGCAAATTGGGTAAATTTCCTTCAGTTGTTGATTATATTCTTTTTTTTTTTTTTTAATTTCCAACTTCAATTTTATTTAGGTCAATGATTTTTCCACTCCACATGTTGATAACAACACTCCATTTGTAATGTAAAAGTGATCTCAAAATCATAAAGAGATGGAGTGCCAATATCAAGAATTGGAGTGGGAAAATCATTAGTCTTTATTTATTGTGTGTGCGGGTGGGGGGGGGGAGGGGAGGATATTGGACAAGAAGTCAACGATCGACACGAATTTATTAGTTAATTCGAAGCAGTCCATGTTTATGGGGGGGGGGGGGGGGGAGGGGGGGATATTGGTCAATGATAGACACGAATTTGTTAGTTAATTCGAAGCAGTTCATGTTTATCGGGTGGGTGGGGGAGGAGGATATTGGTCAATTGGAGAAATCAATGCTAGACACGAATTTGTTAGTTAATTCGAAGCAGTTCATGTTGAAACAGTCTCGTTGTTATCGTAGGGGTAATGTTGCATACTGTCTGACGTCCCCTGAGCTCGTTTGGTCGGGTAGTGGTGAAGTTGTTGTAGTTAGTTGATTGTGTGTAGATGTGGTTATTAGAAGGCCAGATAGTTTTCGTAAGGGGAATGGGCCACACAAGAATATAGAGAAGGAATTTGATTTGGATTTTGGAGTTAATGATTTTGATGTGGTTTGATTTGTCCCTTAGAGATCTGCAGTCCTACCTTTCACATCTTAGCCTATTCCTGGCTCCTGAAAGCAAGAAGCTCTATATATTGGTTGACAACCAGCCATGGTTGAATGAACTCGTCTCTAAATCGACGCACTTCTGGCAACTTATGGTTACTAAGGTTAGAGAAACTTGCTTCGTTTTGAGTTTGTTAAATTAAGATGTACACTTGATGTGGATCATTTTGATTAAGATGTTTAGCTGACTTTGTTGTGATGATGAATGGAAACAGTCTAGATTGTCTCCCTTTGCGAATACCAGAGGGCGAAAGCCAAGGAAGGAAGTGGACATTTCAGGAGAGGTTGATGTGATCTCAAGTTTGAAGATGGAGGAATCAGAGAAGATGAAAAAATGGTTCTCGTTAGTAAATGCAGCGACCTTATCTAGGAAGAGAGCTTTATTACCTGTAAAAAAACTTAGAAATAGTTTGATTGCAAATAGTAAATTACACAGGACAATGTATGGTTTTATAGTGTTCGAAATAGCATGGGATGATGTCCGGGGCTTGAATTACTTAAATGAGCTTCAGGTATTGCTATAGATGAGCATTATTTTGTTTGATGAAACATATCGTTTATTAGCTTATAATATTTGTAATTGAAGTGCAGACTGACACATCACTAGCCGTAGAGGCTAAAGTCATGAAAAGATGGGAATTTGATAGCATTAGGCATGCTGCTAAGTGCTTATCATCTTGGTTCCCCGGGACTCTCGTTGAGCAGGTTCTTTTGGAAGAATATCTGGACTCTACCACAGGTAATCTGTTGCCATTCAGGGTTATACTTTTACAAGGAACTTAAAGATACTTTTGAAACTGTTAATTTTAGCAGCTAATTTGTCATCTAACAAATATCTTCTCTCACACGATAAATTATGAGTTGCAAAATCTCTTTCTTCATTCTAAGATTGTGATGAAAAAATAATTGTGTCTTGAATTTAACTTCCGATTTAATCTTCTATTAGTAATGTTTTTATGCCATATTGCTAATTAAATATTTGGATTTATTTCTTATTAAGTCAAATTCAATTCTCCTTTTGTCCACTTTTTCTGGATTTTGATGCCACATTAAGGTCCGAGATTCAATAACTTCTGTAAAAATGTAGTTAAGTAGTTGAATTAAACAGGCATGCTAGTTTAATGATATGTTGTTCCACGCTGTTGTTACTGCAATTATACTTCTTATTAAATCACAGATACTTTGATTTGTTCGCTTTGAGATATTCAGAGCATTGTATGCGTTCTTTAATATATTGTTGTGGACAGGATCAGTATTCTTCGATGCACAAGAAGAATTTCCAAGAACTGCAATGGACACTAATGGGGATCCCAGTTTTAATATTTTTCCTGAAGAGGGGTCTCCTTCTAATCCTAATCAAAGGTTTCGAGTATATCCAGCATCTGCAGAGAGTGCCACAAACCTTTTCCAGACACCACCTCCACCTGATAAACCGTACAAAAGAAGAAAAGTAATGAAGTGTATCAGTACTGAGACTGACGGTTTCTCTGGAGAGGGGCCTTCTAATAATACTGGATCAACTATATATTCTCAGATGTCCTATGATAGTGAATGTGAAGACATAGTAGCCAGCCAGTACAAAGATGTATTGATTTTGTTTCGCTTTGATGATCGAGACCTCCCTTTTAAACTCAAAGATATAATAATGTCTAATCTGCGGTTGCTCACCTTACTAGAAGCAGGACTTCCATCTTGGGTTATCTTTCTTCAGTCTTATCCAGGATTTTGCAATCTCTATCGTCCATGGATGTGTCCTCTGGCAAGAGCCTTGTACGTTTTGATGTCAATTATTACTGTGCTCATCGGTTTTTATGATTTATACAAGAATGTGCCCCTCCTCAAAGCTACTGCGTCACGTTTGTTTGGACCTCTTTTTGATTGGATAGAGACATGGGACATGGTAACGAGAATTCGGTATCTAGGGACAATGTTATTTCTTCACAACTCTCAAAAAGCAGTCCAGTGGTTTCTAATGACGACTCGTACAGTGAGATCTTTTCTTAAAATTATCACAGAGCCAATGATGGGACCATTTGTGGAGTTCTTGGAAGTCATTCATCCTGTTTGGAGTGCATGTGTGGAACTTGCTGAGGGTTCAGCTTCGGCAATCTGGAAAGTGATAGAGTTCTCTTGCAGTCTTGTAGGGGACTTTCTGGAAATAATCTTGTTACCCATATGGTATCTCCTAACCTTCATGTGGAACACTGGTAAGTGAAAAAAATTATATAATTTAAGTGAATATAGTAGTATTAGTGATGCACTATCAATTAAAGATGATTGACAATGTTTTTTTATTGACATGTTCTCTTGCAGTAATTTCTATTTTCTACCCAATTTTCTGGATTCTGTGGGAAATACTTTATGCTCCGATCCGCCTTGCTCTTGGGACATCTAACCTTGTGACCTTCATCTTCACTGGTTTATGGGATTCAGTTGTAGAAGCATGGCAGTGTTTGAGTGGCCTATTCCAATTAAGTTCACAGGTTACACAGGTTGGATCAACAGTGAACTCAAATGGGGCTTCCATGTGGCGGTCTCTCTGGAATGATCTATTCTCTCAGGTTGTTCGGCATTATTGTTTAGTGTCGTCTTGTTAATATTAATAGAAGATTTGAATGTTTTAAATGACTTCTCTCCATGCCAGATTTTCCGCGCTGTTCGTGCTATTCTTAATGGTTTTGTTGCCTTTTTCGCTGCTTGTAACAGACACAGGCTCAGGTTAGATTCTAAGCCTCTTTGAGCATGAACCCTACATTCATCTGTATGACATAATCATCTAATTTTGTGTGATCAACAATTGAAAGTGACATGAACATAGTTACCACATCAACATCAATGCTACCAACATGATCGTATGGTTCATGCTGACATGCATTTTGCAATGGTTCTTCTACCTAGGTCCTGGAATCATAAAAAATGAAATAGCTAGAATATTGTTGTTACTGTTACTGTTCCTGAACATAGTTGTCCTTTATGACAAACCATTTTGCTTACTTTTGGGATGGATCCTTTCTGGTTTGTTTCATTTGCAGCATATATAATTATGTTCATGAGTTTGTTCAAAGGCTGTCTTCGGCTAGAGTGAGATCACAACCTGCATATTCTAGGCGTGGAGATCCATCATTTGAAGCTCTTCTAAAGGTTCGTTCCTCAGTGTTTTATGTTTCATAATCTTGGGATGTAAATCTGAACGTCAGTGTTACTTGAAGTTAGCTTCATATCTGCAAGGATGAGCTATATTTGTTTGAGATAACCCGCATTATGACTTGGGTGTGATCATCTATACATTTGCGAATTCTCGTCTATGCTTCAACTTTGTTGCATTGAACTCAGGAACAAGGATCTCCCTCAATGATATCCAAGAAGATAAGATGACGATAAGAGTACAGTTTGCGCTTGGATGTGGATATATTGTATAAAGAGAGTAAATGACAACCTTCTCAAATTTTTCACTAATTCAATTTCGAGGACACACGAGAAGCTAGGATACGTTTACCATCACATGTAATATAATTCTTGTATTTACCAGCACACTGATCCTTTCTCCTTTACACTCTCGACGTCGTTGTAATTTCTCTAACTCGAGAAAGGAGAGGGGAGCGGGAGGTTTTCTGTACCCTATGACTGAATTGGTCGAAATGTATGTATATATGTTGGGTTGAGTTGAGTCAAATCTTGTAGATGCATTTCGTGCTCTACTCATCCAACTTAATATCTGAGCTGGTTTGATGAGAAGTACATTTAATATGATTTTATTCTTATTTCTAGTACTAAATCTTAAGAAATGTAGTTTAAGCAAGAGGATGAAGTATTTGGAGCACTTGTTATAGTAAAAAAGAAGTTAACAACAAAGGAAAACCAAAAAGCACTGCCCCAAATTGTAAAACACATTGATCTAGAAGACGAAAATATTCTCACCTGCAAACTGGTTTTATTCATTGTCGTACTATGAAACCGGGGAGGGCTTTAGGACTTCAGTTAAAGGGATGGAAGACGTGGGGATGTAGTCGCTAAACACTCACTTAAATTAGAATGAGCGAGGGTTCGAACCTCAACCACTAAGAAGGTGATAGAATGTTAAATTAGAATGAGCGAGGGTTCGACTCAACCGCTAAGAAGGTGATAGAATGTTAAACTAGAATCAGCGAGGTTTCGAACCTCAACCGTTAAGAAGGTGATAGAAAGTAATCCAATTCATCTTCCAGTTAATAGGAGAGATGGAGAAACAGACCGCACACTTCCTCCAGGCCCCCCCGGGTTGAACCAGAATCATGTGAAATGCAAGGAATCAAACGAATTCTTAAGTAGCAAATGATACATAGATATAAGCTAACAAACTTCATTCCAAACTTCACAAACGACGAAATGAAAGATAGTTATGTTCAAACCTCCACAGAGGTCATCATTTCATTACTAAAATTGGAGATCCACTGTTCTAATAAGGTAACATGATTATTAATTGTGAGATAATAACTCAAACAGCAGCAGCTGCTCCTCCAGTTTGGTGCAACATCGCATCGATCTCATCACCATCTTCCATTTCCAGCTGTAAACACAGAACAAATTCCACACAATAATGAAAAGATTTAGTGAACGAGTGTGTGTATTAGGAGGGGGGGGGTTATAATATGTATAGGGAACTCCATAATGGAAATTACATCTGGGATTAAATGTTATTATGGAGTACAGACCTCATCAGGAGTCTGTTCTGCACGCAGACGACGCCCATCAAACAAGAAGGCAATCGAGGCGATTTCCACAGACTGACGCTCACAGTAGGCATTCATAAGCTTCTTCAGTTGAGTGCTCCTCTTGATCCTAAAGAACACTTCATTACCATCCTGGAAATGAAAAAATGTCAGAGCTGAAGTCGCATATTTACCACGACAAACTTCAATGGAGAGAGACATTTTAGTCTCTTGCCCGCAGACAAATTCGATTCCAATACACGTATTAAGCAACCAAAATACTTACCGCTGCCTTCCCATTTTACTTTTGAGCCATGTTGTTCGCTTGTAATTGTTAAACTCGTCATATATAATCAATCACTCAATGAATTACACCATTGACATATTTATCTAATACTTCCCCTTAAAAGCTTAGAACAATATATAAGAGAAAACAACCACTCCCCATAACGGAATAAATCTGTTACAACAACGAAAAACAAAATATCCAATGCTCCAAAACGTAGCAAGATCATCACCACCTATTAAGAAACCCGACCCCCATTTAAAAACATAAGACCTTCAAGATGGATAAATTAGTTCCTGCCTTTTATCCATCTATAATCAATTAATTTAGTATTTAATTCAAGTATCTAAAATTATTTGGTTACAAATCATCGAAGCTAGTTTCCAATAACTGTTTTCTAAACAGAATTTCTGTAATTAATAAACACTTAGTTTCCATGAATTGTTTTCTAAACAGAATTTCTGTAATTACGTAACAACTAAACTCATCTAAAGGACTAAACAACCAACCCTAATTACAGAGTATTTAATTATTTACAAAATAAAAAAGCACTCCCCCAATTTCAATTGAACTATAATTAAAACCCTACTTTTACATCATAAATTCAATCGTTTAACTCCGCATCGGTAAAATTACATAATACATAGAAACAACCTTACATAATATCACAAGTTAGACATGAATAAACACAATTATTCAAACAAAATTAACTTATGGTAGAATTTGAGTAGTAATTCTAATGGTTAAGTCAAATCTCACGGTTAATTGAAACGGTAAAAAAGCGAACCTGGCCTTTGACTTTGAGATTAATGTGGACAGCAGATGGATCGGTGTTAGGTTTCTTCTCTTCTTCACCAGGCTGGGACGACATCGTTTCAGTGAGTTGTTTTTTGTGTTGTGATGAAAACTGAATTTTGTGAAGAAAAAGAAGACCCTTGGGTTTTTTAAAGCTGCTAAGGTGTTCAAAAGGTCTACGGGATAATTAAATACGGAGAGAATTTCGAGTAGCTTTATAACTACGCTACTATTCCCTTTCCTTGTTGGTGGACCTGTGAAGGCTTTTAGCCTTGTAGGGTACTGCACCATTTTTCGGTTTGGTTCGGTTCGATCGCTAAGCGAGGCAAGCCCAAGTCGAGGAGAGCTAGTTCGTTTATTTTAAAATCGGAATTCAATTGGACTAACATAAACTTAGTTTAGTAATTCTTTACTAAATTGAAATATAACTTGGAAAGCGAAATTATTAATTTATAATAGATAAAATATTTATAACAAAATAGTATTCCCGATGTTTCTTTATCTGAAGACCATTTGAATTTTATCACATAGTTTAAGAATAATTTGTATTCATCTTCCACCTTTTTTACCAATTTGGTAAAATGGAAACCTAAAATGAGATTTTTAACTTTTGAAAAAGAGTTCTTAAATTTAGGAATTGATGAAATAATAATGATTTCAAATCATAAATATGGCAACAAAATCTTATGACAAAATATATAAATATGCTAACGCCGAGATGACTTGGACTGCAAGCTCGTCAAGTTATTGATTTTAGAAGTCGGTTTGCAGGTGTGTTTGTGTACCAGTCTCCTTTCTGGGCTTCAATCTCCTAGCAATGTTAATGAATTAGTTTGACTGTGTACTAAATAATTCAATTGGGACACAATTAGTATGATAATGTATCCCAAAAATTAGTATATAGATGGTCAAATGTCTTTACGTTAAATTGTAACGTCTCCATATCCATAGGGGACATGATGGGCCTCAAACCGGACCCGGGTTGAATACCCACTGATATTGTGGACTTGAATTGGGCTTAGGCCCAGTACCTTGATCCATGTCCGTCTTACTAGTTAACGGACTAGGTCCTGCGCCCAAACTGGGCTAATGGGCCAGGATTAATTTATTTTTATTTGGTGACCAAATCCAAATTGAAAGATTTTTTTTGCGTCCTAATAGTTACAACTCTCAATCAATTTTTTTTTCTTATATAATTATCTACAACTTGTTGATCTCCTAATGCTTTTTGAAACAAAATCATCAATCAACTCCTCTATCTAAATTTCTTCAAAACATTATTCTCGATTGTAATCGAGCCAATCCATTAAGTCTTTCTGAAAAATTGAAGAACACATATGAAACTTCAACAAATTCAATTTTGAAAAGCTTAGTTTTGTTGATGCAACAGTAACATGAGTAGTCAAAATTTCTTTCAATCATCGTATTGGTAAACAATCTAATTGTTTCAAAAAAATTACAAAATCAATGGAACCTATCTCTCCCATGGAATAATTCTCTTAGTAATTTTAACTCCTAAAACGATTCATGATATCAAATTGATCGTTATTATTAGCAATTCGTGCAACACTCTTTCAAACTCTTATCCTCCAAAGATTTAAAAATCTTGATCAATTAGTATTAACATATACTGTATACGAGTAATAATTAGTATATTTACATTTCTTATATTAATTCTATAGCTAGCTAGAGAACAAGAAAAAAAGAAAAATTAAAACACTACTAAAAAAAAAAGCAAACCAGAAGGTAGACTAGTGTGAGACATATATATGTTGATAACTTAGTTTTGCAAATTTAAAATAATTCAACATGTGATCAACGATCGATGTGGAAAATTTGGATTGGTTAGTGAGCACTAATAGAATATAGTAGTGATAATTAAATGGAACTTCTTGCATAGTGAAGCAGCATAATGTGATGAGTGATTGAACATTCTGAATCTGGAACTAAAGTAACAATGTTGTTGTTATTGTTCCTTGATAGTGCTGTTCTTGGGGTATAGCTGAACTCGGATCGACTCGGCTCGATAACAAAACTATTCCTTGCTCGATTATGGTTCCATATGTTATCTCGTACATGCTGCAACGTCAACAATGGAAGGAGTTGCTGCCCTCTACATGTTACTTCTACCTGTTCATACCATTATAACAATATTACTCAATTATTGAAAAATTTAGAAAACTACACTATATATTAAGGAGAACTAATTAACCATTATTCCCTTCAACTTGTAATGCTCATTTTAATTTTCACTGTCGTTGAGACACGACTTAAAACATAAATTATAATAATATCTCTAATTTTACAAGCGTCAAAACAATATTGGTATTTCAAATATATATTGAAAGGTATCTGACAAGATTTCACATAATTATATTTTTACTTATTTGCTAATCAGAATTCATGGTTAAAATTTTCAAAGTTTGACAAAAGAAATTAAAATAATCTTTAGATTTAGAGACGAATGCAATATATTTTTTTCAATTGTTATTTTACACTTCTTTTAGTGCAATTTTACGTAAGTGTTTTAGTGTAATCCATATCAATTCAAATATATATCTTTCTCATCATCATCTTTCTTTTTCAATTTTTTATCCTCTTTATTTTCAACAAAAGCAGTAAGAAAATCAAGACAGAAGCGTATATACATATATAACATAAATACCAAAAAGAAAAGATTTAGTGGAGCAATGATTCATAACTCAAGGCATAGATGCTACAATTAATAATTAAATTAATGTAAATGTCAATTATAGAATGACAAATAATAAAAGGTAGAATAATAATATAAATTCTTCCTTGGAACTAAATTAATTGATTAAAAAAAACATTCGATTATAAGCAGTTTTCCATTAATTTCTTTGTGCAAGTCATCTTGAGGTCATGCTTAGTCATAGAACTCAATCTCACCCCCTTTCTAATAATTTTAAAAATTCACAAACATCCTTTTTAATTAACTCCAAGAAAATTCGTTAATTGGACAAACAAAAAGAGACAAAAAAAATCGATGCATGCATATGCATGGATGAGATAAAGGCAAATTCCATGAACAAATTGGCATCCCACGATAGAAGACTATTTCACTTTAATCATTTTGAAGGGGCCCACCAAGACTTTTGCCCTAAGACTTTCATTTATTTATTTATATGATAATAAAATTAGATAAAGACAATGATGATAAATATGTGATGCAAGAGTAACGTAGGATACAACAAATTAAAAGGGATAAAATCCTAATGGCGAGAACCATAACTTAGGTTTGACAAATATTTTTAGTCCCACACTTATCTCTTTTAAAGCTACTTAGTCCATCATATGTGTTTAAATTTTGTCCCATTTAATCACACTATTAAAATTAAGTATGGTTGAGTATAAAAATCATCCTAGTTTTTAACAATGATGTTGTAAATTTAGTTTTAGATAATGTACAAGATATTTTAATTTGATTCTAGTTATTGATATTGTTGATTATAGTCCTTAATTACATACACAATATTACAATTTGCTCCTGTTAGGCTAATGAGCAACCCTAGCCCATAAGCCCGTAGAGTACATTAGGGTTAAGTTATATTCACCTATAAATATAGGTGATCTATGCAGCTAGGCAGTGCATACAAAGCGAACTATTCTTTCGCCTTTTACTAAAAAATAAATATAGGTGATCTCTGTATTGTATGAACAACAACTATTATCAATAAAATATCTCCCTCTATATATTCTTCTATATTTCTACATGGTATCCGAGCCTATCGATTCTTGAGGCCTATATAAACATTCCGCTGCCCTACCGGTGGGTTTTCTACTATGTAATACTCACCGGCGGGATTCGTTGATCTTTTTTGATATTATTTTTTTGCAATTTGATTTTTTATTTTCTTGAAATTTACTAATATTAATATTGTTGCAAACTCATGGAAATTTAGACAAATTACCATGAGTTTGAGGGAGGGAGATAGGGATTATGAACAATGGGAGTAGCCCATTGAAAAGAAAAAAAAATATTGATTTATTCTACTTCAAGTTGAAGTGGAATTTTGAACAAGATCTGACAGGTTCGAAAAGAATGGCGTTCCTGGCAATTGATGATTGATGATACGCATTATCTGGCGATTCCGATACGCGTTGTCTGGCGAGTCCTATACGCACTGATCTGACAGGTTCGAAAAGAATGGCGTTCCTGGCAGTTATTGATTGGCGATACGCGTTGTCTGGCGAATCCGACACGCACTGATCACGGATCCGGCTTGATCGAAATTACTTTTTTTAATGATTATTGTTGATGTATTGCAAACTCATGGAAATTCTATCAAATTACCATGAGTTTGAGGGAGGGTGTTAGGCTAATGGCCAACCCTAGCCCATAAGCCCGTAGAGTACATTAGGGTTAAGTTATATTCACCTATAAATATAGGTGATCTCTGTATTGTATGAACAACAACTATTATCAATAAAATATCTCCCTCTATATATTCTTCTATATTTCTACAGCTCCCTAAGTAAAAGAAACAGTTAATGACATTTTTCTGTCTAAAAATACCATGTAAATAGGTACATGTTTATTCATTATTTTGGGATCAGATCGTAACATCCATTAACCATTAGAGACAAATAAATGAGTTACAATGAAACTAATTAGAATCAAATAACAATTCCATCACTCATAATAAGATCAATTTGACCATTTAACTTCCATTTCATACATCAAAGATCTAAAAGAACTCAACTTTTTTTCATATTTTCCCAAGATTTACGTCATTCGTATATTCTATGATAGATGTGTGTAGAGATCATTAATGTGATGGTTACATACTAATAACGAGAGGGAAGGAGCTTATGTGATGATTTTAATTATGAGGTCTTTTTAATTGGATCAAGTGCACCACTTAAAAAGGGTAACAATCGATGGCATTTTTAAAGCTACAATCCATGTCATAAAGGACTCTTAATGCAAGCTATTCGTCCCTACACATTCGATTATTTTGTGAAAGAGAATAATAAAATATCAATTTGAAAAAGTAATAAAGTAGAAATTTATTTGCAGCTGACTTGATCCAATCGAAAGCATGACGGAATAATGATAGACCCATATATGGAAATAAACGCAAGCACATATAAATTTGTCTTGGAAAAATTATGTAGGCTTATTTTCAGTTTGCCCCTGCACTATCATACAAATTTTAAAGTGGCCTCCTAATACTATGTGGGATTAAGTTAATAATTTTATTTTTTTTAAAGATATATATAATAGATATTTGGGGTCAATGTACAATATATAAAATATATTGGAGCCTCTTTTAAAATGAAAAAATCATTAACCTAACCCAACTTGTCACGCTTATTAACTAAAATAATAAAAAATAAAAATAAAATATACACATGAAAGTGTTGTGTTCACGGTAAGGATGGATAAGGGACTAAGATAGATTTTGGTGTTGAAGATGCAAACAAAAAAACAGTTAAAAACGATGCCGTTTTATTCCAGTTTTTTCAAACTTAGACTAAGATAACGCCATTTTCAAATATACAGCTTTTAACATGTTAAAAAATCCAAAAAAATTATCCACTACCTTACATCACAAATGAAATTTATTCAAATTCAGAATTAAATGAGAAGCATACATACAAAATATTTTACGACACCTGAAACACACAAAAATGGAAATGAGAATTGATATGCTTCTTAGTATGTATTTAATGGAGAAGAGGGTGAGGTTAATCTTTTTATTTGTAAATTAGCGATATATTATTCAAAAGACGAACAAAGGCACTAGGCCAAAAATATGGACCACAACCATAGAGAATGGTACTCTTAGTCAACATAGACCAAGATAGCTGGACCAAACTCCCTAAACTAAACACCGGTCAAAATAACTAAGGAGGGTTAGGGTGAGGTTAATTTCTAATTCACATGTTTAGTTATTTTTAAAG
This sequence comes from Echium plantagineum, assembly GCA_003412495.2. NCBI lineage: Eukaryota > Viridiplantae > Streptophyta > Magnoliopsida > Boraginales > Boraginaceae > Echium > Echium plantagineum. Next base: position 10,312,477 of record CM016568.1, read on the forward strand.
AGCACCCCAAAAGATGATATTCCAAATTTCCCTTTCTTTTAAAACGAAAGTCCATTTAAATTTGGCGTTTGAGGAGGCAAAATGATTCAAAATGTAGTATAGGGGCACACTGAGATTTAACATAGTATTAGAGATACTTTGAAATTTAATATAGTATTAGGAGTACTTTAAAAATTTTGTGATAGTTCAGGGGCCAATATTGAAAGTAAGCCAATTATATAATATGGTCCAAGTGCTACGTGGACAACATAGTTTCGATGTGTGAATATCAATCTTTTTTGGATGTTAATTATTCCTTTTGTATCAACTACTATTAAGCTTCGAACTTTATTGCATCTGTAAAGTCAATGTCAACCTCCTACACTCTCCCATCTCCCATCACCACAAAATATTATTCCTCCAAAACTAAAAGGGAATCAATTTTACTTTCCATCGGATCCTTAGGGAAATAAATATAAAAATATTGGCTTCCAATTACTGGGTTATAATTATTCAAAATAATTGTTGTATATACGTTGTCGACGACTATATATATCTAAGTTTATATGTCCAAGTAACATGCAAGCAAGGAACATATACAATATCACACCACCAAAATAATCGAATTAATTTATTATCCTAGTTAAGGTTGCATTAAATCACCCAAAGTGATGGAATATAGAATACAATATTGGGTTAATGGCAGGGATGATCACCTATGTTTGTCAAATGTTTCCAGTCGATCACCTATAATTTAAAACATTTCAGTTGATCACCTATGTTTTAAATTGTATTCCACTTGGTCACTCCGTTAAAATTTTCATCTAACTTCAGTTATATTGGTCACGTGGTTATTGTCACATGACAATTAAGAAAGGGTATTTTAGTCAATCATCTTAACCCCCTCCTCCTTCACAATTGGTTGAAATTTTCTTATCGGGAAATTAGAGAATGATTATTTCATTTTTTATCCTTAAAATATTTTAGTAAATGACTGAAATACTCTTAATGCAAGTCACGTGTTAGTCACATGCAAAACTTAAAGGTGGAGTTACATATTAGGTGATCGACTTGAACGTTTTAAAACATAGGTTATCGACTGAAACGGTTTAAATCATAGGTGCTCGACTGAAAACATTTGACAAACATAGGTGATCATCCCTTCCATTAACCCTACAGCATATATTTAACCCTTTCCAGACTATACTACAACATATCTGACAGTAAAGTGCGATAACTAGATTGTTACTAAGAGAAATCGAAATCACACTATTTATGACTATAGTACACTAGCAATTAAGTAAAAACGATGATGTAAAAATGATACATAATATAGTAATGTATTGTACGGGGAGTATAATACGTATATGCTGATGGATGACATACATTATTAGGAATATCGTAGACACTTTTGATCTTAAAATATATTTGAATATCTTATGAAGATTATTCATGGCATTTTATGAAGATTTTTGTGTCGAACATAATATAGAGTACAGTCTATTACATCAATATATGTATATATACATCTACTAAATTACTTGTCAAGTATTCACTTGTGAAAGCTCTCATACTACACAATCACACATATATACCTACTATTTATGCCAGCATATATATATGATATACACTTGTCCTAAATTTCGTGATCCCAAAGCAAAGCAATTCATTCATTTTATAACAACTTATTATTATTATTATTATAAAATTGTTTAATCTGTATAATATAGCTCATCTATCACTAAAATCAACATTGCTTGCTTTCTTATATGTTGCATCTATGATCTATCCACATACCTTATTTGGGGAAGATATGAATCTAGGTAGTATGCCATTTTCTCATATATCTTTGCTTTGTCTCTACACCTCACATCCATTTCTATATATTTCATCAAAATTTTAAGGATAATTAACATGTTTAGTATTACTAAGTGAGTTATATATGTTCACTAAGGGAACAAATTAATTATTGTAGTAATAACTCATCTTAAGATAGTGTGTATGTTTGTTACTTTTATATAAAAGTTGAATCTCTTCCACCCGTCCTGTATCGTCTTAACTAGACGGGTTACAAATTGAGGGATTATTTAATTTGTCCTAATAATAACATAATGATGTTCAAATTATGTGTTTTCTTGTTTAAACCTTATAGACTCCAACACAAGAAGAAGTTATAAGATACATACATTAATGCTTCCACGAAAAGAGAAATCCTCCAAGTACATACACACAATCATGATGCAATTTAGTAATTACTTAAGATTTAAAGCACTAATAATCATGATGCAATTTAGTAAATAAATCATTTCATTAAATTTTATTTGGTTATGTGACATATAGTTCATTCCTGTCATTTTTCATTCACCAACCTTTTCCATTAACTACGTTGTTTGTACCCTATTATAGGCCTATAGGGGCTAGAACTAATCTTGTAAGTTTAGCATCCATACATATCTGATCTAGGAGGTCTCGGGTTTAAACTTTATTAGTTATTACAAAATAACTTAATTTGTCTTATATTTTATTTTAACTATATATTAATTACTTAGCGCAGATTAGTTAGCACATCATACTATAAATTGATACTTTCATCGCTAATTTACAACAACAAAAACGAAAATGAGAAGGAAAGAAGCTTGAATATCTAAAATACTAGAATTTGTAGAAGCAAGCACATACCTGTGATTCATGTTCCAATTTGAGCTTATTAGCAAGATACTTCATGACCAATCGTATAGTCATCCTTCCATCCCTAAAAGGGTAATATTGAAATAAATTATAATTCAAAAGGCATTATATAAATAAATTCAATAAACCTAAATATGTTAGTAAACAAAATATCATTAGTACTTGATGAAAAAGATTAAGAAAAGTTGCATTATTATTTTTTTTTTGGAGAAAAAAGAGAATAAGAATATAGAAATAAATTACTTGATTCTTAGGTAGCTATTGGGTATTTGAGGTAGAAACGGCTCTTTAGCTCTGCATTGGAAAAGAAAGCACAAACTCCATCATGAATGCTATTGTGGTCTCAAAAAATGGACACAATCCAAACAGCAAAGGGACAAAAAGCAAAAAAAAAAGGAGAATAAAATCATAATAACAATACTATTAATTTCAGTAACTAATTTTAATAAAGTCAATGATCAAAAGAATAAATTAATTTAAAGAACCAAAAATGCAAAAGTCTACTTACTGATTTTGTGATGCTTGAAGCATAAACCAAATCCCAGAATGTGGTCTTCTAGGGGGGTTCACAACTCTGAAATTTATCTCTTGTCGTGGTCTACTACCGGCCGGTCCAGTTTGAAAAAGTTGAAATGGCGTCCGGGCGCTAGAAAAGTACGCGCCCGGAGGCCTAATAATAAAGGAAGAAGAAGATGGAGAAGGAGATGAAGACGACGATCCTAGTCCTAAGGGAGGAGGCCTTGGTAATAAAGTCATAGGCCTATATACCAAGTTATTAGTTTCTTGATTAATTTGAGATTGAAGAGGAGGGGGGAGAATACAATTTGAAGAACTAATTCCAACTTGATTTTGCAAAAACAAAGATGAATACAATAATCTCTCCCCCTCTTGTGAACTACTATTATTACTACTACTTCTAGGTAGTAGATTTAGTTCAACTAATTCACCATTTTGAGGATGATCTTGTTTCTCTTGTGTCCTAGAGCTTCCCCCAATACTTAGTTGAAGCCAATCTTCATTACAATTATTGTTGTTATTACCATCTTTGTTGTTTTCTTGATCTTGGATCATTACAACATTATCTTTGGAGTCATCTTCAGCCATTTTTATTGGACTAAAAACTAGATCAGGTTGACCTAAGCAAAAACCACCTTCTTGTGACCAATCATACCCACCTTCAGAACAGGAACAAAAACATGAACCACCAGTACCACCAAGGCAATAAGCTCCTCCACCCCCTCGCCCGCTGCCCGTATAACGTCTCTGTTGTTTGGAAAGCTTATTCTGATTCTGATTGTGATGATGAAGAGATGGATGAAACATGGTTCATATTGAGAATAACCCCACAAACAAAAAGCAAAAACCCCACAAAAGATGGATAAAATTGGTTTGCAATAATTTGAAGTGGAAGTCAATATGGAGTATAATATGAATATCCATGTGATGATGATGATGATGATGATGAAGATGAAGGCAACGTTGAATCTTGTCAGCCTAAACAATCAAGAGGAAAATAGATCTATTCTGAGAAATAATTAAGAACATGTTGTTATGGATGATGATGATATATGGAATCAATCAAAGAAATTAAAGATTATATAAAATTATGCATGTATATTTATATATATGTGTGTAATAAAACTATGGATGTTTTTTTAGCTTGTATATGTTTGATGTGGTGTTTTGTAATGAAGAGACAAAGTCAGTGGACAGCAACGACGAGAATAAACTTAGCAAATCGCACTTTTGAATATTGATATCAATATATATTTCTCTAATTCTCTTTGTTTGGAAGGTTGTGATGAGATATTGAGATGAGATTGAGGAGTAATCAAATAGTTGCAGAGGTAGATAGATGGTGGTCAGTCAGTTCCTGTCTATATCGTTTATTATATTATAGCATATCATATAGTATAATATATACGATGTGGTGTTATTATAATTAATATAAAGAGTAAAATCAAGAATGTTGAATGTTCTCATTTAATATTCAGCCATTAGATCATCTATTTTATCATTAAGTCCATCTAACGGTTTGAGTCAATCGGATAGTCTAGTGGAAAAAGATCTTGCTAGTGACCTGGAGGTCCTGGGTCGTTCGATACTCATCTCATCGCTAATTTACAATAAAAAAAAGTTTATCTAACAGTTTAAATTATGTAAGGGCATTTTAGGCAAGGTGATCAATGAAAAATAATTAGTACTTGAATATTTTTCAACAATTCACGATTGAATCCTCATGTAATTTTAACGTCCTCGCTTCATGCAATTGTAAGGGGACAAGATATATGCTTAAATTTAGCATAATTATTCATTTTGCTTATTCAATGACTTTGTGTGTTATCAGGGCAAATTGCTGAAATGGTCCCCGATAGTATGACCGAGTTGCACTTTGGTCTCCAATAGTTACACGGTTGCACGTTAGTCCCCGAAAGTGACCAAAAAGTTGCACTTTAGTCCCCACGTCAAGTTTTACGTTAACATTTCAGGTTTAAGAGTTAAAATTGGGGTAAAAATATAATTTTAAAGATTTAAAGTTGATTTTTTTGCCCAATTGGTGCCAAAAATGAAACTCCACAACCCCCTCCCGCCAAAATTCCTTTTCTCTTCACCCCAATTAGGGTTGTGGAGTTTTATTTTAGTACCAATTGGGGCAAAAAATCAACTTTACGTCTTAAAAATTATATTTTTATACAAGTTTTAACGCCTAAACCTGAAATGTTAGCGTAAAACTTGACGTAGGGACTAAAGTGCAACTTTTTGACCACTTTCGGGGACTAACGTGCAACCGTGTAACTATTGGGGACTAACGTGCAACCGTGTAACTATTGGGGACCAAAGTGCAACTCGATCATACTATCGGGGACCATTTCAGCAATTTGCTCTGTGTTATCAATAATTTGAATTTGAATATGGGTTATTCTACAATTATGCTTTTAGCAGGGAGCATGTTAAGAAGTTGATAAGATAACATGATTGATAATCAATTACATTTTAAATTTAATTGTTATCTTGTATGTTTATGAATGTTACATTATATGCTTGTGAATAATAATAAAAAAGTTACAAACTACAGTGTACACCCCCTTATTTTCAATCGATATTGAAAGATCTTACATATTAATAATGTCTATTGCCTTTTATTTTGCAATTGAACAAAAAATATTTTGTAAATTATTTCCTTCAGTAACAATTAATTTATAGTTGACCAATCGAGCAATAATAATGATTTACTAACATTAAGGATACATGTATTTAAAATACGAAATGTATTTATTTATTATTGATTTTTAAAATTAGTTCTAATTACAAGAAAATATTAAATAGTAGTAAATACTAGTGATAAAATTAAATAATTGATTTAAAAAGTTAAAGTAAAAATATTCTCAAACTTTATTCTGGCAAAATCAAAATTAATCTGATAATATCGTCAACCTTTAGAAAGACCCTTTGAATATTACCTCAATAATTTTGCAACTTTTTGTGCTAAGAGTTCTCAATTTTCATGTGTATTTGAATTTTGCATTTCTTTATTGTTTGATTTTAAATATCATGCGAGCCTTTGCCCGGTTATGGCCTCATGGGATCGGAGGCTCTTTTGATAATTACTAAGAAAGTCAAACAAATGTCATCAAGTGCTCAGGAAAATATGCTAATTCCCTGATCTTTACTGCAATAAAATTATGCACGATTATGAATTTACGATGTTAGGAATAATATCACTGTTTTAAAATTAAAATGTCTCAAAATTAATTTAATAATTAGATTTCACTCAAAATAATAATTCTCAGTTCAATCTCTAATGAAACAAAAATAATAATTTTGCGGAAAAAACCAAGAATTTACCCTTATTCACCTACTATTCCACTTTGGTGTAAATTTCACAAATAAATTAGGAAGAATTATTACAAGAACTCCAGATTCTATTCCTATATTCCTCAATTAAGAGTTTTTCTTATACAAATTAAAAAAATTCTAATCACAAGCCTCTAACATCTCTAAGGACTTTTTGTTTATGATTCTAGTTTTTTTTATTATAAGAAAATAACATTACATTAGGGATGTACTATAGACAAGTGCATTTTTTGTCATTACAAAAATAAGTAGTAGAATTGAAATAGTTTATAACAACATCCTTAAGATTAAGAAAACATCCAACATCAGAAAGAATCTAGCAAATTTTGCAGCAATATATCTTGTTGTCTTGCAACAAAAGGTTCCAGTCTACAACCTGAGCTATCAAATGATAATATCTATGCCAGACTTGAGAGAAAAAACCATCAGTGAGTATAAAGACATTATGAAAATTGAAAGTCCAAAGGAGGTGGAACAGGGTAACGGTGGCCGTTTCAAAACGTTCAAGTGAAATGGAGAATTCCTGGAATGGAGTCCTAGCTGAAGAGTTCTTAACCATTAGGCTACCTTCCACATTGATCTAGTCCCATTAATGGGGATGCGAATGACCCAGAGGGAGGCTTGAGTTAGAGATTCCTAAGTAGATTTTAGTGTCTTTTTTGTTACATTTATGGGTGCAACATGTAGAGAAGAGGTTGATTGGTCTGAAGAAGGAGAATTGTGTTGAGCTTCTTTTATTACTATGTCCAACCCCTAAACCGGAATTCCCTTTTTTATTCCTAACTTTTTGGCAGTTTTGCAGCCATTCTTGAGCCAAGCTTCAAACTCCACCAAAAGAGTGATGGAGCACGAGCTTCGTTTTGTTGAAAATAGCATCATTTTGAATGTGCCAAATAGTCCACAAAATATTCTCAAAAAGAAATATTTTTACTACCAAAATTGAACCTTACTGTCAAACAACTATCAAAATTGAACGTTTTTGATAAAAAAAACTACGAAAACCAAACTTTTTTCAAAACCAAAACTTTTAGCTAAAATAACTACCAAAATCGAACCATTTTTACTACCAAAAAAATGAAAAAATAAAAGGAATATGATTAAAAAAGATATCGAAAAAATCAAAAAGAAAATTAAAAAAAAAAAATCGACAAAGAAATCGAAAAAAAAATTAAAAAAGAAAAAAGAGAAATCCAATTTGTACCCAAATTTGTGTTTTAACCTTGACTTAATGCTAAAACTTCAATTTTGGCCAAACGTTACAATTTTTCGTTTATATTTAACGGTTGGGGACTAAAGTGCACCAAATATACCAATTAGTGGCACCATTTCGGCAGACCATCAACTAACTGGGACCAAACTGCAAAGGCCACATACTTACTGGGACCATTCCAGTCATTCTCTCTCTAATACAGAGGGCCTCGTCTGATGGCTCAATAGGCTGATGATATATATCTGGTGCAAACTTTCAGCTAAGCTTTCAACTACAAGGTCCTCAGTTCAATTCTTGTTTGAGACAATTTGTCTTATATTTCATTCTAATTATCTATTAGTTGAAACATATTATAACAATCTATTAGGTAGTAACTTAGGAATTCGTTATCGGATAATACTATTGTATTCGTACTCTCATAATTAATTTATATAGTATATCAGAAAAAGATAAGTGTTCCATCTCAAATTTTTTACATTACTAGATCCCGAAAATATATAGACTGGTCCTCATTTGTACATAGTTACATAAACTACGAGGACAGTTAAGTCTCAATTATTGTCAAAAACTATTATGACCGTTGAGGCAATTGTTTCTTCCAACTTATATAACACAGTTTGTAGTATGTAATCTCCTTATATAGGATAGCCAAACGACACCTTGGTGTGGTATTAATAATAGCGCATGCTCACAATTTGTTAGTAGTAATTAATTATGTGTTTAATTTAATCAGATTAAGCTTGGAATCCATAATGATGTTTCTCTAAACAAAGTAACGAACAGAGAATCATGTGCCTCCCACAGTCCCACCCTCTTTGCAATATTCTTACCACTACAAAGAATCAAAGATCTCTATTGTTCAGCTCGATTGTTTGAACTCCTGCACTAATTGACCAGACCAGGACTTGATGAGTTATTATCGAATATATACCGAAATACTATAGTTTCGGTCGATTGTTTAACTGACTCGATAAAGCATCATTATAATCAGTAGTGGAGCTACTATGGTTCATGTCGGTTCAGTCGAACGGTCACGTTTTTTGTAAAAATAAAAAATTATATGTAAAGAACAAATTAATGTAAAAATTAATATATATTTATATTTGTATTTGAATACATTGAAGTGTTCTAATCAACTACTTTAAAATTACGCCAATTCCGCAGATACACTTATGGTCCGTTTGGATTGGGGTGAATCAGGGGGAGGAGAATTTTAAAAAATTCTCCTAGGGGAAGAGAATCAGGGGGAATCAGGGAGAATATATTTTATTGTTGTTTGGGTACCATGATTTTGAACTAGGGGAATCAGGGAGAATAGTATATTTTAATGCTTAATATTGTATTCTCCTTGATTACCCTTGGATTTGGAGGGTAGAGATTTGGAGGGGAATCAGGGGTAATGGGGGTGAATCAAGGGGAATAGTTTCTCCTAGGGTAGAAAATTATTAGGTTCCCAAACACAAAAAAAAACTAAATTCTCCCTGATTCCCCTTGATTCACCCCAATCCAAACAGACCATTAGAAATACCTAGGTCCGCTACCGATTACAATTACAGTGCAAGTACAACGAAATCAATTTAAATATAATTGAGTTCAAAATTTAAGCTTTATTCAAACTACAACAATGTGAAATAGTCATATTGAATAACATGCAACCATGTCATAAGAATCAGCCTATTCCTTTTAATATTGTAGTATTTAACTACAATCTTTTATTAGTTTGTAAATGAGCAAATTGCTGAAATGGTCCCCGAAAGTGGGTTCAGGTTGTCATTTGGTCCTCGAAAGTACAAAAATTGCAATTCAGTCCACGATATTGGCCAACGGTTGCAGATTGGTCCAAAATTTAACTAAGACGTTAATTTTTAACGGCCCAATGGTGATTGTAGTTCACTCCTAAACTAATTCTATTATTACCGTTTTAACTTGTTTACAACGTTTGTAACTCACGAGGCGTGTCGGCCATTAACCTTGAACATCGTTGTTAAGTTTTGGACCAATCTGCAACCGTTAGCCTATATCGTAGACTGATTTGCAACTTTTATACTTTCGGGGACCAAAAGACAACTTGAACCCACTTTCGGGGATCATTTCAGCAATTTGCTCGTTTGTAAATCTTGCTCCAATTCTGTTTTTTATTGTTATCTTTTGGTTGTGTTTTGGAAGAATTAAATTAAAACTTCATCATTGATGCATTATACGATAATCGACGTGGCACATACATTGTTGATAATATATGGTTCATGATGATCGACCTTAACTAATTAAATTAACCATAGACTTAGTTGATCATGGATAGCTAGAGGGCTAGAGATACATCTCTAACCAAATTATTTCCCTTCTCTATTGTGTTTTGTGTAGGAATTATAACTAAAGTAAATAAATTTTTAGTCTAATTATATAATACTTCCTCCGTCCCTGTAAGATTGTCATATTTTGACTTTTGGTGGTCACAAAGCACGATTTAAAACATAAATATCTATTATTCTACATGCAAATTCTTTTTAAAAAGTTAATATTTCAAAAATATATATTGAGACGAATCTAACAAGGGCCCACAAGACTATACTATTTCTTATCATTTAATGGGAATTCATGATTAAATTTTGTAATATTTGACTAACAAAAGTCAAAATGTGACAATCTTTTAGGGACGAAGGGAGTATTAGTATTGAATTACATAATTCATTATTAAAATAGTCTTGTAAAATGGTATCAAGCCAAGTTCAAAACCGGGATAGTATAGTCATTTCATGAGAACGGGTATTATTTAGACACGTATATATATTCTACGAGAAAGCAAGGCATTACCCATTGCACAATTTATTGGGGTCCCAAATTGTTTTGTTTTTCCCTTTATATAAAGCCAAACATATACTCAATAGTCCACACTATACAAATATAAGAAAGAATCATTCTAGTTTCTAGACATATATGTATGGATGGGTGGCCAGTATAGTCACGTAAAGACATTTATGCATGGGATGCTCTAGAATGATTGTATGGTCGTGTTATCATCCAAAATCAATTATTACCAACACGTCAATACATATATACATATCATTTCATTCGAGTTGGTATTAAAATCGAGCTTGATACTTTATCGAATTAGATTTAGCCAACTTGTTTTTAGTACTAATCATCTCCACTTTGTTTTCACTGAATTTCCGTTTTGTGACTTTAATTAATTAGGAACAATTTCTTAATTATAAACATTTATATAACAAAATTGATTAATTGTCCAAACAACTTATCTAAAAAATTTACAATATCAATAAAATCATAAACTGATTTACTTGTCTTTCTTTAGTTGCATGTGATAAAGTATGTGATTAATTGATTAATTGAGCAAGTTGAGTTTGATCAGCTTATTGGATTTGTTCTCAGCTATTGAAGGTTTCAGGGCACGTGTTTGATTAACTGTTTGATTAACTACTCCAACGGCTAGTTCAGCATTAAGTATATGCGTGCTTCTCACGTGAGGGAGAGTTAGTTAGTTCTGAGAATTAGTTGGTCACCCGTTGCCAGATCATCTTCTTCTAACTGTTTTGTTACAACGGTTTCGGCTCCACATCAGCAACTCAGCAACAACTTCAAGAATCAAGAGCTGTTTGTTTTCTCTTCTATATATAGGGCTTCTTGTATGATTATCAATTGCCAATTGTATATCTTCCATTTTCGTTTTTCGAATCTATTCTCTCATGTAAAAATGCTCAGAGCTATCTTTCAATAAAGTTTGTTCCCATTGTTTTTCTTACTCTGTTTCGAAGCTCTTATGAGTTTCTTTTCTTCCAAGCTTCATAATTTTACATGGTATCAGAGCTACTAAATACACCCTCGTTGTTAGTATATTCAAGAAGAAAGAAAAACAATTCTGAAGCTATGAGTTCACCTGGGAATGGAAATGGTGAAGACACTGATGGAATGCCCCCATTGGAGGAAAGGGGAAGCATTTATGATAATGAAGCTTTTACTAATTATGGGCCTTTCATTGTTCATAGCAGTGAGAATCCAGGGATGAATGTGGTGTCTGTGGATCTCACAGAACACAATTATGTGATATGGAGTAGGGCAGTAAAGAGAGCATTATGTGCCAAGAGAAAGCTGGGATTCATAGATGGCAGATTTCATGAACCAGACAGCTTACATCCCTTCTATGATACATGGAAGATGGTGGATTCCAAGGTCAGTTCATGGCTTCTGAATTCTATACCAGCTGGATTGAAGGAACAGTTTGTTTTCTTGCCCACTGCAAGAAGAGTCTGGGAAGAAGTAAAGGCCAGATATGAAACATCAAATGGCCCTATGTTGTATGAATTAGAAAGAGATATCACCTCAGTTTCTTAGGGAAATCAGAGTGTCAATGTGTACCACTCCAAACTGACAACTCTTTGGGATGAGTTGCATGAACTACAACCTTCTTTCATTTGTTCTTGTACAACAGGAATGGCCAATGCAGAAAAGAAGGAACAAGGCAGAAAACTAATGCAATTTTTGATGGGATTAAACAGCAAATATGATGCTGTTAAGGATCAAATCCTTATGATGGAACCTTGGCCTACAGTCAGTAAAGCATACTCTATGGTGGCATCAGTAGAAAAGAAAGGATCAGTAACCATTACTATCAATCAAAATGATCCATCTGATGGCAATTCTGCCATGATTGTCAAAACTGAGGAAAAGAGATTTCCTCCAAGAAAGTGGGAAGAAAAGAAGTCTGGTTCTAATAATGCTCCTTTTCAAAGGATTTGTGATCACTGTGGTATGAAGGGACATACTAAAGATGTTTGTTACAAATTAAAGGGTTATCCTGAATTCCCTTCAAATAGAGGTCCAAGACCTAGGTTTAATAATCCAACATCAAGAATTGGCACAGGGAGTTACAATTCTTGGAATAGGAATGCTACAGAGGGACAAAGGAGCTATAATGCAGCTCATGTCAGTGCTGATAAAGATGGAGGACAGGAGAATAATTTCCCTCACAATCAGGTTGCCAGTTTAATGCAGTCTGTTGAAGCTATGCAAAGAGAATTGAGCAAGCTAAAGGACAATAATAAGCAAGGTTCTGCAGAGGTTCTTAACTATGCAAGTTGTGAAGAGTTTGCAGGTATGAATATCATGAACCATAATGTGAATTATGACACAGCAAGGATAGTTGACACTGGAGCATCTAATCATATGTGTCATAATAAGAATTTGTTTGATACTCTTAGTGATTTGCCTTTAAGCTCAGTTATAACCTTGCCTAATGGTAACACTAGAGTTGTCAAACAACAAGGAAAGGTTCATATTCATCCTCAGTTTACATTACAATCTTGTTTATTTGTGCCTGATTTTAAGTTTAATCTGTTATCTGTTTACAGATGTATCAGGGATGCTCAGTTGTTTTTCAAGTTTACTGATAATTGTTGTGTTTTGCAGGACCAACAATCTAATCACATTGTTGGAATAGCAGCTCAATTGAAGGGATTATACATTTTGGAGCATAGTTCTTTTCATCATAGTACCATACAAAGTTTTCTTAGTAATTCTGTTAGTTTGTGTAAACAACCTTTCAATTCTGTAAATACTGTGATTGCTGGTAATATAGTGCAGAGTGTTCTGTGGCATGCTAGATTAGGACATAGCTCTTATGATGTATTGAAGCATGTAAACACATTGAGCCACTTGATGAGCAATCCTAATAAAGTTGTTTGTGAAATTTGCCATATTGCCAAACAACAAAGATTATCTTTCAATTTGAGTGACATTCACACTACTGACTCTTTTGAACTCATTCATGCTGACCTATGGGGTCCTTATAGGACTCCTACTTATTCTGGAAGTCATTACTTCCTTACATTGGTGGATGATTACACCAGGACTCTATGGACCTTCATGCTTAAGGATAAAAGCATGGTTTACATCACTATTAAACAGTTCTTTAAATTGATTCTTACACAGTTTAATAAGCAAATTAAGAAGTTTAGGTCTGACAATGGTATTGAGTTGATTAATAAAGATGTGTGTCAACTCTTTAAGGATCTTGGTGTTATACATCAAACTAGCTGTGCCTATACTCCTCAACAAAATGGAGTTGCTGAGAGAAGGCATAAACAGCTTCTTCAAATTGCTAGGGCTTTACTTTTCCAGTCTGTTTTACCAAAGAATTTTTGGGGTGAGGCTGTGTTAACTGCTACTTATATAATTAATAGATTGCCTTCATCTGTTTTAGGATGGAGTACTCCCTATGAGAAGTTATATGGTGAATTCCCCAGGCTTGATCACATGAAGGTGTTTGGCTATTTGTGCTTTGCAACTATTGTGTCTCCCAATTCAGACAAGCTGGATCCAAGGGCTATCAAAGGAGTTTTCATAGGATATGCTGCAACTCAGAAAGGATATAAAGTATATGATTTACAAAATCATAAATGCATTATATCTAGGGATGTAATCTTTCAAGAATCTGTGTTTCCATATAAATCCTATTCTGAGTCCAATCTTTTTGAAGTTATAACACAATCTGATATTGATAATCAGGACACTCAACACAGGGAAAGAGGTCCTGTTATTAGTACTGAAGTTATAGAAGGCAAAAGAAAGAAACAGGTTCCTAACTGGATGCATGATTATGTGACTTGTAGCAATATTAATCAAGAGTTATGTATTCCAGTTCAGGGCAGGTCTTCACCACATATGCCAGATACTTTTCCTTTTGTATCTTTACCTCAGAATGTAGCTGGTTATCATAGTTTCTTGGCTAACATTGCTGAGGAACAGGAGCCTACTTGTTATAGACAAGCCAGTAAATCAGAAAATTGGATGCAAGCAATGGATGCAGAACCAAAAGCTTTAGAGAAGACTGGTACTTGGGAATTGGTTTCTTTACCAAAGGATAAGAGGCCTATTGGTTGTAGATGGATGTATAAGGTAAAAAGGAATGCAGATGGGACATTTGAGAGATATAAGGCCAGATTAGTGGCTAAGGGATATACACAGATTGAAGGGGAAGATTATGTGGACAGTTTTAGTCCTGTTGCTAAGTCAGTCACAGTTAGATTAATATTTGCATTAGCAGCTGCTAAGAGTTGGCATATTCACCAATTGGATGTGAATAATGCCTTCTTACATGGGCATTTAGATGAGGTGATTTATATGCAACCTCCTCCTGGTTTGCACTTAACTGAGCCTGGTCAGGTTTGTTTGTTAAAAAGGTCCTTGTATGGCCTTAAACAAGCCTCTAGGCAATGGAACACTACCTTTACTAAGGCTGTTAAGAAATTTGGGTATAAACAGTCTACCAATGATTATTGTTTGTTTACTAAATCAGGGAAGGATTCCTTTACTGCTCTCTTGGTCTATGTATATGATATTTTAGTAGTTGGAAATGCTGTATCTGAAATCAGTGATATTAAAGATCATTTGCATAATTTGTTCACCATTAAAGACTTGGGGCCAGCAAAGTATTTCCTTGGTGTGGAGGTGATTCAAACCAGTGGAGGAGTTTATTTAAATCAGAGGAAATATGTGCTTGATATGTTAAAGGATGTTGGTTTAATGGGAGGAAAGCCTGCTAAGGTTCCTATCTCTGTAGGTGTTCAGCTTCACAATGATCATTCTCCAATTTTTGAGGATGTCTACATGTACAGAAGAGTTGTAGGGAGGTTGTTGTATTTGTGTTTCACAAGGCCAGACATTACATATGCAGTACAACAATTAAGTCAGTTTGTTCAATCTCCTAGGATGGTACATTGGAAGGCTGCTATGCAAGTGCTCAAATATCTTAAAGGAGAGCCTTCAAAAGGTCTGTTTTATCCTAGGCAGTATTCTTTGCAATTACAAGCTTACAGTGATGCTGATTGGGGAGCTTGTTTGACCACACGCAAGTCTCTTACAGGATATGTTGTGTTTCTGGGTCAGGCCCTCATTTCATGGAAGACTAAGAAGCAAAATACTGTGTCTAAAAGTTCTGCTGAAGCAGAATATCGAAGTATGGCTTCTACTGTTTCAGAAATACAGTGGATTGACTATTTGTTACAAGATTTGGCTGTGTCTATTCCTCGGCCAATTCCTTTATGGTGTGATAATAAAGCTGCTATACACATTTCTTCAAACCCTGTCTTCCATGAGCGTACAAAACACTTAGATATTGATTGTCATGTTGTCAGAAATCAGTATTTGGATGGGTTGATTAAGCCTCAACATATAACATCTTCTCTTCAAATTGCAGATATGTTTACTAAGGCTTTATCTCAGGTTACATTCTCTTCTTTGGTTGTCAAGCTAGGAATGAAGGACTTCATTCATTCATAGCTTGAGGGGGGGATGATAAAGTATGTAATTAATTGATTAATTGAGCAAGTTGAGCTTGATCAGCTTATTGGATTTGTTCTCAGCTATTGAAGGTTTCAGGGCACGTGTTTCATTAACTGTTTGATTAACTACTCCAACGGCTAGTTCAGCATTAAGTATATGCGTGCTTCTCACGTGAGGGAGAGTTAGTTAGTTAGTTCTGAGAATTAGTTGGTCACCCGTTGCCAGTTCATCTTCTTCTAACTGTTTTGTTACAACGGTTTCGGCTCCACATCAGCAACTCAGCAACAACTTCAAGAATCAAGAGCTGTTTGTTTTCTCTTCTATATATAGGGCTTCTTGTATGATTATCAATTGCCAATTGTATATCTTCTATTTTCGTTTTTCGAATCTATTCTCTCATGTAAAAATGCTCAGAGCTATCTTTCAATAAAGTTTGTTCCCATTGTTTTTCTTACTCTGTTTCGAAGCTCTTATGAGTTTCTTTTCTTCCAAGCTTCATAATTTTACAGCATGTATTGGCACAATTAAAATGTAGCAAGTTCGATTCTCATTATAAAGGAATAAGTTTTGAATAGAATATGTTATTGGCTTGGGGGGTATATTGTTATACAATAATGAGTGCATACTGGGCTAGGACCAACCAATTGGCTTAGCTAGTACTTTCTCTATTTTTTTTATTTTTTTTTGTCGTTTTAGTTTTAAATTTTTGTCTTTATATATATGTTCTTTAGCATATATGTGTAATAATTATTTTTTTATTACTTTTTTTATGAAGTTATCAACTAATCAATTATTTCATATAATTTAATTGATTATCATTTTATATTTTCAATATATTTTTCAATTATTTTTAATTCTCCTTAATTGATGTGCAAATTGTTAAAATAACAATTAAAAAAAACGAAGATAATTACAAGGATTACTTATTACGTATAGAATTTTGTAATAATGGGTATGATTCCATTTTGATGTTGAGATTAGAGCAGCCCTTGAAAGGGAAACATTATTGGCAGCTTATTAATCTCGTCATCATGACACCGTCAGTAGCATCACCACAGAACTACTGAACTAGAACTCTGTATGGTATGCATGAGATTCAGAAATACCAACAATTATGATACCAGGCCTGCGAAAGTAATTATGCTCAATGAAAAAGGGTTAAAGTCATATTCGATCACACTTATTTCATCTCAACATTTCTCATTTTTAAGGATATATATTTTAAAATGTGTTTTACTTGATCATGTATATTTTAGATCTATCATAATGGGCACTAATAAGTTTGACTATTATTGGAGAAAAATTGACTGGGGCAAAATTATTCACTCAACGTTTCATTAAAAGTTAAAATGTATTTAAAAAACATGTTTCAAGATGTGATGCTATCCATCCTAAATTCTTTATCATTTGATTTACATTTCCGAAGCAAATGGAACATTTCTTAAGGGTATGCTATACACATATATATAAAAAAATTATTAGAAAATGAGAGTGTGTAAAGAGTCTATGGGTTTCACTCTAAAACCAATTAGCAATAGAGACAGTAACCCAAGATCTTATATATTGACTCGGACGACATCGACTTCTGATATGGGATGTGCATCTTAACACTCCCCTCAAGTGTAACCCAATCGTCGGCGGAATTTTTCTCGCCGGTATTATTTGCTAGAACAACATCGACGGGGTTACACATGCCTCATTAATTCGGTTTTGGCTCATGATACCATGTTAAGGGTTTATGGAGTCAACTCTAAAACTAATTGGCAATAGAGAGAATAGTCCAAAATCTTATATATTAACCCAAAAAAAATATCAATTTCCAATTTAAGATGTGTATGTTAATAGAGAGTGAAATATGGGAAATAGCAGTGGCTAGTTAATTAGTAAGTAAGAAACTAGAATTTGGATAAAATTATTTTCTGGAAATTTGGGTCATGCATGCTTGTCTGCTTCCGCATGTGAGAATTTGGGACAGTGGTCAAAATCGGTTAAATTAACAGGTACAGTTTGGTCAACTGAATAATTAATTTGCTTCAAGTTTAAGAGCAAATTGCTGAAATGGTCCTCGATAGTATGACCGAGTTGCACTTTGGTCCCCAATAGTTACACAGTTGCACGTTAGTCCCCGAAAGTGGCCAAAAAGTTACACTTTAGTCCCACGTCAAGTTTTACGTTAACATTTCAGGTTTAACAGTTAAAATTGGGGTAAAATTATAATTTTAAAGATTTAAAGTTGATTTTGTTGCCCCAATTGGTGCCAAAATGAAACTCCACAACCCCCTCCAGCCAAAGTTCCCTTTTTTCTTCACCCCAATTAGGGTTGTGGAGTTTCATTTTAGCACCAATTGGGGCAAAAAATTAACTTTACGTCTTAAAAATTATATTTTTACCCCAGTTTTAACGCCTAAACTTGAAATGTTAGCGGAAAACTTGGCGTAGGGACTAAAGTGCAACTTTTTTGCCACTTTCGGGGAATAACGTGCAACCGTGTAACTATTGGGGACCAAAGTGCAACTCGGTCTTACTATCGGGGACCATTTCAGCAATTTTCTCTCAAGTTTAATGCCGATAATATTGTACTTTCGTCTCAGTAATAATAGTATTATCGTAACCGTCTCTGATAGTTTACATGTAGTTCGCGTGATCCCTAGACAAACCATATCGTTAATAATTGACGGATTTTAGGATTTTTGGGCGAATATATTATTTTTTAAACTATTGGGGTCATGTTTTGGGATTGAGATTGCATTTTTTTTCAAATATTGTGTTTTTGTCCCCAAAATACAAAATTTTATCAATCATTAACGAAAAAGTTAATTAAGAGACCTTTTGGGAACCGCATATATACTATCGTCATGGATTGTTATTGTAACACCGTCATTTACGAGGACGAAAATATAAATTTAACTGACTTACAAGGGCTATTATTGTAATTATATCTACAACTCTACTTCTCATTATGACCAAGGACGGACCTAGGGGGCAGGGTTTTCGGTGTTGTTTTATTCTTTATATGATTTTTAAATTTTTGTGATATATATGATAAAAAGTGTAACTAAACTAAGTGAATGTGTTGTTTAATTGGTTAGATTCTTTTATAAAGGGTAGAGGTCATGGGTTCAAGCCTTTGTAGCTTCATTTTTAACATATTTTTACATTTTTTGTGATACTTTAACTATTTTTAATTTATTTTAGCCCTCCTATTTTATCTTTTTTAAAATTGATCACTTCTTAATTTCCATTCTGATTCCATCCCTAATTATGACATACCTTTTGCAATGAAATGTCAAATGAAAGCATGCTCCAATACGAGAGACGACTCATATATTTTCACCCCTTTGAGCATTCACATATCAACTTTCTACTTTATGTCACTTGTAGGCGTTTCGCAAATAATCGTGCCCATGCAAACTTTTGTTTTTCAATGGGTTATCATGCATTTGTATGTAAAGTGGAAGAAAAGACAATAATGTAAAATTATTCCTGAAACCTAATATTGTCCTTTTTCCTTATGATCATATGAGAATCGAGACAAGTTTCTATATAAAAAAACAAGTTTGTACTCCTTTTATTTTACTTTAATTAATTTTACTCTTTTCGAAACACAACCTTAATTATTAATTAAGGTATATTCTCTTCACTTCATAATATTTTATTGTTTAAAAATGTTCCATTTTTCATAATGTTTGATTATATTATTTAGGAATTTAATGCACTTTTCAACTTTTCACTTTATATTTTTACCTTCAAAAATACTTTTGCTTTTGAATATATTTTTACTTTTGAGGATAATTATTTATATTATGTAGGGTATAATAATAGTTTTTATTGATCCTCAATAAAAATAATTTTGGTTAGATGATCAAACATTTTGAATCAAGAGTATATATTATAGAAAATTACAAAAATAATATTACGAGAATATTTTAGAAAATGAGATTAATTTATATTTTTAAACAAATGGATAAAAAATAGAGTAATTTATGATCAAAGTTATTAGACATGAGTTTTCGACATATCAATTAAAGTGATTGAAGAACTAGTTAGTCTAGTAACTTCTTAATTACTTCTAGTCTCTGCAGTATCTTCTCGTATATTTCATTAGGAGACTACAAAATCTTGAAATGAAACAATATAACGTTAGAAAGATTATTTCCTCAGAATAGCAATACTTGAAAAATGCAAAAATAGACAAACAATAAAAATGTAACAAAAAATATTCAATATATTTAGTTGACATTTTTATCTTCAATGTGAAACTTTAAATTGGCATTTTTAATTTTTATCAAAACGAAAATATGAAGATATATATATATATATATATATTGGAAAGAGTAACAATTAGAGCTAATATATAACATTAATGATCCGATTAAATGGAATCAAGTTATATTTGCGTCTAATAAAATGACATTGTTGTATTGGTAAGAGTAGTTGATAGTTTACATACGGTTCTCGAATAGTTCATAAATTAACTTTGAAAGTTAATTTGACATTTTGAGGGTGAAAATATAATTTTTAAAACTGTTGTGTCACGTTTTAAAATTGGGATTGGGAGTTTTAGACTAACCTTTTCATTAATAACCGGGTGAACCTACTGACCAAAATTTCAATCACAAATCAAACACGTAACACCTAAAGTTTCGAAATTACATTTTCAAAATTACCTTGGTGTAGAGTGGTACATGAGCCAAGCCCGAACGAGCATCAGTAAACGAGTCTTAGGCTGGGCTCAGTAATAAAAGCTCGCCGAGCGGAGCCATTTCCGAGTCGAGCTCCGAGCAAGCTCAGTTAACTCATTTCAAATTTTCAAGTTCAGTCGGATTAACCAAAATTTTATTTTACTTAAATAATTAATAAAATTAATTAGCTTGTAACAAGTAATAAAATTAATTAAGATGTAACAATGTACATAAAACATTAAATTTAATATAAATTAACAATTTAACATTAATCATGGTAATGGAAGAAAACAACAACATATAATATAACTGATTTTATTAAAATAGATTAACATATATACTATCGAGCCGACTTCCCGAACTAGCTCGACGAGCTGATGAGCTAAGAACCTAACTCGCAGCTCAGCTCATTTTGTCATGAGCAGAATTTTGAGCCTCGGCTCCCCGAGCCAAGATGAGCTGAGCAACTCATATAGCTCGGCTCATGCACAGCTCTATACGGGTGATAGTTTTGTAGAATAGTGGGAGAGAATTGTTGGAATGGTCCCAGTAATATGTGCACGTTGCAATTTGGTCCCAGTTAGTTATTGATCTGTCAAAATAATCTAAATAATTGATATATTTGGTGTAGTTTAGTCCCCAACTGTTAAATATATACTTGGTGAAATCGTAGTTGCAATTACTTATGTATAGTGCATGAAATATATATATATATATATATATATATATATATATATGGATTTGACCAGCACTAGCTAGAGGCTACTCCACTACTATAAATGTATGTACATGTTCGAATCTATATGTCTCTTATATGTCCATGATGAATGAAAAATGCAGGCACGCTTGATCGAGTTTCTCAAAGCACACATGGATAGCAACAGGAGAAGCATATATATATATGACATATTCTTGGGCATTGTGAAGATATATACTCTATACTCCCTCCATTCCTAAATGATAGAGACATTTTGACTTTTTGAATCAAATTTCGGATATTTTGACCGTAAATTGTCGTTAACCGCTAATAAATAATATAGTCAAATTGGATCTTGTTAGATTTGTCTCGATATATATTTTTTAAATATCAAGTTCTTATAATTTTTACACATGTAAAATTAAAAATATTTACGTTTTAAGTCGTGTTTCGTAGACCGTGAAAAAGTAAATGACTCCATCATTTAGTAATGGACGGAGTATAATATAATAACATGAGTATATACGTTATGAATAAGCTGAATCACAAGTACTAGTAGTAGAACAAAACAGGAACAACCCACTGCTTGAAGCCCCCTTTTGCATGCCACCCAACCCTAAATATTCCATTATTTTCTTCTAGTGCAACCTTTTCCGAAATTGCTTAAATGATTTATGATAGTGAGATTGGATTGCACTCTAGTCATTAATAGTTATACGGTTATACAATAGTTTTCAAAAATGGCTAAAAAGTCGCACTTTTAGTCTCCACATCAAGTTTTCCGTTAACATTTCAGGTGTAAACATTAAAATTATGATAAAAATATAATTTTTAAGAATTAAAGCTGATTTTTTGGCCCAATTGGTGTTAAAATAAATTAAACTCCACAACCCCAATTGGGGGTGAGGAAGAAAGGGAATTTTGGTCGGAGAGGGTTGGAGAGTTTTATTTTGGCATTAATTGGGGCAAAAAATCAACTTTAAGTCTTAATAATTATATTTTTACTCCTATTTTAACGTCTAAACTTGAAATGTTAAGGAAAACTTGATATAGGGACTAAAATACGATTTTTTAGCAACTTTCGAGGACTAATGTACAACTGTGTAACTATTGAAAACCAAAATAATTTTCAATCTCACTACCGAACACCATTTCAACAATTATCTCTATATTGAGATCTTGTTCTTATACTATTTCTTTGTAGGTCATCATCATTATTAGCACAACCCTTATCATTCTCCATGTCCACGTTTCCAGATTACTCTTTTTTTAGAATTTCACTTTTTAATTATTATTTTAAATGCACACTCTTTTACTTTATTTGAAAATTAGTACAATTATACTCTCTCCGTTTCTTTTTATTTGATTGTTTGGGGAAAAAGTACTTTATTAAGAGATTGTGAAAAATTACATTGGGATTGTAAAAAGGTGTATTGAAATTGTAAAAAGGTGCATTAGAATTGTAAAAAAGTGCATTGGGATTGTAAAAAGTGCATTGAAATTGTACACAATCAAATAAAAAGAAACATGGAAAAAATGCTCAAACAATCAAATAAAAAGAAACGGAGGGAGTATGTAACAACTGACAATTTAAAATGTCGGCAGGAAAATAATGAGGTAATTGTCAAGTTAGCTCCAGATAACATGATAAAGTTATATTTTAATCCCACATAATTATATCGTTAAAAATTAGTCTATTCTTTGATCTCATCCATATTAATCTGTGGCAATCAAACGGTTCAACTAATAGAATAGCAAATTGCCCGGGTGTGAACGTATTTTATAATATACCCTAATGAATGGAATGTGTATGTACCATGCATGGTTATAATAACTTGTCAATTGTCATCACGTCTAAAGTACGGAAATTAATTAAAAGCAGCAATCTTCTCATAATCGCACTAGAAATAAAATTGTAATTAGAAAACACTTCCTCACATTCGTAATAATTATATTTCTCACATATTGAGATAAATATTTTTCTTTAAACGATAGAAATTACAAATAATTATAATAGGAAATACATTCTAAACTACGACGTTGTAAATATATTTAAATATATACTCCTCGGCGAGAATTATAATTCAGACCTCTTAAAAAAAAAATCAGGCCCGGAGACCACTAGGTTAGAAGCCTTAGATGAAAGTAAATGTTTGACCTTCAATTATGCTTCAACTATATTATTAAATAGTTTGCATTGATTCTTCATTCATGTAGTGTTATACTCCCTCCTTTTTTTTATTTGTCGTAAATCTTTTGTTAGAAGTAGTTCGAATCCTAGCTAATAAATTGTAATCTAAATATTTCAAATTTGTTTGTTTGTTTTTTTATTAAAATTATCAACTATTCAATAATATAATGACAATCGAGTTAATTGAATAGCGTAGTGAAAAAGGCTTTTGCTAGTGGCCAGATTCTGGGTTCGAAACTCACCTCATCGCTAATTTACAAAATATATATATAATGACAATCAATTATCATTTTACATTTTCAAATAAATTTTTTGACTACATTTGTTGTTTCTTAATATATGATGGCTAAAAAGATAACAAAAAGGGGTAAAATATACTCCCTCCATCCCTAATTGATAGGGACATATTGACTTTTTTGGTCAAAATTTGTAAATTTTGACCATTAATTTTTAATAATCAATACAAAATAATATAATCAAATGAGATGTTGTTAGATTCGTCTCAATGTACATTTTTAAAATATATACTCCTTATAATTTTTTCATTGAAAGAATAAAAGATATTTATATTTTAACTCGTGTCTCGAAGATTGTGAAAAAGTAAATGTCCCCATCGTTTAGGGATGGAGGGAGTAACAAATTAAAATTTTGATGTGTATATCGGTATCTTTAGAAGAAGAAAGAAAAATAAAATATTTATATACCCATTCATCGAGTAATGGCTACAAATCCTCATTACAAACCAAAAATATATGAGTATATATAAATACATTCTTGAAATTACATTACAAAACACGGGTGATGCCTTTTGCCATGAAAATATATTATCCCAATAGAAGCCATAAAATTCCACACTGTATGTTTAAGTTGCATGGACGTGCCTGTCTTTGAGATGGGTGTGGGGCCTCTTCTCTGACTACGCGTGCCAAGCCAGAAGACATGGGAGCCTCTTCTCATGGACAACAACCCCACCCCCCACCCCCCACCCAATAATCCCGTTTAATCGAACGTACACTTTTTATTAGTAACAATAAAAATTATTTCCTTCGTCCCTAAAAGATTGTCACATTTTGACTTTTGTTGGTCAAATATAACAAAATTTGATTATGAATTCTTATTAAATGATAAAAAATAATATAGTCTTGTAGGACTTTGTTAGATTCGTCTCAATATATATTTTTGAAATATCACCTTTGTAGAGTAATAGATATTTACGTTACAAATCGTATTTTGTTAACTATTAAAAAGTCAAAATGTGACAATCTTTTAGAGACGGGGAGAGTATAATACATACTTTTAAAAACAAATTGATATGTATATACTACTAAAATTACAAAATTACAATACTATAATCATGGTTTGTACCAGAATTTGATGTAGTTGTCATGGATATTATAAAATGTGGCAGCCTTTCAGCTCAGCTAACAAAATTAGTCTTTGTTTTCTTGTGCTTTTCTCAAGACATGCCTTTTTCTAAAATTATGGTTTGATTATTAGCGTAACCCTCTTTGTTTATGTGAGATTATATAAATTGGACTTTGAATATTTACGAAAAACAGCTTTTTCTTAGCATAAAGGGGAATGGTGGTCATGTCGATGTCCTAATGATTTGCCATTTTTAGAAAAATAACACCAAATTGATATAAATAAG
Source organism: Echium plantagineum (assembly GCA_003412495.2). Classification (NCBI taxonomy): domain Eukaryota; kingdom Viridiplantae; phylum Streptophyta; class Magnoliopsida; order Boraginales; family Boraginaceae; genus Echium; species Echium plantagineum. The sequence continues at coordinate 10,337,725 of CM016568.1, forward strand.
CGTTCACTCCATCGTTAAGTGATAGTAATGATATTTGATTTTTCATGGTCACTTAGACACAATTTGAATATATAAATATTTTTTATTTTATATGCATAAAAATTATAAAAAATTGGTATTTAAAATAGTACTAATGCCATACTCGATCACACAGGTTTTATACTATTCATCAAGCGATCACTTATGTTTCATTTTGATTTTTTTTCTTTCATATCTCAATATCATATCTCAACTAACTTTGAGGTTAAATTCTTCAACAATTTGGTACTATTTATGGCATGTGTCTGCGTTATTAAAAGGGATAAAATTACAATGCAATATGAATCGAATAACATAACTCTTAATTATAGTCTCACAATATGATTAATTATATGACGTGGGAATATTTTACCACCGAATATAAGGGGGTTAAGTTTAAATAGCTCTTTGTCCAATTTAAGAGGAATTCTAAAATGCACGTTACAGGGTATTGAGGTATGCTCTTCAATCTTCACACTGGAAAGTTCAAGGTCTGCTGCTATCGGGTATTATGAGGATGTGCCGTACCTTAAAGTGTGGTCGAATTTCCATCACACATTCTGATTCTTAAGTCAGTAAAAGTCTGCAAGTATATGTAAAGAGCCTCGGAGGTAGTGTCCGCCAGACCAATATTAGAATATAGCTACCTTTTATGAATGAATAGTGATACCTATTTATAGATGAAAGAAGAGTAAAGAATAAGTATCCTCTCACCATAGGATGTTGATACTTATCCTCCTTAGGAGAAGAGATGAGGCGTAGGGCTTTTGAACTCTTTCGCCTTCTCGGTTATCTGGACCGCGGGGGCTCAAAGCTCTCAGTTCTGGACAAAGCCCATCAGTCCCCATCATATCGATCAGGAAGGTCGGACTTACTGCTTTGTTACTCATATGTGCTCGTTGTTTGATTGAGCGTGTTCATCACATCATAACACTCCTTCCTCAGGATGCACAATCTCAGAGCTGGAAATTGCATACAAACTGGTTATGACTACAGGCTGTGACCTGATGTCAAACATCTACGGGCAGGGATAGTCGATTATATGCCTCCGAAGGCACTTTGCAATGCCCCATTGAAGCATAAGCAAGACCATGCATGATCCCAGCTTCTATTGTTCAGAAACACCTGCATGGATGGTTCATGTTAACACCCGCAAGAAAAGTATTATATCTCATAGAATTATGGTACTACTCAATGTGTACAGCAGGAGAATCTCAGAAGAGGAGCTGAAGAGAAATTTACAACAATGAATGAGAAGAACATGCTGCACCATATTATCCACCTCTAAATGGTAATTTGAAATGTCCCTGTAACAATATTATTCGTCTCTAAATGCTAAATAATATCCGCAGTACCTATATTGGACATTTCACTACACTTAGATCTGTAACTTCTATGAGGAGCAACATGGTAAGCAGAAAAGTTGCTAAAAAATCCGTAGTACAAATTATACAATATTTCACCTTCTATCATATGCTTATGAACATTCCGCATGTTAGTTAGAAGTCGATATAACAAGGGACACAAATTCATAGTCCAATCAGGTTCAGTAACCAGTTATCCAGTCAAATTATCAATTATGCGTAATACCATCATTAATTCCTTCAGTAATGCCAAATCTTTGAGAATCCTCTATTCTAATCCCCTATTGGCGACAGAATGAGCACATAAACAATTCACTTTCATAGCATACACTGAAGTGAAGCTCAAATATGCTTCATAGATAACATACAGATGCGTATAAAAGGAAAAAAGAAACTAAGTAGTAGGACTTCACATGTAAACCTGGAAGGATAGACTACTTCACTTATGTTCAAGGGTACGAGCTAGTGGTTAAGTATCCTTTTATTAATTCCACATAAAACAAAAGATCGGATGAAATTATTCAATTTGGCCAAACATTGCATCACATACAACTGAACGCAAATTAAGGTGATTATAATATGATGTAGGTAACTGATGGACCACAAACAAATATGGGTTTATCAACAAATCATATTTTTTCAGGGAATGTAAAGTAAAAAACTTATATTTGTGCTGAAATGAGAAGAAGTTACCAGCTATGTTGCTGTCAAGATCATCCACTCTTAATTATGGAAAATCTTCAGGGAGCCGGCCAAATGAATCCCTTAGGAATGACCTCTTGCCACAAACAAAATTTATCTTCCTATATGATGTCTTTAAATTAGATGTATGCTGTCAAATTGTGAGGATACCTAGGAAGTATGAACATTCATGCATGGCATCTTCACTTTGCAGATAATCGGTAACTAAGAAGATAATATTATACCGGAACTTTTTCCTTGCATGATAGGGTGGGCTTGAAATTATATCAAGAAGTTCAATAAAACAACTCATTTGCTCTATTTCCTTGATCAATTATTTCCATTCTATTTATGGCTTCCTATAACTATTAAGTTACTGTCTTATGGAGTGTTTAAGTTTCTTAATGAGAGTAATCTTTTCCTCTTCTGTTAAACATGCAAACCAAGTGTAGCTTCATTGTTAATCTAATATGTAAATCCATATCAGATAGAGCAGTGAACGATAACAATCTGACGAAGTTAGACATTAAGATGTGAAGTGAACAAATAAAGACATTTACCTTAATGAGAGAAGCTCTGAAGGCCAAAAGACAAGCTCAAGCAGAAACACAATTGCTAAATTTGGGACATAAGCTTTAATACTGCATGAACCGAAGGCTTCCAATCCTAATGCCGAAGTGTACTTCTGCATATATCCCAAGTAATTGCATCAAGAACAACATTCATCAGCAGAGTGATGAATCTTATTTTTCCCTGGTTTTCATGCACTCGTACATAAATCTCCGGCTTTAATTTAATATCCAGAAAAAACATGAACAATGACTGTGTTCCAAGATACCTCATTGTTGTTCCCCAACTACACAAATATATACCTCATTGTTGTTCCCCAACTCCACGAATATATTCTCTGCCTCATCCATAACAGAAGATGTGACGGTCTGGGAATGAGTAATCCTCTCCTTGAAAGGGCCCTAATAAAAGCTTAAGGACGACTAGCCAATTATTTAAACAAGAAAAGTCAGCAGTATTCTGCAACTGAAGCTAAAAGAAAATAGAAGAATCAACAATAAGCAGCAACAAGGCACAGAAACATGTAGCGTCTTCCTCGCTGGACAGATTAAGCATTCATGTTATCATATGAGCAGTCTATGCAACAGCATAAAAATATTTGATCATTTGTAAAAGCAGGTCATAGTATAAGATAGTATGTGCAGCGACCAAGATCGAAGTGATTTAACAATGGGGCAAGGCCACTCATAACAGACATTAATATTGGAACATATAACACTGAATTCCATTGGTGGCACATATCTCTCACTACAGAGTCCAGAGATTCAGTTCTCAACAAATATGTAATCAATTTCATTAAGGGATGATGAATTGGATAAGCAAGCAATCACAGGAGGAATACTTGCCATTGTCAATTCCAAGTGAAGTCCAGCATGAATTGCTCAAGTACTCACATTATTATGAAGTTTTCATTCATCAAACCAAGCCAAGAAAAGCAATTCACACTTCACATTAAATATTAAATACTTCATTAAAAAATTTGAAATATCAACAAAAACAGCAATATTTCCTAAATGAATTCAAATAAGTGAGGAATGTACAATGAACAAAATAATTTACTACTATATCATAGCCATAAGCCACAACCAACACGACAATATGGTTTTTGAAATAGAGTGATAAGTAATTTCAATGATCTAATGAAGTCATGGAAGGTAAGGACTGGATCATTGGAAGTGCTACCTACTTTAAAATCAAGAGCAAACTTATTCTTTGGAGTTGACTGCTCCTTTGTTGTGTCAGTGCCTGATGTAAATGAAGGTCTATCTATTACACATAACTAAAGACCATCTATGCATATAATCTTAATTTCACATGGCAGAAGATAGCCACATCCTTTTCTATTTACCACTACGAACTATGGTATTGCAGCAGGAAAGTTAGCATATATATTGTATGATAGCATACAGAAGGCTGCCTAAAGAATTGGTATCTAAAGTTTCCAACCACTATACTGCAGAGACCATGGCCAAAACCATTACCTCTCCAATTTAAAGCATCCGCACTTGACCCATAGCATGTTTATAAAAAAATAATTGAAGTAATATTTATATGCTACACATAAGAGTGCTCCAGGATGACTTGATGAGAGGCTTAGGGAAAAGTTATCATAAAAGGATAGTAAAGATACTATTAGGCCAAATCGCTTCCCTAATAATTTAGTTTATCATTTTTATCAAGAAAGCACTAACCAGAGAGACTATCAACAAGAAACAATGACATAAAATACCATTTAGCATGGGAGCAGTATGTGTATCTGACTACGGGTCGCGAAAGTAAGCAACTGAAGTCAAACATCAAATGAAAGTGAAACTACAAATGACAAGCATGAATATGATGGTCTTACATCTGACAAAATTAGGAATAAAAACTAAACGATTCTTTTCACATGAGTCTCTCCAGTGTCCTGCCAATAAAGATATACATTTAGGAGTTAATAAAATGAAGAACACTAGATGTTCAAATTGAACTTCAACACTGTATTTGATTTATTGATCCCACCAAATGGTACAACAGTATAAAACTACAAGCTTCCCAGAACTTGAAATACATAAACTTATTAACAGCTATTGTTACATCTTACAAGAAGATCTAACCACATTGACATAGCCAAAAAAAGTACAAAACTAGTGAATTATAATTAGCTTCAAACTTAACTACCATACTACAATAAATAATACAAAGAGGTCAACATTATTCAAGTTCCAAAACAATGAAATAGAACACTTGTGGAAAACATAAACGAAAAGAAAGCTCACGAAAACTCTTTCCGGAGCTTCTCTATAGCTATACACATTTTTCGTCTTGATCCAACAGCATTTATCCCCATATCCTTAAGATCCTCCATAGTCAGCATTGGCAAAACCTCGTCGTCTACTTCATGTATCTCAAAATTCGGAGCATACCGGCCCAACCCCAAGCCAATCAACCAATCATTCACACTCCTACTCCTAAACTCATCTTCATTGTTAAATTCTCTTCCATTCATCTCATCAAGAAATCTACTACTCTCCGAAACCCGAGCACCACTAACATCCCTCCTATCTTGAAATTCTATACCTCTAGTCACATCCAAACTCTCCCTCGAATTCACCGGGCTCTCTTGTTGCCTTACCGGGCTCTCAGAACCTTCTACCTCAAATCCCCTAAACGCATCATCATTATCATTATCACCATTTCCAAATCCTGAAACACCTACTCCACCATTCAATGAATCAGTAACATTTTCAAATTTCGAAGACACGGTCCAATTAGTCCTAGCACGTTTGATGGGTTTTTTCAACTTGGGTTTCTTGTGAGAAAACTCAACATTAGGATTGCTACTTTTAATATTACGACCTGAGGAAACAATATAATCAAATCTTTCAAAAAAGGTTCCATTTTTATTAACAAGATTAGTAAGGGGACGAGTCTTGGAAGCCTTCAGGGCAGAAGGGTCTTTGTGGTACCGAAAGGAGCTCTTGGGTCGCCGGAAACTGGGGTTTTCGAAAGATGGTTCGCCGCCTATATCGCCCAGTCTGACGCTGGGTCGCCGTTGACGCTTTGGTACTAAACTTTGACCATCAACATTGGTGGTGTGTGGGGCGGCGGTGGTGGTAGTAGGGGAGGTGATGGGGGTGGGGAGGGGGAGGGTGGATGGTGGAGGAGAGGGCGGGTGGAGGTCAGCCATGAGAAGAGAGTGATGTTGCCTGCCTGGTTGTGTTTCAAGTTCTTTTTGTCTGAAAGTTGGACTATTCATTGGTATTATCTTAGTCGCTCAAATCATCACATAATGTTTCAAAACGTCACTATCAATCGCATGTGTTTAATCGAATAACCTAGTGGAAAAGACTATTGCTAGTGATCAAAAGACCCTTGTTGAAAACTCATCTCATCGCTAATTTACAAAAAAAAAAATGTTTCTGTCAATTACCTAATCTCGTTAATAATGTATGAGAAGCACGTGACTCGTCAATAAGATTATTTCGATCATTTCTTTTAATATACTTTGGTGGAAAATCAAAAGAAAAATCTGAAATAACCAATTCACAACAAATACTTGACATAAAATTTAACACTCGAGAGTCGAGACCATATAAGATACATTTTAAAACATAGATAATTGACAGGAACGTTTTGAAACACAAGTGATAAATTGTATTAGCCATTCTCATTTCTAGCAATCAAGAAACATGACATTCATTCATCCAACCTTTTCTCACGATATAAGCAAGAGCACATGAATTAGCTTAATTGCAAGTTTGGAAGTTCATCAAAATAGTGGAGGGATAATTTGTGCCTTCAATAATCAGTATAACTATTCACCAATTGAGTACATAAAACTTTACACAATAGCCATCTAGGAATATACATAGTAATACATGAAGCTCTCAAAATATAAACCAATGAATACAGAAGCATCACAACACGACAAACACGAAAGGGTTGGTTTTTAAGAAGCTTCAACCTAACATCACACATGAAAGCTAATGTGTTAATTTATAACCAAATATAATAAATTGGTTTGCACGAACCTAGAATTTTGATCGCTAACTTCTCGTTCAAGAACAGGCAAGCCCTCAATCCAACAGGAAATAATTGCACTTGAACACTCTCACGCTTCAAGTTGACGGCATGTTTCTTACTTCTAAGCCACGATCAACCTCGGCAAGTTATGCATTTGAGTCTGACAAAATGGAAAGCACCTCCCTGTCATCAAACTTCTGTTCCATGGCAAGCTCCAGAGGCGTTCTACCTTCATCATCTACAACATGAGGATCGGCTCCCCTGCATGGATGAGAATAGCTCAATAGTCAATTACAGATAACTCAAAATCTCAGATGAGCACATAAAGGCACCAAAGAGGAAAAAATAATTTGTGCATCCATGTATTGACCAAAGACATGTTCGCTAATCTATGCTTAATGAAAGTTCGGTTGATTGAAGTAGTACAACCCATCACATCCTCAATCTTGATCAGTCTTTGATCAAAAGGTAAAATAAGGCATGTGTGTCTACTTTGATTCTAATATATTCTTCCTATAGTGTGACAAAATAAACCGGCTCACGCACTAAAGAATGTTGCGAACATGCTCAAATACAAGTTTCAAGCTACGTTACAAGTAAAACTAGGACTAATATACAGTGTGGTATTTTAAAATAAATAACTTTAATGCTTAGCTGTGTATAAAAATTATATGTTTACTTGATCTTGTTCATTATAAGTTTTCAGTAAGAGTGGAAGCAGTTTATTTAATGCATTTACCTCCGATGACCCAAGTGCAAGGAGTGCTGTAGTGGACAATGTTTAATGAAAAATGCTTTCTATATACTGATGATAAATACTTTAACTCGAATTACTAATTTGCTGCAATTATAGCACATAGGAAGGGGAGTTTGGACAACCTTGAAAGCAGAAGCTTCGCAAATTCAGATTTGCCTTTGTGAATACAACGATGAAGTGGTGTCTGACCCCTTATATCAGAAGCATTTATGTTTGCACCATATTGAAGGAGTAACTCGAGCATTCCGATGTCAGCATATTCACAAGCAAGATGTAGCAAGGAACATCCATCAAGATCCTCAAGGGTTTGGCTATCACTGGTACTTTCCATGTTTGACGTGACCAAGAGGGGATCAGATAATTGAAGGGCATCTATTGAGTGCTGATCAAGACAGGGCTCCTCTTGCAACAGCATCACTTTGGCAAGCGTAGGCAACAGATTGCTGGTTACTTTCTCATAACTTATATTAACATCTGCATCGGAGTTGACAATGAGACGATATAGAGCTTTCTTGTCATTACTACGCACAGCCTCCAAAACTTGTCGTGCCACTGGTTGATTGTCCTTTGGCTTCTGGAGGAACATTTTTTCTGCGTACTGTAGGAAGAACAGAAAAAAGAGAGTAATTTGGAGAAAACGCATTATACTAAACATATGAAACAGAATCACAGATTATGATGTGCATCAAATATATCATCAAGAAATGGAAAAAACAGAAGTTTGACAAAAAATGTACCTTTGCATGAATAAATTTCTCCTTTGTCGAAATAGAATCAGCATGACTTGGTTTTATATAATACATTACTTCAGAGTTATCGGATCTGTTTAAGCTTCAAAACAAGTAAAGCGGTAGACAGTTAACACTTAATTCAATTAAACATATTAAAGTAAATTAGAGTTAAGGATGCGATTTGGAAAGCATTTACCCTGGGCCAAAATCAATTTGGAAGCCTCCTCTTGATTGTAGAGACTCCTCCCACACTGAATTGGAGAAAACATTCCCCAAAGACTGAAACAAATTCAAAACGGAAGGTTCCCACACTCTCACATCCAGTGTTAGCGACCTCACCTAAGACACGCCAATGGCAAGAGCAAATTATGTATATAACCAGGAACTTATCCCTCCCTTTCATTCAAATCTTTCTATTTTACTTATTTATATATGGGTTTTTGCATGAGGAAGGAACGTTAGTATAAATTTTTTGAAGTATTTAATATACCTTTGATATGTGCACGCCAAGGTTACGATGAACTCCAGAACACTCGATGCAGACTAGGACTCCCAAATTCAGAGATGCCCAATCAGGATCTGGAGCACCACAATCAGCACACTTATCATTTCCACAAACTCTTCGCAAAATGTCGATAGGCTTTTCAGGTTTTAGTCCAGGACGATGACGAAGTGAATTTCTAAATGGATGCTCATGATGCCCAGAGCCACCCCGTTCAATTCTGTATTCTTCAATTGTCGTACGATGATCTATATCTGAACTTCCAAACGAACTACGATCGCTGGCAGAACACCTGGGGCTAGCAGGAACACACTGAAATACAAAACTAGTTAAATGAAGAAATGTTAAAACTCTAAAGTTTAGGGAAGATAAACTTTATGCAGTACATTTTCTGAAGTCTGTGAACTCAGCAATGACGCAATGACTCCAGTTATCTTCTCAACCCAATCCATCTGATCTAGGGCATTCTCTGCCTGTACTAATAACGAAAGGAATTATTCACTGGCAAAATACAAACTAGCAAATGAGTAACCAGTATTTGACACATAATCTGGGTAAAACTGATTATACTAAAGAATGCTTTTCAGTAAACAAATTTCCAAAATGAGTGACTACCTGTAAGGTATAGTTCTTTCTAGGTGAAATGATTCTGAAGCAGAACCTAAGATCTGATTGGTCAGCATCAATCTTGATTGTCGATGTCAATAAATTGACAGTGTTGTGAGCAACGGATTTATCATGTATGCCACCATGATGATGAGAAGACAGCCAGCGGTTAAGTAATCCTGAACCAAGTTCAGAGCTATTCCTCAAACCAGAATGTTGACCAACAGACCCCTGAAAAATGAACAAACAGCAACGACACATGTCACCAACTAATGGATTTCCACGTTATATATGCAATTATAGTTAATTCTACTCAATGCTTACAGAAGGCTTGATGGTTTGCTTGCGATAGTAATACAGCATTCCGCGGCTATCTAAAACAAAAAACCTTCTTTTCCAGTCACCTCTCAAGTTTGATGACTGTTTCGAAAGATAACCTTGTCTAATGGTTTGTACCTGAATTCAAATATACTGTCCTTTTGAGAACGAGTTATGGAAGAGAAGTGGTACATAATTTATAAAAGAGCAAAAAGTGAGAATCCAGATCGCAAATCTAGTTCTCGTGATAATATGTTTGACCTTCCCCTTAGCTGCAGATTGCATAACTGCTTCGACCATTTTATTTGAACTTCTTCCTATTGCTTGTATACCATCTCCATTTGTTGATCCATTATAACCTTTTGATGACCATCTGCTTTCTCTATCAACTTTTCTCTTGTACTCCTGCATCCTTTCATTTAGAGCAGCTTGTTCATAATTGGATCGCTCTCTTGATTGATGTGCATAAGACAACACCTAAAGAGATAAGACAGCACTCATATATTATCCAAGAAGAGTAGTATTAACAGATTCACTTTATCAATTTGTTTTACATTGTCCAAACTCTAGTGACGGCAAAACAATAATTGCTTGGCAATTGAGTGGGAAATAGAGAAAAAATTGACACACGTCCTAGTTCGGAACTAATACTTACTGGGAATAGTATGATAAATTTACCACTCAATTAAGTTATTAATCCTAGGGTACAATAACCTAGCATAAATTAGTAGACAAATTGCACACCTGATTAATGTAAGGTTCCATCTGATGTAGAAGCTCATAACCCTACATGAGAAGTAGCAGTATCTTATTAGGGTTTGATAGCGAAGCTGTAGAAGAAAAGTAAGAGTTTTCAAATATGCCCACATATGGGCACGCAACCTACTTGTTTGAAGTACTGAAGATGAGCTTCCATTGTACCGCCCACTGCTTCTAAGAATTCAAACCTTTTCTTAGCCTCAACATTGGAGAGAGCAGTCACCTATATAGTTGACAGCGGACATTCAAAACTCCACCATTAGCATTCAAGTGATGTTTATTGTAGGGGAATTTGATCATGGCATTCACCCACCAGATTGAAGCGAGCATGCTCAAACAGTGACCTGGCATTGTGAAGTTCCTGGATACATTAAGAATTACATTTCAGGTCCTACTATAGTACTATATCAGAGTTCCAATTTTAATTTTAATGATGGTGCATATTAAGCGTGTTACCTCATCTAAAGCAGTCACAACATCACTCCTAGTGCCTTTACGAACTGATAAAAACTTCTCCCGAGCCTGTAACCATAAATGTGTATATTAAGAAGAGGCTTGGAGAACATTTTTCTTCTATATGATCAACATTGGATAAAAGGCAACAAGATCAACAATCTCTTAACAAAATGTCCTCATTTTTGTATTAGGATCTTTAGGGTAAACATAGATTTAATTGAGCCATTAAAGAACCACTCCATGTAATACTGAAAAAAGAATGTAAGATGTGAAAAAGCTCACATATCATGCCAGTTAGCTCCTGTCGAACTAAGATTAAAATAATTGGCTGGGTAGATGTTCTCAGGCATATCACTATGTTCTTTCAAAAGAAAGGAACCTGGAACTTGCACAGAAGTTGTCTCATAAACCTATCTAGCTCTTTTTTCTGGGATCTCTAGCCTTATGCTATGTCTAACATCTAAAAAAGTATGATAAAATACTGCTCTCTAATAGGAGATTTATATAACAAATTACACGAGTAAAACCTTAAACAATTAGAATTGCAAAATGCACCGTTTATGAGTTTATTGTCTCATATGAGCTCGTAATGAGCATTAATGCATTACCTGATCATAGAGAAGGCTGGCCTTGTCAAAACGTTTACGTGCTTCCTGCATGCAACATACTTTGTATGATAAAATGATAGTGATTGTGAATATAACAATGTTTATATGCCATCCATTAAAAAGAGCCCATGTAACAGGACCAAGGAATAAAACTGAGTAAAACACGATGTAGCATTGATATACAGAAACATAATTACTTTTAAACAGTAATCTTGGCGTGTACCAAATTAATATGCACAAAACATATAGATGCCACTGATATGATATACGAACTTGTACATGTGTAGATGGTAAATAGTACCTTAACGTCATGCAGATCAATATTCACAAATTGCTGGATTCTATCATTTAACATGTGTTCAACCTGAGGAAGAGAGTAGATCATGAGCGAAGGAAGTTCAACGTGTTTGCACTGCTGGATCCTCATCATGCGGATCCATATTTTATATGAGGAAATCTACATACCTTAATACCAATTTAATCCAAATTCTCAAAGTACTCTAATATTAATTTCCAATTTGTGCAGATCAATATTCTGACCTTATAACGCAATTAAAATGATCTAGTAAAATATTCTGAACGTGGAACAAACTCAAGCACAAAAAAATTCACCTGCGATCTAAGAACTTCCTTGTATGTACCAATCTCCCTCAGCGCGATAGTAATTTTTGTCATTACAGGCCCTGTGTAATACAGAATTTCATCACCAATACTATCCAGGTTTTGAAGACTCGTGTAAAGCTATAAAAATCATGTTCCTATATTTAGTTAAAAAGCTGTCTCTGTAAGGATGCAGAAGAGAATTACCAAAATCCAAGCTGGAATGAAATGTGTATCTAGGAATAATAGCATCAGCATTCATAGATCATTATTTCAGAGAAGAGAAGGATGCACTTTGCATTCCATGATTAATAAAAAGCAACTTGGTTATAGTGTTATACACAACTTGATATTCATTCCAACATACCTCCAAAAGCTACACTAACGGGATCATTATGCCCCCCACCGAAAGTTTCTAGAGCACCAGCAAATGCAATGTCTTCATCATATGCCTCTCCAAGCCCTTCTCTGAGCATTACATTATTTGTTATTGAGATATCAAAATATTGAATAAATGTTCAACAACAAAAAAGACACATAAAGTCCTCTCTAGTTTCTCCACCTCTAAAAGATAAGTCACGCTTGGTTTCCATGGTCAAAACTGTCAACCTTTGAGGCCCTAACCGACGAATATAATTTTGATTTCATTTTAATTACCATGTCACTATCAAAGTGAATCAAAAAACAATAAAGATATGGACAACGAGAATTTCATGTAAATACTACTGTACTCACGTATAATTTCGGCAGCCTTTATAAAACTTCAAGCATCTATCCCTCATCAGTTCAGAACTATCCTCCAAGCTTTGTATCTAATTGCACAGACATAAAACAGTATACCCTCATTAATTTGTCAGTCTCAAGCCAAAAGAATGACTAGGATACATTACGCAAAACACACACCAATGACGACAATTAGGACCCAACATCATATCACAAAACAGTTCTAAAATATGGACATAAAGATTTTAGGACTTCCTTCTAAGTCTGACTCATTATGGCTCTTATTCTTTTTTTTCTTTTTTTTAGACCCACCCACCGCCCCCTTACAATGAGAATCGAACCCAGGACCTCTAAGTCACTGGAAGACCTCCTAACCTCTAGGTCATTCGATGTTCTCCATATTTCAAAATTTAAAGCATTTGTGACAGATAACTTTTAACTAATTTAAGGCTGTTCCTAACTCCATATTTCAAATCTTGTTTCAGGCCAAACTACGCTAGAGAGTCAGCTTCCCATATGACAGTTCGTCCATTAAGCATAGAATTTCTTCACAACCTAAAATTAAATTAATTAATTAATTAATTAATATAAGTTGAATTAACCACATTTGTAATAAAAACTGGTCAGTTCTTGGAGTCATATGGTCGTTAGATGTTGCCATCTAGAGAAAATGTAAAGCTGATTCAATTATTATCACCATTGTTAATCTTAAAGCAGAAGAAACTAAGCTAAAGCACATAAGCTGCACCAAAACTACCAAAAAATGGGATTCAAAAATGACAGAAATTAGTGTTCCTAATTCCAGCAACTAATCACATTGAACAACAAATCAAATTTCTTCATGAAGATAATAAAGAGGCAACCAATTGACTACACTAAGAGGATCACATGCAGTCGTTTACGCTAGAGCATGCATAAAATACAGCTCCATCTCAAAAAAGATTGTCCAATCTAATTTCCAAAGTCAAACAAACTCTAGTTTAATCGACAGACGAACTTTTATTCTCAAAACTAACAAGTTAACAGTAAAGAACATAGACTGCTGCATTTGATATATTTTCTACCAAATATTGCACAGACATATATAATATAAAAAATTCAGTGATCAAAATTAACGAACTATAGACTTAATTGACACACTATACTTTGATTGAACTCAAAATTAAGCGTGATAATAGTAACAACATTAAAAATACTACCATATGATTATTCCACCAAATATTACACAAACATATATTCTATAAATCCAACGGTCAAAACTTACCAACTGTTAACTTAATTGACACATACAACTCCAATTTTCCTCAAAACCAACATCTTAATAGTAAACGACACTTAAAAACACTAGCATTTCATAAATTTCTCACCAAATATTACACAAACATATATTAAATATACTTGAGTCCAAAATATATAGAGCCAACCATCAAAAGTATAAATTAGGCAATCATTCTGAGAAGGACGAAGCAAATCGACAAATAAATCAGTAAATAAACGAAACCAAGTCTTATCACATTACGTGTAGTATCAACTATATGAATACGACGTTTTCCATCACTAAATAAACATTGGTATTACCTGCTTTCGAAACATAGGAGAGTCATCAAGCTTAGTAAAATGCATTTTTCCACCAATTTCTCTTCTTCTTTTTCAAGAACGGTTCCCAACTACCATAACACTCACCAAAAACTCAATCTTTTTCACTCCCAACCTATTTTTACACTAGGAAAATAAATTTCAGACATACCATTTTCTTCAAAAATCATTAAGTTGGGTCCAGTTATTTCACCTTTCTACCTTTAACTCAAAGATTTAACTATTACTTGAAAAAGAAATGTAATAAAAATGGGTAAGAAAATAAAATGAGAAAAATATGAGCTTTACTAACAAAAAGAGACAGATGAATTAACCAAGAAAATTATTTTACATGAAAAAAATTTATTTATGTTTTGGGAATTAAAATGTTTTTGCTACCAGCATTAGTCAAAAGTAGAATATTACTATGAGTATAAATAAAGTAAGGAAATTACACAGAAAAACTCCAAATAGATCTGTTTTGTTTCACACTTTTTAGATTTTGGTTTGATTGCTTTTACAAATATGTTTTTAAATGTTTCTGTGTTTACCAACCTGAATTATGTGATCATTTATGCATTAGTTACTAGATAGTTCATGTGGGAGTAGTTGGGTACTTGGGTAAATGTTTTTTAAATTGTGTTGCAAGTAGCCGATCACGTAATAACTTGGTAGCATCTCGCGTAATTTTTTATACACCAGGTTTGAGTTTAAGTTTCGTTGGAGACAAATGTCTTATATTTTTTAAACTATCTATTAATTAGCAAATTATGTTTTCATTATTTGTAATATTATTGTGTCCATACTTCCATCACTAATTTATGAGAAAAAAAGTTGTAAGTAGAGGTGTGTGACTCGAGTTCAATCGAGCCTAGAGCTATTTTCAGTTTTCATTGTCTGACTTTGTTATTGTTTTCTATGATTTCAATTTATTATGATTTTTTTGTTATGAATATTTTTTTCGGATTAAAATTTACCTTTATCACAAATCATGGTTTTGCTTTCCAACTTATATGTTAATTTAATTTTATTAATTGATTAAGTATATAAAACAATACTATCTGTTAACATTTCAATCTGTTTTTATATCAAAATTTAATCATTTTAATTTAAAAACAACAGCCCAGGAGACAAAAAGAAGTTTGGAGAGGCAAAAAGGAGACGCCTTCACACTTTTCTTTTGTTACCAACCCTTCGTTTTATTAGAGTATTTGCTTTCACTTCCTTTATTTCCTTTATTCAATTTTCCATCACTATCATACTACTTGAAAATAGAGCTTGGTTATTGTTTGGTGGAATACATGGACACATCATATATAAATAGTGACTTACTTCACATAAAGTCCTTTAATATATTGCTATCATTTTCGAACGTTCAATTTATTTAATAAATTTTTATTAATAGAGGAAAATTCTGATTAAGCAACAAGCGACATTATCTATTAGAAACCAACATGTAACCAATTACGTACCATTCAACAAAAAGTTTGATCACTTACACACTTAATTACATTAAACTTGTTCAACTTATAAGTCTAATCTCCTAACCTATTTATCACCTAACTATGTAAGTGTAACACTAGAAAATCAACCACTAGAAATAATAATGTTCCCATTTTGCCTAGTGATCATCCACATAAGATTCCCTACTTTAGCAACATGAAATAAAAGTTGAGGGGACAAAGCTTTCTTACGTTCCATTTCAATACTCCTAGTTGAAATCGCAAAGCGACAAGGCTAAAATAAGGGATTAATAAATGAACTTGTATTTGGATTAGTGGGCAAATGGTTGGCCTAATCATCATTGATGCATTATGCATACAATCTTGCAGTGGATATTATATGAAGGGAACCCATGGGACCTTATTTACATGGTACAGCACGAAAGTTCTTTTCTTTAGTGTAAAAATAATACCGGACGTATGAAACATACTGTCGAATTCATCAATACTCATGAACGAACGTTAGCCGTGCAAATATTAAACATTATTATATTCAATATGATCGTACTGACATGTATAGGGTCGTAACTAAGGGGAAGATGAGTCATGGCCTCCCCTAGATTTTCGAATAATAAAACATATAACTGATATATATATTGTGAAGATCTAAATATTATCTAGTTATGTAGATTAATTAGTTGATAGAGGCAACCCACATTTTTATATTTACTTTGGCCTCCTACATTTTTTTAAATTAGTCCCTATTTAAATTTCATCCTGGTTTCGCATCTTAACATGTAATATTGAAACAAATCTGTTAATCTCTCTCTTGATTTACAAAGATGCTAGGGAGTATAATTTATTTAATCCAGCCTAATTCTGTTCATTTATAGCAGTGGAATTTTTTGACAATTGATCATGAGCTGAACATACTCATTTTTTTTTTCAGTTTCTGAATTGAAATGGGATCTGTAAAATTAAGTGATCAGAATTTCAACTTAATTCAATTATCATTATTCTCTTGTCCACTTTCACACTGCTATTTTGATGGTGTTGTAACGTTTTATGAAAAATAAAAATAAAATTATTTTTGCATGTTACGTAGCTGAAGAAAAATCAAGCATACATACAAAAAAAATATAGGGAGTAAGTTTCTTGTTTGCATCCATTGGCTTAATAGTATGATTGATGTGGATATATCACTATGAGGAGAAGAAAAGGGAGACATGCATGCACATTCCCAAAATATTATCGAATTTAAAATAAATATTTGAGCTCAAAATTTAAACGATCGAAATATAAAATATTAATTTAAAATTTTACGACATTCAAATACGTAAGTAAAGGTGTATATCTTGGATCATAGATTTAGCAAACGTGTAATATGTACATAAGTGAGAATTTTCTTATACGCGCATTATTACGAAAAAAGATTTACACAACGGCCAAAATAGTGCTTAAACATCACAAGAGAGTATTATTATAAAAGGTATTGTCTAAGAAAAAACTACTTAGACAGCGTTCCCTTATCGCGCTGTCTTAGTGCCTGTCAAGTACGAGCTTAGACAACGATAAGATATTTGAGACAATGCTTCAATAAGATTTATAACATAATCAACGAATGATTAAATATCAAACACCATAAAGTACCACAACTTATTATGTTTGAATTGTAATAACAATAATAATAATCATGTGAGGTACATGCATGCAAATCATACTATTTTACGCAAATTTTATAAAATATAACATCCTCCGTCCCTCTTCACTTATCATTGTATACCAATTATTCGTTTCCTCTATATAAATTCTTGATTCTGCAATGAGTCATCGAACCAAATTATAACTTCACTGATTCGATTAGTAACCTCTTCTGGCTCAGTATAGGTTGCAATGGTACTAAGACCGGCTCGAGCGGGAACTTCCCAGCGAGTTCCAATGAGGCTGCCTTGCAGAGCAGAGATTTCTGCAGGAATACTTTTCTCATCTACAAGCTCTGTAAACCTTTTAGCCACTCCAAATTTGCGAAGTTTGACAATTTGAACATCTTTTTGGAGTGGCCTTGGAGGGCTCTCTTGGAACCTCGGATCAACATAGAAGTAAAGCTTGTAAGATGACAATTGGTAATAAGCTTCAACTAGAACTGGTGCAGTCAGTTTGAGTATTGCACCTTTATAATTCGAGCCATTTGTATAGTTAAATAGCCTGCAATTTTTCCCCAATGTAATCATTATAATCACTTAAGAAAAGCGCGCTACACATAAGAGTCATCTATCGGAACATTACTTTTAATGGTATATCTATTACCAACAAGTACATCGACACTAGGAGAGTTAGTAATGCATGTGTCACGAAAAATTAGTGTAAGAAGTGTGGATATGCGCTTCTTAATAATGAAATTCGCAGACAAACAATGTGGGACGGCAATAATAAAGTTTACAAATCTTTATGCATGCAAAATAAAAGTAGCATAATAGATAAAATAATTTGCTCACATAAAAAAAGCTTTATCCCCAGCAGGTTTGAAGGTTGAGGAGGCAATAAAAGGAGAAGCTACCCAAAAAGATTGGTCATAGATTCGAATTTCCAAGTCTTTAATATTTTCAACCACTTTGAAATTTGGGCATATGTACTTTGCACAAGTGGGAGGATTTTGAAAGGCTTTCTGTCCCATGGACAAGGAAAAGAGTATACATATCTCTGCCAAAACAAAGAATACTTTAATAAAATTGACTATCGCCATAATATTTTATTCAATATTGTGTTGATCTTTGAGATGTGATTATTGATTTATTATGATCGATGAATGTGATATATATGGAGGTCTTGGTGATGCATGAAACCACCTTCTATATATAGACACTAATAAACACGGTCGGTATCCTGACATTTTGGGGGTCTTATGCGAAGATTTAATTGATGATTTAATGTAAAAAAATCAATCTTAATATTGTTATTTTTTTAGAACGTTTTAATGTAAAAATCAATTTATTATTACATTTGCCAGAGCGCTATTGATTTTTTTAATAGAAAATACTCCCTCCAACCCTGAAAGATTGTCACATTTTGACTTTTGTATGTTAGTCAAATATTATAAAATTTGATCATGAATTCTCATTAAATGATAAAAAATAATATAGTCTTGTGAGACCTTGTTAGATTCGTCTCAATATATATTTTTGAAATATTAACTTTTTATAATTTTTTCACATGTAGAATAATAGATATGTATGTTTTAAATCGTGTTTTGTTGACCACCAAAAATCAAAATGTGACAATCTTTTAGGGACGGCGGGAGTATCTTTTATTACCTATTTTATGGTATAGAAATACACTGGCCAGATGGCTATTTATTTCTTTTTCAGAGAAAATATCCTTTATTATTTATTATTATGGTAAGGAAATAGAAATTTGTCAAAGCATTATTGGTTTCTTTTTTGATAGAAAATACCATTTATTATCTACTGTTTTTTCTTTTTTGTTGTAAATTAGCGATGAGGTGAGTTTCGAACCCAAGACCTTCTGGTCACTAGCAAGAGCCTTTTCCACTAGGCTATTCGATTAACTCATTTATTATCTACTGTTATGGTAACGAAATAAACATTTGCCAGAGCTTTATTAATTTCTTTTTTAAGAGAAAATATATTTTATTACCTATAATTATAATAAAGATATATATATTTGTCAAAGCGCTACAATTGATTTCTATATTTTATTACCTATTGTTATGCTTAAGAAATAGGCATTTGTCAGAGAGCTATTGATTTCTTTTTTAATAAAAAAAATATCTTTTACTACCTATTGTTATAGTAAAGAAATAATCATTTGCCGTGTTATTGATTTTTTTTAATAGAAAATATCTTTTATTACCTATTGTTATGATAAAAAAAAAATAGACATTTGCTAGAGCACTACTGATGATTTTTTGAATAGAAAATATTGTCTATTACTTACTGTTATGGTAAAGAAATAGACATTTGCGAGAGCGTTATTGATTTACTTTTAATAGAAAATATCTTTTATTAGAAAGAATTGTGGCATATTTCCATATTCTCTTTCTATACGCGAATTAATTCACATTTGGTTGTTTAACCTTCTCATTCGAATGATCTATTATGTTTCCTACTATAATCAACGAGATGATTAAATATAAAACACCATAAACTACCATTCGACATATTATTTAACACAATATTCATTTGAACACATTTAATAATAATAATCATGTGAGGAAATTGCAGAACATACTATTTTACGTCAACTTTTTGAAATATGCTATCTTATGTCCCTTTTATTTATCATCGGATACTAATAATCCATTTCTGCTATATAAAATTCTTGATTCCGCCATTAGTTATCGAACCAAATTATAGCTTCACTAATTCGATTGGAAGCGTCTTCTGGCTCAGTATAGGTTGCAACGGTACTGCGACCGCCTCGAGCGGGAACTTCCCAACGAGTTCCATTGAGACTACCTTGCAAAGCAGAGATTTCTACAGGAATACTTTTCTCATCTACAATCTCTGCAAATCTTTTAGCCACTGCAAATTTGGGAAGTTTGACAAGTTGAACATCTTTTTGGAGTGGCCTAGGAGGACTCTCCTGGAACCTCGGATCAACATAGAAGTAGAGCTTGTAAGATGACAATGTCGTTGATGATCTTTTCGATCTCGATTTCGATTTCGATTTCGATTTCGCTTTCGAATATGGTGGCGATTGGTGAGAAGTTTCAACTAGAACTGGTGCGGTCAGGTTGAGTGTTGCACCTTTATCATTGAAGCCATTTGTATAGTTAAACAGCCTGCATTTTTTCCCCATGTATATGTCAAATCTTTCTAAATTCTTACTACTTTGGATTCAGATAAAATAAATCATGCAAACATTATAATCACATAAGAAAAGCTACACAGAAGAGTCATCTATCGGAACAATACTCAGGGTCGGCCATGGGGGTAGCCGGGGGCGAACGCCCAGGGCCCCGGAAATTTGGGAGGCCTCAAATGTTTAAATTGTTAATAAATACTCCCTCCGTCCCTAAAAGATTATCACATTTTGACTTTTGGTGGTCAACAAAACACGATTTAAAACATAAATATCTATTATTTTACATGCGACAAAATTATAAAAAGTTAATATTTCAAAAATATATATTGAGACGAATCTAACAAGGTCGTCTCACAAGACTATATTATTTCTTATCGTTTAATGAGAATTCATGATCAAATTTTATAATGTTTGACTAACAAAAGTCAAAATATGACAATCTTTTAGGGACAGAGGGAGTATATTGGATGTATATATAATAACATGAAACGGATTTAGCCCAATGGGTAAGTGATTAATCCCAACTGCGTGCATGTGGAGGAGGTCGGGGTTTTTTTTTTGGTAATAAGCGATGAATTTCATTAAAGAAATGAAAAAAATAATAATTACAAACCTATACAACTATGGACCAGAGTCCAGCTGATGATAAAATAATCAACAAAATCTCAAATAAATTCTTAAATCTAACATGGATTAAGAGTTCGGCCCAATCCTATCATCAGTTAAAGTCTCAGGTAGAAAACCCTGGACTATAGCTACTACACCTTAACTTCATGGTTTTGAACCCGAGAAGCACTGTATTTTTCTTTTCTATGTATTATATTTCTATATATATTATGATCTTGATTTTATTCCATTTTCTATATTCTTAATCTTCAAATTTAAAATCTTCTAGTTCAAGTAATTTATCAATACTCAATTTATTTAAAGAGTTAATATAACTCATTCTTCAAGACAACAATTTGGGTTGAAACCAGGTGATATATTTTTTTTCTTGCAAGTTATTTTATTTTAGATTTCACAATTTTGTTTATATAATTTTATATTTTGTTATCTTTTAATTATATGTTTCTCATATAATGTCACCATATAAATATTTATTTGGAAGTTAAAAGAGAAAAAAAAATTGAACAACAAAATCCAATTTCTAGAAGTGAAACTATTGTGAGTGAATATAATAATAAAAATATTATGTGAGTCAATCAAATAATGAAAAACCGTCTAATGATAGTCAACTTGACCATTTCATGCACCGAAAAAGGATAAGTTATTGTGAGAGATAGATATCAATTATATCATCAATAATTTTGCTCCAAACGAATAAATAATTTATTCGTAATAAGGGCCCCTTTTTTTATTTTCACCCCGAATCCTGAAAATCTCGGGACCGGCCCTTACAATACTCTTACCGATCTATTAATAACAAGTGGATCGATACTAGGAGTTTGTCAAAAAATTAGTAGAAAAGTGGGAATATGCACTTCTTGATAATGGATTTCGCAGACACCCACAATTTTAGATGTAATTCTATTATGCATGCAAAATAAAAGTAGCATAATAGATAAAATAATGTGCTCACATAAGAAAAGCTTTATTCCCAGCAGGTTTGAAGGTTGAGGAGGTAATAAAAGGAGAAGCCACCCAAAAAAATTGGTTATAGGTTCGAATCTCCATGTCTTTAACATTTTCAACCACTTTGAATTCTGGGCATTTGTAATTTGCACAAGTTGAAGGATTTTTGAAGGCTTTCCCTCCCTCGAACAAGGAAAAGAGTATATATATCTCCGTCAAAACAAAAAATACTTTATTAAGATAGACGATCGCCATAATATATGATATATAGAGGTCTTTGAAATCGATGAAACCACCTTCTATATATATAGACACTATCGGGGGGCATGAGGCTATGATACTTATTTTCATTTTTCAGTATACTATGCAAATAAATGCAATACTATACTGAGATAAATTGTTTATGTGGTTGACTTGGTCAATGTATAATTCAAAAGTGAGCAAAAGTGGTTTACTTTGACTCTTTGAGCAATAAGCATTAAGATGTAGTCCATATTAGAAAGCACCACCTTAGAGTAGCTAGTGTGCCACTCAGGCTCAGCCCATGTTTTTTCCATTTTCCATGAAAAGATACCGAATTTCCCAAAACAATTATTGCATATGGCTAGAGATGTTATCGCCACAGACGAAATTAAGATGAATTTTAAAGGGGCAAAATCTAAATCAAGATGAATTTTAAAGGGGCAAAATCTAAAAAGTTTGAATAGAGGAGTATAATCTTTTATATTTAATCAAAAATTAACGTTATTGTCAATTCTACTATAACACATGATGTTAATTAATGTAAAACTTATACTCCCTCTGTTTTTTTCAACCTATTGTTTGGAATCCGTGAAGTCAAACTTTGAAAACTTTAACCATTAATTACTATTAGTCGATAAGAAATAATATAGTCATGTTGGATCTTATTCGATTCGTATCAATCTATATTTTTGAAATATCAACTTTTTATAACTTTTACACGTATATAATTAGAGATATTTTCGTTTTAAGTCGTTGTCTCGTTGACAGTGAAAAGTCAAAAAACTATCTTAAGAAAAACAGAGGGAATATCTTATATCCTTAATTATGAAGAATCTACCTCCCTAGTGGTTCCCCGTCCCCGGTTATGGGGCCAAGTCGACCGGAGTTTTGCTATATCCACACCGAGCAAAACTAAATCGAGCAGACCTGAAATTCAGCTCGATAATAATTTGGGTCCTAACTTAGACCTCTGACCAGCTCGAAATAAGGAAAATTAAGCACGTATTCGACTCAAGTGTGAACCAAAACAGGATACTTGAATTTGTTCAAAACTGAATTGACCGGAATCGACTTGAAATTGACTCAAATCAGTTCAAATGACTTTATATAATATAAATAATAGTATTGGATGATTAGATCTTAAAAAATGAAGTGACCTACAAGTCCAATCCCAAGTATACTCGATTGGATACTGAGTCTAAGTTCGAACCAAGATCAATTTCAATCTAAGCGGGTTTGCGAGCCGAGCTCCGGTTACCCGGCTCGCAAACAGCTGTTCTTGAGTGATACTCCCATTAATTGCCTTAGTAAACAGATCCGTTTTTTATCATCAAGGTGTTGGTGTATATCAGTATCAATAATAAGTTTCTTTTTTCATTTTGGTAAAAATGAATGTAAATTATACAAATAAATGTAACACTTGGAAGTATTTTTGAAGATTTAATTGCATGGTAATGACGAATTAATTCAAATAATTGCATTGAACCCAAAATTCATAATGGTCAACAAAGAATTAATGTAATCTTGTGGGATAAACTTCTCCAATTCTATAATGTAAGTCTTTCATCAAAAGAATGAATGTTAAATAGAGCTTCTTGAACTGATTGCTAATGCCAAATAATTCCTCTAAGCCTCTAATAGCACTTCATTGAGTTGTTCAAAACAATGAGAGCAAATAACTTACTAGTGAGGTTTATCGCGAAGTCTTCTCATTTCCAAGATTCACACATGAAAAACCTTTGCGATGAGCTATCCATTAACCGAATGGCTTGAGTATGACTGCCTAGTATAGACGCTTGCGACAAATTTCTGCTCCACAATAGCAGGGCTGCACTTTTATGTTTCCATTAAGGTCAACAACGCTGTCGAGGGCATAGCCATAATCATATGTAATTTCCTGGTTGTAACACAAATTACTCGTTAGATCCAATGGTGAATTCCTATAACTTCCAGACTTGTTTATGGGCATCAGAAACTAATAAATCCCGATGACATAAATGTCCATTTGCAGCTCTGACTTGCTGGAAAAATGGACAGGAAATTTACTGCAAGGGAATTAAGGATGCAGAAAATAGCTATGAGAAGCCACAGCATGCATGCTTCTTAGTTCACGTAACTCCTCAGTGAGGCTCATATTACATTCATGGCATGTGATGCATGTAGAGCTTCGCATAAGTTACTTGATTTATTTGATGAGAGTAGTAATGTCTTCACTATTTGATGGAAAATGTGGAGGTGGTCATTGGTCAATGAAGCAGAATTGAAACTACTGTCTACATTCAGCAAAAGTGGTATTCTTTTTCAATCTTTTCTCTTTCGAAGTTTTGCTAAATAATATTCTAATGGACTTAAGACACGGTAAAATGAACACTATAATATAAAGAATGTAGAATCTCAAAACAAAATGTGATGTGGAGAAACTTAAAAGGGAAGGGGTGAAGGTGTTTCAATTTGACCACAAATGGAGGAGCAAGTGGGATTTGAGAATGACAATTAAATAGTTTACCTGAAGAGGAGCAATATCATCTGAAGCAAATAGAACAATTCGAGCAAGCCGTAGATCGAAGTGTTCACTCAACACGCATTGCACAAACAAGTTAGGGTCACAGCTGTGATTTATAAATCTGGCAACGTTCCCAACAGTGCTTGCATCTATACAGAACTCTGGGGTACTTTGAAGAACTGTATCATCTATCTTCGCCAAGTCTCTTCTTATACATTCAGGTACACTTCCAAGTCGTTTCTGCACAAGAAGCAGAAATATACAAAATAATCTCAAGTGTTCATTGTCAAGCATTATGGATGCCAGGACAGAAGAAAAACAATTGCCAATTAGTTAGTAAAATACAAAATAGAAAGTGAAATTGGACTAAAGGACAACAGCACAAGAGGAACTTGGGGAGGGAGGGAGGGGGGGAGGGAGAGGTTGATCATGCATTCAGTCCCTTTATGTGACAGCAGGTCATATGTAGTTTTATAATAGTTGTATACTTATCGATATTCATATACAAAGTACTATTCATAGAACTGCAAACACCAAAAAAAAATCTAATGCTAGTGAGGTTGGTTAATGTTAAATGTAGAAGTTTATTTTACAAGTTAAGACTCTGAAATACCTCTCTTCCATCAACGCCCATGATCGTATGCAAACAGTCAATCTCAAATATGTAATCATTTTCATCATCTTTGTCCGCCTCATCTGTCCTCCGAAGAATACCTATGTATTCACAAACAGGAGCACCTGAAGGAATAAAATCTCTGGATCTTACAGCCCATCCTCTATTATGTGTGCGAAATACCTGGACAAGGTAAGAGGAAGGCTTTTATATATGGTACTTGGCAGAAACCAGCAAACTATAGGTAGTTACCTCAAGATGATATCTTATTCCTCGTTGAGATATACGATTGAGGCAATTAAGTCCACAGCCACAGCTCGGTCCACATTCGAACACAACATCGTGTGCTTTACATAATCTGGACAAGGAATGGTAATTGTTGGGAGGATGGGAAAACTCGAATGAGCAATAGAACTAATACATCAAATATGTGTAGGGCAGTTATCTTCTATTCATTATATTAGATTTGTCTTTGTTTTCCTTTTTTGGTTTTTCATCAAAGATTTTATTTTCTCTGCTCTTGGATATCATGGATTAAATAGAAAATGGTTCATTACACTACCTACAGTTTTATTTATTGTGAACTAGTAAATAGTCATTGCAATCCATCTTAAGTCAACAGGGAAACAGCCTCCTATTATCACAGGGTAGGGCTGCGAACAATTAGACCCCCACCAAGCTTAAACAGGCCCCTGTTTAGGGGTATTGGGTAATTTTATCGTTGTTGTTGTTCATATGGATATTTCTGTAGTTTAAATAAGATGATACGTTATGATAAACATGAGTAATATATTTCCTTTTGTGCTCTTCATCAAGCTCTACACATAAAAAACATAGACTTATCAATGCAGCAAGGAAGAAGGGTGTGCCGCCGGGGAAGGCAGCTCCTTTAATATTTTCTTTTGTTTCACACCTTCACTGTTAGACGACAGGTTTTAGCATGACATTGCTAATAAATCTTACCTGCCTCCACTGTGGCGTATATAAGGAAATTTAGATCCATTAAGCCTGGCACACGCACAAGCTTTGGTATGTGTGCAAATTTCTTTACACCCGCAGCCATCAGCTTTAACTGGAAGTTCCACGTTTTGTGCAATTTGCATACACTTGGAGTATGTGTACCCTGTAGAGTATTTTGAACACGATAATTTATGCACACATTACAATCCAAAACAGCCTGAGAGGCGAGTCCAACGAAATGCAATTTCACAGTGATAAGAAACATGGCAACGAAATTGGAGGTCTGCATATAAACTAAAATAAATAGTTTATAATATAGAATCATATCTTTCACTGCTATTCATACTTTCAAAGATGGCTAAGCAAGGTCTGAATATAAAAATATGATGTGATATATATATATTAAAACATGAAGCCACTGAATATAGATGGCTATGGATGCTTTGCCTTCAAGTTTCTTTATAAGTGTCTCCCACATCCCACAACAACTTCACTCTCATCATTCATCAACTAGATTCAAGTACTTGAAAAGATCCTCACAAAATCCGGCTAGACTTAAGCTTAAAAATTACTCGCCCAATGTACTAGCTCCAAGTATCTCTCATCTAGCACTATTCAAATACTTGAGGCTTTTTTTAATAAACAACTTCCCTTCTATACTCCTTATCATGACCTATAACAGAAGTTCAACTACAAGAAAGCCAACTAATATTACGTTGATTATTCTTAGAACAAATGAAAAGATAGTTGTGATGGTTTTAAGGGATCATTTGGCATCCTTGTTGGAGATGTCAAACTGGAGATCATTTACCTGGTGGTGGAAAAGGAGTATCATCAACTGCATTGAAAGCTGGAATACATACTTCTTCTTGACCACCAGATATGTCCATGCACACCAGCCTAAGACAAGGGAGTGAAACAGTTGGAACTTTGTATAGGTGTAAGACAGGCACTTTGAAGGCTGTCAATTAGTTACTCACCCAGTTAAACTCGAAGAGATGTCCACTTTGGGTTCTTCAATAAGAGAAACCTGCAAAAGTTCATGAAAAAGGCAACAGAATTTCGGAAATTCATAAAAAGTGAAACATTTAAATCAAACAGCCAATTAAGGTACAAGACAGGTCAATGATGTTGTTATGCAATTGTTAGCTATAGAAATGAAGATTCTCATAAACAGTTCCTAATATATATTTAACTTGCCCCAATATGAGTCTCTTTATTAGTGGAAAAGCATTACTATTGCTGAGAATTTATCAACATAAGCTCAAAATTGTTAAAGACTATATTCACCCAACTAACCTTCTTTGTTTGCAACATTGCCTGACCTACAAGCCGTCTTAAATGGTATTTGTAAATGAGGTGACCAGATGTACTTTTCTGGATTGAACATTCAACAACCTAAGACCACAGGGCATTGACATTAAATCAACTGACAAAGGGAAAATGGATGTCTATATAGATACATCCATCTCGCAATAAGCAAACTACATGTACTATTAGAGAAGCTACTAGTGAAAGCAGAAGCTCTCAGAAAGAAAAGGGGGAAAAAAGTGAATTCTTATATGACAGGTAACTGTTAAATAATCGAGGGGGGTTGATCTCAGTATTTTAACTTGGGTGCAAAAGGATCTGTTCTCTACAGATGCATTACAAGTACATGCAAATTACATATATACACACATGTAGGTTAAAAAACAAGCAGATTATGAGATACCATACAGAAAGTCCACTCAAAAAATAAAACAATTAACAGACCAGCAACCAGACTTGGATACCCAAATTAATGGAACTGTTCTTGAACTTTTTACTAATAAACGAAAATAACAACTTTCAAAAAGTATGTCATGTGATGGTGAAAAGGCACAACAAAGTTACCATCACTTCTAAGTTCATCATGCCAAGGAGTTCAAGAATCACCTCATGTAGTCCAACATACGTGAAGACTCTATCATGAGGGTTTATATCAGATTTCTGTCCGCAAGCGACTCTTACCGGTATAGATTGCTCCAAATTATTCTGCGGTAATGAAAAATGAGGAACTGTTAAATCACATCTTTCAAGAAATCCTAAATATATATGTCAAGATACTACCTCCAATTCATTTTAATAGACTTCGCACTTTTCGAGGGCACAACTTATCATCAATTACTTTCTATATGCATTACAGAAAATTACAAAAAAATAATATTATGAATATGTTTTTAAAAAACGAGTTCATTGCTATCATTTTGAATTTTTTTTCGAATAAGTGAATAAAACATAATTTGTTGTCAGTTTGACACGAAACCCCAAAAGGCATATTAAATATAATTGGATGGAGTATGCAATATCAATTTGCAAAAGTATATCCTACAAGTTTTTCATGCAAGATGATGAACACCCACAAAAAAGACACAAGAAAGGGAGTATTTTACTAAGTCGGGTACTATATTAGGTGGTCAAGTCTTGATTTTGCAACATATTAATGACAATTTTAGCAGTTATCAACAGATCTATTTGGCCATCATATTTCATTTTGAAAGCATGTCAATCAGTCTCATGTTAAAATTATACAAAAAAATTAATGCATCCATGATGACAGTATCAAACCATCATCAAGAAAGATAATTATAAAGGAGAATCTTAATATAGAGATTCTAGAAGCACTCGACAGACAAGGTACCACGACGTAAGTGTTTGAGAGAAGTTGCCACAATTAAAGGGAGTTTATTTTTAGTTTCTAGGCTTCATATAATTGTGGTAAAAGAAAATTAAAACAAATTTCCATTGGACTATAAACTCGCAGTGTAGACCTAACAATACCATTAGAATGAATGGAAATTCATGTAGCACTTATGTGTGCACTTTTGTAAAAATAGTGATGGAAGATGAACTTATACATGCAAAAACTCATTTAGGCATTAAGAACCCACCTTTAACGCCATACTATCATGAGAGACCCTCTGTCCTACAACAGCACTTTCACCTTTATCTTTCCAGATAGTATACTCTGAGTAACAAAGGTTTTCTTCATACTCATCACTTAAGACAATAGCTACAGCTAATGGATACACAAGGCCCTTGTATTTCTTCTGTAATAACATAATGTTAGTACAATGCAGTTACCCGAAGCAACTCAAGCAAAACCACAGCAGAGAATAGTGGGAAAAAATGTTCTATATAGAAGGAAAGCACTTGTTAATCATAGGTCCACAATAAAAAGATATATTGTAAGCACAAATCAGCTCGGTGTCACACAGAAACTTGCATAAATTCTAAGACAGCAATAAAACATCCATGCTTTGACTCTTAAATAAATCAAGAAGCTTGTATAATTTAATCAGGGAGAAAATGATATAGAGAGATTGGGTATTTTCCCGGGCTGTGTGTTAGAGTCGATGTGCTAACATAACAGAATCCAGGAGGATTTTCTCCAGCAAAGTAGTATAAGGAATTCCCGTTGTGACATAAATTCAAAGGTTCCACCAGAAATCTTTAATCAAGTTAAAACTATATTTAAGATATACATAACAAAAGTTACATATCAGGAACCGAGATGATTTCAAGCATATAATCTTCAAATCAAATATGTGGAACATTATTTACAATAAGTCACATCTTATAACTGGTGTTTGATACGGAGCTACTGATCTGATTCAACTAGAGCTATCTATTTGAGAATAAATCAGCACTGACGTACACGACTAAAGACAACAGTAGCAGAAAATATGATTTTAAATTGGTATGTATCACTTATTTAAAGAGGGGGGCACAATTATTCACATTTAATTCTGATTAGATCTCAAAAGAAATCATGTAAGAGAAATGGCACATGAAAAATAAAAAGAGAGCAAAAAACGTTTATGTAAAACTCCACATGTAGCAGATTCTATTACCATCTCTCCTTGAGGTTGTTCCATGTAATCAACCCCATTAAGCCAGTTACCATGGAAGCCCAAAGCAACCATTTCAATTCTTGAACAAAATTGATATCCAACATCGATTCCTACACCAAACAGCAGAGTAAATGTGCAAAGAAACTAATAAAACATCTATTAGGCGCTACTAAACTTATTAAATCTAAATAAATTTTAGCAGTGAGGTTTACACCCTTTACCTCTACGACTCTACCCTTACAAACAAATTCCTGACTACCACACCAATGCCCCACCCACAGTTTTTTGGTTATATCAACTTGGAGGATGTTATTATCACTTCTCTTTAGGGAAGTAGCGAGAATTAAATCTTTAAATTACAGCCTAATTTAATTGATCCCCTGTAACATTTACATCCTTATTGGTTCTCTCAACATCAATAGTTAAAGGATGCCTGTTAGGGAAGAGATATACCCGTATCCCGTTAAGGGGGATCAAAGACATTTATAAGTCAACTCACATACCTGGAAGATGCCCAACTCTTTTCTCTGGGTACATCAACACCTTGTTCTCAAACATCTGTGGTGATTCCAACGTACATAGAACACAGAGATAGTAACAGCTTCATTAAAGAATTGTATCTTTAAATACATCACGGCCAATAAAAAATACAGCTCTCTGGTGAAAGCAGTACAGGCTTATATAGTACCACACTAAATATAAAACAAAACTCAAATTGGTCAGGCATTCTGGAGGACATGCAACATAACTAAATAAGAGAGAAACGTAAATTACCTATTCATGCTCTATATAATCAACCTGCTTTCTTGTTTCAATTTTCAAAGCTTAATTCACATTTTTTCCAATGCCAGAGACTATAGCATAATATGTCATACATGCTTAATATGCTTTTGATTTGCAGTGTTCCAACCAATAAAAGGGTATTTAACATTTAGTTTTTCACCAAGTCTTAATTGAGATCGAATAGTAACTAACCTTCGTGAGGGCTTTCAACTCAGGTCCTTTGGAAGCTTTGTCCAGGTGATCACTGAAATCTTCTCTCTGCAGATAACAGATTCCAAATAGTAGAATAACCAGAGGGATCAGTAAAAGAACTAAAATCTTGAAGATCAACCTTCCCCAACTTCACTTGTGTAAAGAACGGAGCAATCCTTTTGGTTTAACTACCATGAGGCAGGTATGGTTTCTAATCTCATTTTGTTGGTTCTCCTCTTACTTGGTTTTGTTTTCTTATGTATTTCCTTCATTCATTATTGGGTGTTGTAGAAGGGGGCATGTCTTACATTTTGTTGAAGAAGTTGCAGTGAACTAAATTGCTAGGTTTGCACAGATAATAATAGAAAAATACCATGGCAATAGTTCTTATGTGAGTAAAGCCACAAGGAAACGCTAACACGTAACGCAACTCATATGACCAGACTTGGTCTTTTCATAACTGATGATCGGAGTAGTAAACATAAATAATAGCAACACTCACAATTTACAGAGGCTTACTCTACGTTTTACTCCAGCAACATCATTATGGGCATTATCTTGCAACTTCCTTTCCTTGTACTTTTCATCCTGGAAAAGTTACAAGCTTGCTTTAAAAAATACTTTCATATGACTGAATATGTAAGTATGATGAGTTTGGCTCAGGCATGTTATCATCAGACACAAACAATAACAGAAGATGATGTAAGTATGATGAATTTGGCTCAGGCATGTTATCATCAGACACAAACAATAACAGAAGATGATCATTGTCCCATGTTCGCAAAAGAACAAAGGGTATTTTAACAGATCAGGGTATAGAAGCAAATCCCAATTCCTAATAATGTTGCCAAGTTTATCTAATTTATCTTCTCAACTTTTAGAGTTCGACAAAGTCCGTAAGATCACCTGAGCAAATTGTCGGCAGTATTCATTGAAAGTCTTCAGTGTCCCCTTAACCCTCTCATATGCTACTTCCACGCCAGCATTGGCTTCCCTCGAAGAGCTATTCAGCCATTTTCCAACTTGATGAGCCTCACTGTGACCGACAAGAGCAGTAACCGAACTGGTAGCTGCAACAACAAAATCTGAATTTCCCATACTGCAACTTTTTAACGAAATGCGACTGTCCTTTCTTCCACTTGTTTTCTGCAAGCAACTGTCCCCATTGTTATGAACATAAACGTTAGACTTTCTCTTTCCAAGTATTTCTTTAGATGCATCTGAATAACTCGTCCCTCTACTATTAAAATCCACAACAATATTTTCTTCTACATCTTCATCTTCATCTTCATCTTCATGGCATCTATAATTAGGTCTCACACTGGTGTTCCTCAGCCGTGCACTAGATCTCCTTGTCGTGGAATTTTCTACAAACTCAACCACACTAGCAGGTACGTTGGCTGAGGGGGAGGAAAATCTCTTCTCTAAAGGACTATCTCCAAATACAATCTTTGTTTCAGATATCCTCTGAGCAGAAGAAAAGCCATTTCCAATCTTTTTGTCAATCATTTTATGCTACAATAAATTACTCGAATGAACAAATCTACCCCCGAACAATTAATTTCGCTATGCTCTGTCCTCTTTCTGTTCTATCTCTAGTTCTCTCCAAAACAATCTTATCTTCTTCACCGTGTAGTCCTCAAAAAAGGCTAACTCTAGTCTCAGCTCAAGAATGCTCCAAAAGTATATAGTTTTTCAACAATTCTTTTTCCAATTCCCAAAAAGAATCTCACAATCAAATTCTCTTCTTATCTGACAGAGAGTATAAACTATGTTATCAATCAAACAAAATCTACATGTAAACCATATGAACAGTTGTTGAAGCTGCTGCAGCAAACCAATGATGAGTCTGAATTCTGAAATCTTACCTACATTGATAAATAATACCCAAAATAAAAAAAAATCCACATAATTTTTTTTTAAACACCAATGAAAAAAATACTATTCCACTAATTGACGTTTTCGTAATTCCATGTCAAGTTTTTACCATCAATTAATTTTAGTTACACGAATGACATATTAAAATATATATATATATATATGAAGATAAGTTTAAAAACATATCTAGTGACTAGTGATATCATTTTTATACATTATTTATTAGAATAATGACTAAAACATTAAGAAATTAACGAATAATGACATTAAGAAGAAGTTTTACAGTCTTCTTCAACTTCTTTTAATGAAAAATTCAAATAATTTAGGCATTCATGCAACTTATTTCAAGAATCCCAAAGGGCATCATAGTTTTCCCACAAACACAAAAAAAAAACTATACAAGTACTAAATTGAATATGAAAACAAGAACCCAAATAAATAAAAATTCAATCTTTACGTGCATTATACTCCCTCCATCCCAAAAAGTTATCCATATTGAACTAAATTTGGAAATAAAATTAAAAACTAAGAACCCAAATAAACAAAAACCCAATCTTTACGTGCATTACACTCGCTCCATAGTATATCCCAAAAAGATTGTCCAATTTGAATTTTCTTGCTTTTGCACATGTTTATAATATTTGAAAAGATTCTCCCAATCAAAAGGAGGGAAATTTTGAGAGGAAACAAAATGACATACTCTACTACTAACATGATAGTTTAGACTATAATCGAAATTGTATACGTCAATCATTAACACAAATCTTCTTCGTATGTTATTGAAAATTAAGGAGGACAACCTTTTTGAGACAGAGGTTACTTGAGAATAGTTGAGAAAATTTACCAGAATGAGTAATGAATTGTCTTGGTTGAGTAAGTGTTGTGAAAATCTGCTTTGAGTTTGTGTTTTTGAGTCAAAATTAATTGTCCGGGAATCTTGAAAGACTAAGCTCCAGATCTTGTACACTTCGCACAAGAAAAGGACTCATGGAAAACTAATGTTAAGGGGACACACCCCCAAAGTAGTGTTTTTTTCCAATTGAAATACTACTATTTTACCTATTTCGAGTCGAATATCTTGATCGAATATTGTGGGTTATCAGCTTACTTATTATATTCACAATATTAGTAATAAGAAATATTCAAAAATAAATATATTACCTTTTCAAAAATATAACTTATATATTTTTTGTACAATTTTATCGAAGATTCAGTCAAGCACGTTCAAACATTCTCGACACCGACATGATATGGACTACAAAGTGATTCTCGCGTTCGACTCTAAGGACGTGTTTGATAAATCTAAAAAAACTGAAATTTGAAAAAACTTATATTTTGAAGTCGGATTGTAACTAATTGAATGTTGAATTGGTGAAACTGGATTTGAGTTATGTCGACATTTTTGCTTCAGCTTTAATTAATTAACAATTTAGTCACACATTTCACTTTCAACTTCTAAAAATTACATGAAAATATTATGAATAACTTATTAGATAATTACAAAATGATAAATATGATAAATAAATATTTAAATTAATAAAAATATATATATTAAACTAAATTACTCAAGGTCTTTCTTAAATTACTTCAAAACTGAAATATGTTGTTGCAGTTCTCCATACATAAACAACTTTATCATAACTTCAAAAAATTTAATCAACAATTTTTATTTAGAATCTCAAGAGGATAACGAAACATAAGTGGGATAATATTAATAATTCAAAAGTTCCATATAAAATAAAACAAGTATTTGTAATGAAAAATTCAATAGTTTCAATATTAATAATTCAAAAATCTTGTTGAAAAAATACAAGAAATTGAAAATAAATTATTATATTTTTATACTATCAATTTTATATAAAATTAATATAAAAAAATGTATAAAAATTTTCATTTTATTTGGGTGACTTGCTTCAATTGCTTGTTCCCTGCCAATAAAAGTTTATTAAGGATTTATGGAGAAGGAATCGAATGAGATGTGGTAAGAAGAAAAAAGGTGTAAGGAAAGGAAAAGAAGGAGGTGTGAGGTAGAGAATATATATGGAAAATTAATATTAATGTCTTCTGAATTGATTCATACAATAAAATTAATTTAAGATTTTTAACTTAAGAAATCTATTAAGGATTTTGACCAGATCTTATTTGATTCAGTCATGAAAAAAATTACTTAATAAGCAAACTTAATTAAAAAATATGTGAAATCATCTAAATAAAATTCCTAATATTTTTATCAAACAATCCCTAACTTTAAGAGTTTGTCGAGCCATGTACTTTGAACCAAGTATCAGGGTATCTTTGTCCGTTCTCGGCACAAAGTGTGTGTTGGAAAGAAATTAAATAGAGGACAAAAGAGTTTTGGGCTCTTTTATTTTATGATTTGAGCACCTATAGTTGAACTAGAAAATTTCCATGATTAAATTGTGAAAATAGGGTATTGGAAGAAAATGACTTTTGTTCCCTTTAATGTTGTTATATGACTTTAAAAAGTTTCCTTAGTTATATTATTTCCATTTATTTAGTTTGCAAGGTACTTTATTATTATAAGAAAACCAATATTTACAATTTATAAAAAGAAAGGGGAAAAAATAATTATCAAGATTACTAGTTTTGACTTCTAAGTCTTTGGCACATTTTGTGGAACGTATTTTAGGTTATTTGAAAATGTGTTGTCTTATTTGGATTCACGTTAAAGAAAATTGATTTAAATTTTTTTATGTATTAGGCAAAGTGGATGTTGATTTATAGATAAAGAAAAAAAATTGAAAATATAATTTAAGAAAATAATAATATTAACAGACTATATATCTACAAATTATTTACTATCTTTTTTACTCAAGTTAAAAAAAATGACGCTTGTTTAAAAACATTTAAGACAATTTTATATATATTAAAAATAGATTTTCTTTTTCTTCAATTTAAGACCACCAATAAAAATTATTCCGGAGAATCTTATATGGTGCGTTCGATCACTCTAGTTTAAGTTTTGAATGTTTTCGATCACCAACGTTAGATACTTTGTACAAAACGACCCACTGTCGCGTTTTTTTTAAAAAAAATGTGATTTTTTGAATTTTTTAGAGGGGTAATTTAGTCATCTTTAATTTACTGACATCTTTCTAACCTATTTGCTTCCACAATTTAACTCAACCCATTAATATCTAATTAATTCAATTCAATCCTTTTAATCCCTTTCACCTTCCTTCATCTATTTCATTACCTTCATCACAATTACACAACTTCACCACCTTCTCCAAATTAACAACAATCATAATTACAGGTGCTAGAAACAGCCCCCATTCCCAATTGTCCGAAATCCCTTAGCTCTGGTTTCAGCTTTATTGCTCCAAGAATTGAACATGTGAGCAATTGACTGAAAAGGGTCAGAGAGCTCTGAACTAGAATTGAATTAAGTAGATTCCAATGGGATTTTGTTAATATTTTTTGGCATTTTGTTGTTCATTTGAAAGGTACATTGTGTTTCTGAACACCAGATGATACAGACTTCCGATTTCTGGATCCACTTGATATCATCACACTTGATGCCCCACATATGAACACAAGGTGGAGATGGTGTATTTTTTGCAGGGCCGAATGACGAACTCACACTATATCCCCTTGCTGATATGTTATACGCACACCCGAATAGTGAATTACTATTCACTATTTGACTATTTTGCCCCCTATTTGGAAGTGTAGAAATTGAGAGACTTGAGTTAGAGGGCTAAAATAGTAATTATAATCCTAAAAATCACTATTTGGGAATAGTAAATCACTATTTCAGTGTGTATAATGTTAAAATGGTATGCAAAATGACTAAATTACCCTTGTAAAAAACTCAAAAAATCACATTTTATCAAAAAACGCGAGAGTGGGTCGTTTTGTACAAAATATCCAACGTTGGTGATCGAAAACATTCAAACTTAAACTAGAGTGATCGAACGCAGAATTTTAGCGAACGTGAGTGATCGATGGTGTCATTTGCCCATTCTAATATAAATACCTAAGAGCTAAAGAGAAAGCTCATAATCTTCCACAGTCCACACCACTGCGCCTCCATCAAAGAATAGATCGAAACTCTCATTAGAACATCACACCAAGTTCCATATCCTTATTAAGCTATTCCACAAAGAGTTCATCAGATAAGTTGTTCAAATTGTTGATTGGAATTATTATTTTCAGAATAAATAGGAAACAATCTGATATTGTAAAGTTCCATAGCGAAAGGACATGATTTTTCACAATAACTGCTATCCGTTGGGAAGCGGGGAACAACCGATTCTTCATCTTCCTCCCCGACCAACCGAAATTCAACCCATAATTTTTCTAACGGTGTCTTAATCCATAATCCGTACACCTTTGCAATATGTTCCTTGTCCTTATCAGTTGGGAAGAAGATTTGCAAAATGAATGCCCTGTAACGGGACACACGTACACCTTTACAATTCCATGCGCGAGACATTGCCAATCCGGATCCCTGAAGGCTTATGAAAGCATCTTTATGTGATAATCTTGGCATAAACACTTGCCGCACATTTAATAAAACCATCAATCAGATTTGAGACACTAAGTTCAACCGGTGTTGCTTCTTCAATAATAAAAGAAGAATGCAACAAACTGTTAAGAATATCCTGTTCCATTAATGATATGTGAATCGTAATTCTAGAATATTACCACAAACCAACAATTCAAACACAAGGAGTGAAAACGTAGAAATAAAGAAAGGTTTCAGAAATTAGTGAAGAAAAGAGATGATAAATTTGAAAATTCTAGAGAGAGAAAAAAAACGGTTTCTCTATCCAAAGACTTGTGGATAATTGTTCTTACCGAAACTAAACTTGATTGAATTACTTTGTTGGTAGTTAATAATTGATTTTGATTGCATTTCTTGGTTAATTGAACTAGCCACCGGGTGCAGTTAATGCCTACCCGAATTAATATTTTATTTAGTTAATATTCATTTATTCAAAAAATAATTGACACACTATTTTTGGCACAATCATTGTTTGTACATCATAATAATTTTATTTAAATTTAAATTATGACAAAACTTATACATAATATATAAAGTAGAGTAGTAATAACTATTTCATAGTAAATATAAATTACCTCATTTGTGTGGTAATACCCATTTCTTTCAATTTAGGTGTAATCAACCATTATGTAATAAGAGGTGATGAGATGAGAAAGATTAGGACATCTATTGCCCCTCACCTACACGTTATGTATGAGCACATTCAACATCATTAGCAGCAAATTTTACTTTGAATATCTCATATCAAAAATTGAAATACAAGAAACACTCTTGATGTTGTCCAATTCAATATTTTTAGAGGCGCCGTTTTTTATTTTTTTTATTAATTGAAATACAAGTTTCAATATTTTAGAACTTATGATAACCTTTTTAGGACCACCTGTTAATATTTGTACGTTGTTTTCTTGATTATTGCTTATGCACTTTTGGAGTACTAATATGATGAGTTAGTATATAGTTTTTAGTTGATTGTCACGTTAATTTATTTATAAAGTCTATATAATTGTTTGTATTATTTACTTTAAAAGTTTAATTATGACATTTGACTATTATCTTTAAGTTTGTATGCTCATTATTTTAAGGCTGACGATATTGCCAGAGCAATTTTGATTCTGCCAGAGCAAAGTTTAAGTATATACCTATTTTAACCTTTTAAGTCAACTATTTCATTATATCATTAATATTTACTATTTAATATTTTCTTACAATTAGAGTTATTTGAAAATTAACCATAAATGAACACATTCCATATCTTTAAAGGAAGAGAATATTTGTCGATCTATTCTATGATTTCAAATTGTGAAGAATTTATTTTGGTTGAACTTTTTTTTTTCTTTGGCCGCCCTTTTCTCCGTTGAATATTGGTTCATAAAGTATCGCATCTGACTCATCACGATCTCAATAATTTATCTTAAGCACGTAACTTTTCTACAATTGACCAAAGATGATAATTATAATTTAACTTCGAAATTAATTCCGTAAATTCTTTACCTTCAACAACAGTTTCAAATATTGAAGATCTTAGATACTAATGTCTATTGCTTTTATTTTCAATTAATATAGAAAATATTATGCAAATTATTTCCTTCAATAATAATTAATTTGTAGATGACCAAGAGAGCAATAATAATGATTTATTAACATTAAAGATGCATATATTTAAAATATGAAATTTGTGTCATTTATTGCTGATTTTCAAAATTATCTCTACTTGCAATAAATTATTAAATAGTAGTAAATACTAATGACAAAATAGAATAGTTGACTTGAAAGGTTAAATTAGGTATATGCTCATACTTTACTTTTACTCTGGCAGAATCAAAATTGCTCTGGCAATATCACTAGCCTTACTTTAAGGCTTATTTTTATTTTGCACTCTCTATTATTGGTGAAATTTTAAAGTATACTACAATACTTTCCTAAGCCTCGGTTTGCACTATATACTTCACTTTTTTCATTTTGCCCCCTAAAATGCTAGAATTAGATGAATTTTCGTTTTAAAAGAAGGGCAAAATCGGGATATCACATATATTCAACTTTTGAGACCCTTTTGAAAAATAATTTAACTTATAAATTGAAAATTAACCCCACCCTTCATCTTCTTCATCAAACATGGACCCTCATCTTCTTCACCGGACATGCCAACCTAAACAAAAATCCTCACCATAGAATGCATCAACTCTTCAAAAGCTTAGGCTTCTAACACTCATCAAACCAACAAAAGATCCAATTTTTAGCCTAAATTATCAAACCAATTTTCAATTGCATAAACTTTTTTTCACAAATTCATCAAACCAACAATAAAGATCCAACTTTTAAACAAACCAACAATAAAGATTCTGACGTGATTCAAGGCAACTCCAATTTGCAGGGGTCGGGGGGGTCTGGTCGCGACCATTTGCAGGGAGGGGGTTGGTCGTGAGTTTGCAGGGAGGGGGGACTGGTCGCGAGTTTATAGGGAGGGGGACTGGTCGCGATTTTGCAGGGGGTGGATGTGGTGGTGGGCTTTGAGTTTTTAGTGGTAATGGTGGTGGTGGCGAGTGTAAGTAAAGGAATGTATGGGTAGATGTGAGGAAAAAGAAGGGAATGAGCTTAATTTTTAATTTTGATATTATCAAAAAGTGCCCAACAAACTAATAAGCCTATTATTGCAACTTTGCCCTTGTTTTACATTAG
Organism: Echium plantagineum; assembly: GCA_003412495.2. Classification (NCBI taxonomy): domain Eukaryota; kingdom Viridiplantae; phylum Streptophyta; class Magnoliopsida; order Boraginales; family Boraginaceae; genus Echium; species Echium plantagineum. The sequence goes on from CM016568.1 coordinate 10,378,090, forward strand.
TTTAGGGTCTAAATTGACATTTAATGGGGCAAAATGAAAAAAAACAAGTATATGGTGCAAATTGATGCTTAGAAAAGTATTATGGTGCACTTTGAAATTTTGCTGATAGTAGAGGGTGCGAAATGAAAATAAGCCTTATTTTAATAATTTACTATTAAATAATTTTCTTTCAATATAAAGATTAGTGATATTAATGGATCGGGTAAACCGAAAACCGATCTGAAACCAGCCTTTTTACCCTATCCGAAAACTCATCCAAAATTAAACCAGATCCATTCCGGTTCCAAGCTTCAACTCGTGATCCGAAACCAGATCCGGACCCTGAACCGAAGCCGGATCCGGTAGGGAAACAACCTCAAATATTACATTTTAAAATAAGGGAATTGAATTTATTTTTTTGCCCCAAAATATTATTTAAGTTAGCAATTTTACCCCAAAATAAATTTAAGTTTTCTTTCTCCATCAACAACTAACGAAACCGTTAGTTTAAAGATCATTTATACGTACACTTAGAAGGATCATTTGTACATCGATACCATTTATTAGGTTCAAATTACAAGAGACCCACTTGCAAGGACTATTTGGAACCTTGCTAATTTATGTTATGTTTTCTACTTTAAAATTGTTTCCGTTTGGGATTGATTGAGATTTGAGACTCCCTAACATGCAGTTTTAAAGGGATGCACTTTATAACTCAACCAGCGCCCAAACTCGTGGTTTTTTTACACACCCCTAATCGATTCTCTCTAAAACCTCCTTTTATTCTTATACATAGATCCTCCCATTATTTCGGGCATGCATACATGTCTATCTCTTACAATTATTATTTCGTTTACATGCAATTTTTACTACAATATATATATATACAAATTGAGAGGAGAAGGGGAAAAGGAAGCAAGAGGGACTCAGACTATCCGAGCGACGTCTGAGACCCCCTTGACGATACCGTAGCAACCACGGTTCACGGCGGTTTCTTCCCCATAGCAACCACGGTTCACGGTGGTTTCTTCATTACATCATCAACAAACATCTAGGTATATACGTTCGTACATTATCACATGCAATATATATTCAACATGTTTCAATGTATTTCAAACGATTTTCGTCTGAACGGATAAGGGTATATATATATATATATGATAGTAGGCAGTATTATTCGTGTGATGATAATAAGAAAATTGTTTTGAAAATGACGCAATGTAGAATGCTAGCGTGCAACGTTGGAAACATCTAAAAAGGGAGTTTCTTCATTAGGTATAAACATGTACATTTTACATGCAATCAACATATATAACATGTTTCGATATCTCTTAAAAATGCTCTCGTATAAAAAATATGTTCTCGTTTAAACACGATCAGAAGGTCGAATAGTATACATGGTTTTTTTTAAGTAATAAGAAGACTGTTTCCGAATTGATTCGAGATAGAGGGGTAACGTGCAATGATGGGAACAATATAGGAATGATGTTGGTTTTTTAGAGATCTTTTTCTTGAAATGTGCATGTTCTTTTTCTTCAACCTTTCTGGTTTTGCCTTGCCTTATGCCGTACTTTATTCCAATTATTCTTCTTTCTTGTACGTTTCTGCATACATATATCATATATAGGACTCCTATACAAATTTCTCTCTTGCAATTTATTTGCATACCGAATTTGCCATTTTCTTTCTAAGAAAACTCAAAATTCAGTTGTTTTGCTAATTCTCTGTTTCTTTATTGCTTTTATTTTAGTGGTTATTTGGTGAAGCTTTTTGGTCATGATGATTCGTCAAGTTTGAAAGGTACCACTTTTCATTTCCTTAGAAGTGTTCTTTTTGTTGTTTACATGTACTTTCAAGTGGAAGATTTTATATTATGTGGCTATCGGATACATTAGATTATGATGGTTTATTGCGCTACCTATTTCTATGATGGAGTAGATATTGTTGATATTTTATACTTGAGTCAATTTGGCATAACTCCGTGTTATGGTAGCGTAAGGCTGCAGAATACCCGACCCACCTACTCCGTTTAGATGGGAGTCTCCGAGAGGAGTATGTTGATAGTGTTAAAGTGGTCATTTTGTTCCATATTGAGCTGTAATTGAGGGTTTACGATTAAAATTTTGATCCGATGAGTTTTGAGCTCAAAGATATTCTTATTTTAAGACCCCTGTCTGTGAATTTTTATTAGGGGGAACTAGGAATTAGGATATAAAGAATTTTTTTTAACGTATTGTTTAGATTATAATTCTTGTGTTTTCTTATCATATTGTTTACCATTTTTAATGTGTTTTTTCAATATATTTTTTTTTAATCCTTAATAAAAATACTAGGTCTTTAATTTATTGAATTCTCAAAAAATCGGAGGAAGTATAATTTTTGAATAAATAAAGGATAGCATTCTATTTTTAATAGTACATATTTAAAGGATTTTTAGGTTATAAATTTAACTTTCCACTTTTTTCAGTTTATCTTACAGTATTTAAACTTTTGTTAATGTAGCGAAGTTTCTGTCTTTGTACTTAATTGATGGAAGTAACAATAAAATGATCCTCTGCTTATTTTTGTAATTGTATTAAATATACTTATAAGCAGGCATATTAAATGCACTTGTTTAAATTTAATGAATCTCTTATATGAACATTTGTATTTCACTTATTAAATGCACCTGAGATTGTCCAAATTCTATTTATGAAAGAGATGCATGTACATCATAATTAGATATGCTGATAAAATACAATGTCTTGGATTATATTTTTTGTGAAATTATCTATAAATTTATGAAGTTTTATACTAGATAGACAGATACAATACATGCATGGCTCTGAAGTTCAGCATAATCAAACATATTTTGTTGTTCAGCAATTTCTCATATTTTGTTTTCGATATAGTTTACTAGCGAAAGAGACGATCCTTAATTCGGATACAATGCCATCGGAAACAACGGATTCTCCATCATTCTTCTCCAATGAGCTTTCTTTCAACGACGAGGTATTTGTTGTTAATACATTTTCTGTATGTTTCAGAATTCGTTTCAAGTATAACTGGTGTATGTTGAACTGCGGGTACTTGAACTATTCCACGCTTTGTGATATTGTACTCGATTAGGCTTCAAAAGCAATGTGGGCATGTTAATGTAAATGTATTCGTAATATGGCATTTTGTCTCGTCTCATTTGAGTTTGTACTCTTAACAGAGACAGCTAGGATTGTGGAAGACCGACGAAATGAGTAAATGTAATGGTGAGTACTAATGCACTTCATTAAGTTAACTCTGCTAGTCTGCTTGAATGTTTACTAACTCATGTGCTTCTATTGACATTAAATAATACTTCGTATGGCCCTTCTGTTGGCGCAGACGACCATCATAAAGAAAAAGATTCTCTTGAATCGCTCAAACAACTTGAGGCGCAGACAATTGGAAATCTTCTCCCAGATGATGACGATGAATTGTTTTATGGAGTTGCTGATGCAAAGGTATGTTTTTGGTTCTTTAGAGGCATAATAATTGTTAGGCATATTTTATGGATTGAACGCTTCGGAAGCATCTCACTCGATGTCTTAACTTGTGTCCTTAGGAAAATAATTCTGAGGAAAATTTGAATCAGGGCACTATTGTGGCTTTTAACCTAGACTTCTCTGTTTCGAATGATGAACTTCGCCCAATTTTTGGTGCCTACGGCAAAGTTAAGGAGGTGAGTCCTGTAACTAGATTCATTCATTTACACGACATTTTTATCTTTCTTCATATTTGTTACATATGTGCAGATCCATGAAACATTACACACAAATCAACTCAAAATCATTGAGTACTATGACGTTAAGGCTGCAGATGCTGCTCTTCGTGCATTGGATAATTGTGGCATTGCTGGAAAGAAGATTACACTTGTGCCAAACCATTCTGGTGGTTCTAGATGGTATTTTCTTACACTGCGATTTGGCATCTCTCTTCTCGCGGGTTATTCATTTTCATTTCACTCTTGTGAATTGAGTAGCTATAGCCTATAGCAGCTAGCAGTCTACTCTCCATTTTATTTAGAAGTTCCGCGTTTCTTATGAGGCTTCGGTTCTATAATTAGCGTCTCCTTGTGATGCTGTTTGCAGGATTATGCATCCATATTCTTCTGAGATGAATCAGGACCACCCTGGTCTCCTTTTGCAACAGAGTAGTCCACATTCCAACTCTCCATTGGGATATCCTGGTACTGTGTTATACTCCCCTCATATATTTCATGTATATTAACTTCGATTTCAGCATGTATCAATGTCCTCATTTTACCATGTGGCAATCTACCAGGGGGATTTTCTCGTGGAGGTATTACCTCTAACATGGATAATGGCACAGTTCTGAGTGCTCGGTCTTCGGGCAGACCACCTATGAGTCCATTTAGGGAAAGCGCATTTCACAATGGGGTATCACCTGGTGTCCGTAACAGGCGACTCTCTCCACCAAATTTGCAATCACCTAATAATCAGTTGAACTCTACTGAAATCTGGGGGGGCTCGGATTTTGGTTCTGATTCTCTTCCAGATTATCGAGGTAGTTTCAACAATGGGGCTATCTGCAAATCTCCTGGAAATATGACTGTTGGGAGGGTTTCAGATCTGTCTGAACTTCAAGATAACTCATTTTTAAGAGTCAGCCCTAGGGGGCTTCCCCGTGAGTGGAATGAGAATGGTAAGTGCATAAACTTATGTACTTGATTCTACCGTCTCATATCCCGCGATGGATGGTCTCAATCGCATACTATACCGTTTCATGAAAATGTCCTAAAAAATGAATACTTTGATTGGTGTTTATATGGCTTTTGACTCGATCCATACTTAAAATATGCGCGTTGAAGCTTTCGCAGCATAAAGTAGAGACATGCGTAGATATGTACATGAAGCATATGGTTTTAATTTAATTGTGCAACACTCACTATTCTCTTCCACAGTTTATAGTGCTTCTGCAAATGGAAACTGTCTTTCTCCTGGACAACATTATATGTGGAGCTGTACCAGTCCCCAGCCTCAAGGCATGATATGGCCAAACTCACCTTCATTTGTCAATGGACCATGTAGTCCTCGCCCTCAACCGATGAATGCCATTGCCAGACCACCCTCTCATCTGCCTAGTGCACTTGCACAAATGAACATTCACATTGAGGGATCACCCGGATCCGTCAACCCTTCTATCTGGGAGAGGCGACGTGGTCATGCTGCAGAATCACCAGTTCCATCTGCATTTAATCCGGGGTCCCCGAGTGGTTTGAGGCTCCCTGGTAACTTTTCCCCTGTTACAGAATTGAGTCCTCGTAATATGTTCCCCTGTGGAAGCCCTATGGATAATGTGCATTCACCGAATGTTCAACTGCATCCGCAAAACCAAGGGTTCCTAAGTGTTCCAACAAGAGGTCCGTTGAGTCCATTGTTGAGTCCTTTCGAGTCTCCTAATGGAAGGAGAGGTCGTAGAATTGATGGCAGTTCGAATCAGGGCGATAAGAAGCAGTTTGAACTGGACATTGAACGAATTGAGCAAGGTGAAGATAGGCGGACGACTCTTATGATAAAGAACATTCCTAACAAGTAAGCTGCCATATGCTTCACTCTTAGATATTAAACCTCCTTTATTTCCTCTTACTCTCTAGATTTGTGAGATTCGTTTCTTACAATATGATATCCGGCGAATGATCTTCCTTTCCGAATATTATTGTAGGTACACTTCTAAGATGCTTTTGGCTGCAATTGACGAATGCCACAAGGGAACTTATGATTTTCTCTACCTCCCAATTGACTTCAAGGTACCTGTGTGTATTTGTTTATTTGTATAACTAATACACAGAAACAACACAGTGGCTTTTATGTGTGATGATTTTCATTCGTTCCATGTTTTCTATTGTAGAACAAGTGCAATGTTGGTTACGCATTCATCAACATGATAAATCCATTATTTATCGTTCCATTCTATCAGGTATGTTAAACTTCTATTGGCAAATATCGTTCCATTGTTATTTAGTACCTGCTGGTGAAAACACACTACTGAACCTTATTATTATTCACGAACCATCATATTTTGCAGGCATTGAATGGCAAGAAGTGGGAGAAATTTAACAGTGAGAAAGTGGCATCGCTCACATATGCTCGGATTCAAGGGAAGGGTGCCCTCATTTCCCACTTTCAGAATTCGAGCTTGATGAATGAAGATAAGAGGTGTCGTCCAATCCTCTTCCACACTGATGGTCCGAATGCAGGTGATCAGGTATGTGGAAACCAATGTCTTTAGTTCTAAACTGAAAAGGCTAAAAGCTTAATATTAGGCTACTTGATCGAGCCAAAAAACTCAGAATGAATATGTGTCGAATCCAACATGCAGGTACCTTTTCCTGTAGGGGAAAATGTTCGATCAAGATCTAACAAAATCAAATCGAGTAGCAGCCAAGAAAGCATTCAAGACATCCTACCAGATTCCATAAATGAGGAAGAATTTTGAGCTGGAAACTGATGTCCAAAATGCTAGCATTCCCTGAACTAACTTCTATAGCATTGAGAAACTTGACATAAATCCACTCAAATTTATCGATGTATATTAGGCTGATTAGTGAAGAAACTACTGCATATATTTAAGGACTACTTAACAATTTTGGGTACTGTCGAATTCTGATCGACTCCATAGTCCATACTAAGCCATCCTTCTGAAGCATTCACTCAATGGAGTCTGGAAATCCTGAGGCTGCCAGAAGAAAGCACGCCGAGTGGACCATGGAAGTGTTTGCCCTGGCTGTTCCTCGTGTCTTCTTTTTGTCTGGCATTTTTTTCTTCCCTCGTTGTTGTTCACTCTGCAGTTTGCTGAGAGGAGTGAATTAACATTGTTTAATGTTCTAAAAATTGTTGTTTAATTTGTATGTAATCTCATTTTTTTTCTGAAAATTGTTAAAATTCTACATTATTTCTCATTTTTCTAATGGCAGATGAAACATAATCTGGTTGACAAACGTACAATTATATGTGAAATCGAGCACGCCTATTGTTACAGATGAAGAGATTTGTGTAAGAATATATTAAGCACTCCTCACATACCAAAAAATAATGCCAAGTTTTGAACCTCGATGGTCGACTTCAAAAATCTTAAACTTGAATAATTTTGTAGTATATGATATGAAGCAGGCCGCATGTAAACAAGTAACACAAGATGTTGACAAGAATTTAAAATGGTTCCTTCCATATGAATTCCATATTAAATTAGTTTGTCGTGCTCAAGTGCAAACCGCTTTAAATTATAATGTATCAATATGATGACTTCTTAAGACATAAATCAAACAATTTGGTTCTGAAACTGATTGAACCAAGGTCTTCAAAGGCGCGCGCCTGCAAGTCATGCTGGTAAAGAGATGTGGCTAGTAAGCTGCAGCTGTAATTTGGTGGCTACTGGCCATCAACTTCAACTGCTAAGATGTACGTGCCTAGGTTAGAAGAATGGAGTTGATAATTAAGTAGTTAAAAAAGATACATTAAACACATCTTTTAATCACAACTTACAGATGAAAGTAAATTTATTTCGGGTAAAGGATGTCGTAGTGTCCTGGGCGGTACAGCAAGGTAATGAATGGCTTGACGGCCTCAGAAGCAGCAGTTGCAGCCTCAGTAGGATTGCTAGAAGCAGGAACAAAATCATGATGATTTACATTGACACTTCCATCTTCACATGAACTGCGGTCAAGGTATACAACCCGAATTGGCACACCTAATGCATCCGACAAGGCTGTAATGTGTACATGGTCGCTCTCTTCACCCATGGGCTCAACTGATGATTTACAGAACTGTGGGAAAAGCTTATATCAGTAAGGCAAGCATAAAACCAATTTCTGTCTACACTATCAAAAAAAGTTATTTAAATCGAGATCTGAACAGAAGTAACAAAACAGATAGATATACCTAAGGAAGCAAGGATGAAAAGTGATTCTCAGATCTCACTCTATGCTAATAATAGAATAGCGCATATATATCTCATTGTTGAATGCGATAGATAACTCCAGCTCAATCATTGAGACTTGAGAGAGAGATACAACTAATATACTAGTTACTATATACTGAATATATTTTTCGATAATGGAAATCAACAGGAGACGTCATATTTGAAGGTTATACCTAAAAATCATGTGCAGAAATAGAGAAAAAAAAACCATGTGTACGAAATAGAAACAAAATTAGATTTCGAAGAGCAACCTGCACCACTGTAGCGTTGGATAATCCTAGAATAAATGGTTCGAAGAAATCTGAACGCTTCCGAATTTCGCCAGAAGTGACAAATCTGAAAAACATTACAACTAATACCAAAAAAAATAAGATTTAGAATTTTCCCCTAATTTTGCGTGATATATACTAGGAATGCTACTTATAGAATAACCCACCATAATCTGATATTGCCTGATCTCGACACCTCTTAAGAAGTTCATCAGAACTGCAAGAAAACGCAAGTAAAATACGATAAACCACATTAGGGATCCACATTTATTTATTTTTACCAATATATGGAACATATCTGAGAGCACACCTACTAACCCTATAGATGTTTCGCTCCCTTGAAGAACATTCTGTAGCTGATCTAGGAATATCTGTTTGCACAAAAGATTTAGAGAATTTAAGTGTCCAAAAGTCTAACTATGTCAGGTATAAGCATGCTAAATTAAAAACAACAAATGCTAAGGAAATTAATGAGCATCCTTAACAGAGACATTAGAGCCATTAACTTTTGGAAGTATTATCATCAGAACTTGGTATACCCTAGCAGAACATTCTGATCAGTATACTGTCACATCCCATCCACCATTTCAATCAGAAACCTTCTATCTTCTCATCAATTTAGCACATTTCTAAGAGCTTTACCAATAAGTAGGTAGCACAATGAAGCTCAACAAATTACCATGGCTGTAATATCGATATCCATAACCAACAGGCTATGCTCCATTCACTCACCCAAAGCCTTGTGTGCATTGGACCATTATTCAATTAACAGTGGTAGTAGTGAGATCAAGTTGAGGAGAGAGCTCAACTTCGTAAACATCGCTTCTTTTCTGTTGTGAAGTTATAGATAGTTTTTGCACTTCATCTTGGGGAAATCTCGAAACAGCCTGTCTGTTATAAGAGGGGTAAGGCTGCAGACAACCCGATCCCCCTTGATCTACTAAGGCAGGAGCCTCAGAGGCATTGGGTCATGATGGTTTTATTGTAGAAGTAGTATCTAGCTCATCCAATCAATGTAGGATGAGCTAGAATTGTAGGATGAGCTAGAACTGTTTAGGAGTAATACGCGGTTTCCACATTCTATAAAACAAGTAACCAATGACAATGAAATTAAAAAGATGCTTGGACCCTATAGAGTAAAGTACCGCAAAGAAATCTTCATAGGTAAATTCTGCATGGCCTAAATTTTGAAGCGTCTTATTGCATTCATCAACACATGCAGTTATGCGATTTACTTCTGTCCGATCTTGTGATTCAAGAATGTGTTCCTAAACACAGAATTTAAAAAAAGAATTAGAACGTCAAGATCTAAATTTAAAACTAAACATGCACATACAGATAAAATAAGGTTGTGCATTATATATGAGGGGACATACAAGGTAAGCAAACATAAAGCTTCGGAAGAAGCAGTTTCCATCTCCTCTGGATCGCCTTATTGCAGCATATCTTTCAGTAAGCACCTACTCAGAGAAGAAGGATACAAGTTGAAGAAAATTAGTGGTGCTTATATAAGATGTAAATCGTTACTTTCTCAAAAAAAATTGACCACTATTAATCATGATAATAGATACCCGATGATAACCTTAATTTTTTCCAGCATAATTGGGCTTCCTTTCTTATATTCGTCTGCTAGTGAAGACAGAGGCTCCTGCAGAAGCAAGAACTGTTAATAGTCTGAAGTCTGAACACTGACTGAACAAGAATAATGAGACCCACCAGGTCGAACAAGAGCTGCTATGGAAGTATAGAGAGGAAATTTGTTATTCGCACTTTTATGCCATAAACCAGAAAGGACCAGTTTTAAGCAAGAACTTTTCGAAGATCATCAAGATGATTGGGGCAATCGAGAGGGGGGGCATTCAAGTTGAAGGAGTACAGAGAAATCTAAATGGAGAACGGAAATGTTGTGTGAATTTTTTGTTAAAATAAGGAAGAACAGAAATGTGCAGTATATCATACTAAGTGCAGCTACATATTATGCAAATGAAAAGATAAAGAAATAGTTGCAAGAGTTTTATCAGACAAGGGTTACTAAATGCAAGAGCAGAAATAATTAGAGGAAATGCAAAGGCAAAGCAAGGAGCGGAAAATAATATTAAAAGAGTATTTCTATTACCCAAATGTTGGGTCATCTAGATCATCTTAAAAAACATTAGGTTAACAGAAACACTATGCAACATTAAGATTGTATTGACTTTTAGGGTTGGTCTTTACCTTGTCACCAACGAATAGGATTTTCACAGCTTCCTCGGCTTGAATGGCAGATTGTTGTTGCATAATGTCATCGTCCTTGATGTTGCCCCAGTCATTAACATCAGATTTACTAACAAATGTTGCTGTCTCGGAATCAGCATGGTCTTTCTCTTCTTGCTTCTCCATCTGTCTTCGTAATCAGGAAAACCATAAATCAACTTGACAAGAAAATGAGCCACATCTTGTCCATAAACCGGGCACACATATAAAATGGCAGATATACGTTTCCAATCTACTGTACTATTAACACGATAATTTTGATTCAAATAAAAGTCATTTGTGTCAATCAATACTTTGTACTCTGTTAATTTTGACCACTAAAACTCGAACTATAAAATCTTCGTGGGATGCCGGAGTGCTGCATAATGTCTAAAAATTTCATCATAAAAGCTTCCCTATTCAAGAAACGACAGTTTACTATTTGGAGTATTCTAAAATTGATAAATAAATCCGACAATTATATCAACCAATATATAATCAAGAAATGCACAATTCTGTCTAAGCTCAAATTCCATGAAAATTTAATAAATTAAGATACGTACAAGAAATGCACAATATGAACTCATAATCACATGATAAAGCATCAATTTTAACGCACTAAACATCAAAATCAACCTCAATTATATGAATTAACTATACCCCTAAAAGATTACCCATTTATTGAATATTCAAGAGTTGACTTTAACAACATTAAACTCAAATACTTATACACCATTTTGTGAAAAATGCATCGAAATTAAAGTTTCAACCTACTTTAAAATAAACATAATACTTTTGACTCAAATTGAACTTACATAAGTCGATTTTGTTAATTTTGACCATTATATAGACAAACTGGACAAACATTTTGGGATGGGGTAGAAAAATAAAGATGATCAAAGAAAAAGTTACCTGAAATTGAATATTGGGTTTTTTGGTTGTTGATTTTAGAAGAAATAGAGATTCTTGATTTGGACTCGAATAGTAAAGTGGAGTGTGAAGAAGATGAATTTCTCACTTGTCTGAATGATTGTTATAGACATATAATCTGTGCGTCTCATTGTTACATTTTGACTTTTGTGGTTAAATTTTAAAAAAATTGATCAATAATTTATAGTTATGTGAGATCTTGGTAGATTGATCTCAATATATATTTTTTAAATATGCAACTTTTTATAACTTTTTTGCATGTAAAATAAGCTATATTTATATTTTAAATCATGTTTTGTTCACCATAAAAGTCAAAATGTACCAATCATTTATGTATGGAGGGAGTAGTATATTGTCTAACTTAATTACATATGATCGAAATTTTATAATGTTATTCCACTGGGAACGAACCTTGTGTTGTGCTTCGAAGTGGTTAACAGGCAAGCTCTAGTCCCCTGAGCATATGAGTCACATCCCACGCCAACCTCTGATATCATATTTAGGGCAGGGATCTGCCAGGCCCTTAGTTTGAGGGTTCCAAACTTTTTTTAGAGCGTAGACTTGCTTTGAGCACTTTAATTTCTTCAAAGTAACAGCGCCAGAGGCATGACCCAGCCAATTAAGGCAAGACGATCGTTGTGGCATGCCGGTCATCATTCGAAAACTAATGATGAAATAGTTTTCGGATGAGTGGTGATTGGCTCTATCAACTTTCGATGGTAGGATAGTGGCCTAACATAGTTATGACGTGACGAAAAATTAGGGTTCGGTTCCAGTTAGATATTCGAAATTAATAGTTAATTATTAAAAAAGTTATTACAATCGATTAATTTAATATTATTTGAAATTTAATTTAATTGTACATTCTTGTTTTCAATTGGCACTTTGAGCTTCAGTTACTTTCTAATTATGATATTAGAAGAAAATAATATTATTATGATACATCAAATGACAAATCTAATTGGTAAGTTAAGGAACTAATTATATAAAACTTAAGAGTGTATGGGCTTCACTCTAAAACCAATTGGTTATCGAATAAGTAGTCCAAGATCTTATATATTGACCCGGGAGGACATCGACTTTCGATGTGGGATGTGCATCTTAACACTCTCCCTCACCTGTAACCCAATCGTCGGCGGAATATTCCTCGCCGGTATTAATTGCCGGAACAACATCGACGGGGTTACACGTGTCTCATTAACTCGGGGTTGGCTCTGTTACCATGTTAAGAATGTATGAGGTTCCACTCTAAACCAAATTGGCAATAGAGGGAGTAGCCAAGATCTTATATGTTGACCCGGGAGGACACCGATATCCGATGTGGGATGTGCATCTTAACAGCCCTAATAAAATGTATGATTTTTAAACTAATAAATATAAAAGTAACTAACGGCCAAAGAAGGAATGTAAATAAGGAATGTAAAAGTAAATTAATAAAAACAAATGAAGAATGTAATTGGTAAGCTAAGGAACTTTATTATCTTAATGGGCAAATGGCACCATCGATCACTCACGTTTGCTAAAATTCTGCGTTCGATCACTCTAGTTCAAGTTTGAAGTTTTTCGATCACCAACGTTGGATACTTTATATAAAACGACTCACTCTCGTGTTTTTTTTATAAAATATGATTTTTGAGTTTTTTACAGGAGTAATTTAGTCATTTTGCATAGCATTTTAACACTGTAAAGATCCATCTGTAAAGATCTTTTTTATTCTTTGATTGAGACGTAAGGTTTTAGCGAGGGTTCCATCTGTAAATATCCATTCCTTTTTAAAATAGAATTCAAATTGAAAGAAAACTCGGGGTTGGGGTTAGGGGTGGGAGTGGGGTGTGTTGAGGAAGAAGGGGTGGAGTAAGTAGTGTTAAATTGGTATGCAAAATGACAAAATTACCCCTACAAAAATTCGAAAAAATCACATTTTGTCAAAAAAAACGCGAGAGTGAGTCATTTTGTACAAAATATCCAATGTTGGTGATCGAAAATATTCAAACTTGAACTAGAGTGATCGAACACAAAATTTTAGCAAACGTGAGTGATCGATGGTGTCATTTGCCATTTCTTAATTGGTATCTATTGTTAGGGATGGCAATGGGTAGGGTTGGGTAGGGTTTTTGCTATACCCATTACCCGACCCTCATTTTAAAAGTATAACCCAAAACCCGACCCGACCCACTGATATACCTACCCATTACCCGACCCTACCCTTCTTTAAAGAACCCGATGGGTACGGGTAGTACCCGTGGGTTTTCTAAGTTTCAACAATTTAGGCGAAGTTCAAACAATTTAATTCTACCTTTGGACAAAATAAAATCTCACAAAAAACAATTGCTTCACTGCTTAAAAAACTAAAAGTATAAATGTAAGTGGAGACAAATATAAATTTAAGTGGAAATAAGAAAGTAAACAATAAAATATTCAAATGAACTCTTCAATCTTTGGCTCTTCGCAGAAGCTGTTCTAGTATGGACCAACATGTCATGAAATTAATCTGCAACACATCCATCATCTTCCTCTTCATCGAGAATTAATATATACGTGTATATATATGGGTAGGGTACGGGTAGGGTTTACCTTATACCCACAACCCGACCCTTACCCGCCCGGGTTTTAAATTGTAAAACCCATAACCCGACCCTTACCCGAAATGAACCCAAAAAACCTGACCCATTAGGGTAGGGTTGGGTTGGGTACCCGGCGGATTGGGTCAAAATTGTCATCCCTATCTATTGTTAAGTGTCTTAGAATGGAGTAAAACTCGTACCAAAATGGAGCGAGTATGTTCTGTTAATTGATATGTATATTAGAAATAATCTTTTAATAGTATGAAAAATATCATGTTAGTCGTAAATTTTGTTAAAAAATACTATTTGTAAATATTTGATTACATAATTTTAAAGTTGATTTATTAATTTTTATTTTAGAAAAAAGAGCAATTTTGTAGGATTAAAATAAGTAGTAACTATCTTTAACTAAAAATCTATAAGATCAAGGGTCTCCATTCTTCTCAAAGAATGGACCAAAGGATACACTCTTAAATCAAAAAGATCCAAATCAAAATCAACTCCAAACTATCCCCAATCGAGAAATAGTCACGGTCCTCCTCAAGAGTTCAACCGCAATTTTAATCTCTCTTGCACATGTCCATTCAGAGAATGCAATAAACGAGATACTAAGGTTCTCTTGGGAATCAGTAATTCTTACCCCTCACCATTTGGAATATTAAGATCTTCCTCAAAGGTCAATTCCAAACTGTTAAAGGAGATTATATCTCACCCTCTTCCACATCTAATCCTCACACGGGGATCAACATCAAGGACATCGACCTTAAGGAACTGGGAACAACTATTTTCACATTGTTGCATTTGATCAGGAATTTGAATTTTCACAATGTCTTCATTCTTTCTGATAGATTCTTTTAGTAGATTTGGTATAGATACTACCATCTTTTCGTACAGATGGATGAATGGAAGTTTTTGCTGAAGGGGAACGGAATGAATTGCTGCAATGTGGAATGGATCCCTACCATTGGATGTTTTATTAATCTTAATGATTTTGTTATAAACAATTTTGATTCAGTTTCATGTTTTTATACTCGGTATTATGTAATTATCAGTTAGGCATGAGACTCTGATGCTTTTAGCATGTTTCATCTATCAAAAAAAAAGTCTATAACATATTATGTGTGCCAAATGACACTCAATCTTGTTACGTTGAATGTATAATTTAGTAATATATAATTTCACAAAATGACACACATTGTTATGTCATGATTGCATATGAATTGTTGGTAAGTAACCAACGTGTAAGCGTACCAATTCTTACATGATTCGTGTGGATACAATGTTCAAACCATGATACCCAAGTTGTCGAGGACCTCGTTTCAAAAGAATACGCCAGCTCGAGCTTTACCAAGATTAACTAACAAAAGATTTTTGCCATTACAAGTTGGCTTTAGGCTAAATTTAATACAAGTGTTCTTTAAATTGGGTCTTGCCATACTTGCAAATGCAACTCAAAGTGTGATCCATTATATTGTGCCTAAAATGTAACCTCAAACCACTTCAATTAAGCTTAATTTATAACTTAGAAGATCTTGTTACAAATTTATATAGAAATATATGGAGTAAGATACAAGGAGTAAAGCAAGACAAGAAAGCTTTAAAGTCAGACCAACTTAATAAGTAAAGCTTATAGTTTAAGAGATTGTAATAACATTGGCATTTTAATAACAAAACAAGTTCCTAAAGCATGAAACATTAAGTGCATCCCAAAAGTAATTCTCTAAGTCATCTACCATGTGGCATCAAATGCCAATAGTTCACATTTTATGGACAAAATTAGACATGAAAGTAGGGAGATTGAGGTCCAACTGCTTCAGTTTTTGGATGTCTTACTTCGTGTCTGTCTACCAGCACCCTGAGTTACTGAACTCGTCGAATCACCAACCATCTTCCTCTTTCTCCCAACCTTGGCAACCGGGGCAATTATTTCTTCTTCTTTATTGTGACATGGCTCGCTATCAGCTACGTCTAATGTGGACTCCTCGGGGGACATTTCCGGTGACACATTACCATCTGTCTTTGTGTTCTTTTGCATGTGCTCTTGCTCAGATTTGGTATTGTTAACAACTTTTGCAGCGCCTTGCTTCTCTTCAGCCTTGTCTACTTCCACCACAACAGCATTTACATCAAGATTCTCTTTATCTTCAGCGCTCGTATCAGATTTATCATCCCCATCAGCTTCTTCGTTATCATCTGAACCCAAAACAGCACCCTCGGTCTCATTATTCGATTCATGGTTTTTTATATCTGTGCCATCAACATCTTCTACAATTACATCTCCTTCTTCTTCTTCAGTCTGTTGCTGCAACTTTTCTATAACATTCATCAAGTCTCTATTAACCTGTCCGATAACATAATTTCAACAGTTAGCAAGATCTCCCTTGAC
Organism: Echium plantagineum; assembly: GCA_003412495.2. Lineage (NCBI taxonomy): Eukaryota > Viridiplantae > Streptophyta > Magnoliopsida > Boraginales > Boraginaceae > Echium > Echium plantagineum. The sequence goes on from CM016568.1 coordinate 10,394,403, forward strand.
TTTGTTTGATGCTTAACATACTGAAAAGGAAATGCTCTACAGTTTGCATCTATCAAATAACTAGCATAATTGTAGAAAGACTGAAGAAAAGATTGCAACGAAAGGCTTAACCTGTGGATTCTGAAGGAAATCACTTATGTCGTTCTTACAGGAAGGGCATCTCATGATGTTCTTTTGTGCTCGTAAGCTCCTTCTACCTTGACAAGTTCTCTGAATAACAGCAGACTGTCCTGCAAAGACACCTTCCAAGCATGCCTTACAGAAGTTATGCGCACATGGAGTGGTCAAGGGCTGAACCATCACTTTCTTGCAGAGGAGACAACTAAATTCTGCATGATTGAGTTAAAACTCTGTCAAGATGTCCACAAAGTATTTTTGTCCATATTAAGGCATTTTATCTAGTCAAAAGACAATATAAAGAACGTTTAGTTGCTAGCATAATGGTTTAAGCATACCCTTTAAGAGTTTCATCTTTGTCGAAGCCCTTGGGTTTTGACGTCTGACTCTCTTTGTTCCATTTTCATCAACAACTTCGTATTGTTTTTTACTTGTTGGTGGGTCTTTTTTCCACATCCAACAAGATTTTTCCTCCTACATAACCAAGGTAGCAGATTCCAACATGAGAACACACAAACTTATGCAGGTCATTGTATTCCAGAAAAAGGTCTAAGCATACATAGAAAGATTTCTTACATCGAAATCCCAAGAAGGGTTTGCCTTTCTTTCAGTAATGTCAATGGCACCTTCTAACTCCTTCACTTCAGGAAATGGCCTAGGACGATCCCCGTGATCATCACTGAACATCCACCATTATAAATCTCATGAACATGATATAAAGGATTATATACAGAACCAATAACAATGTCAGATGAACAAAAGACACAAACCTTGTCCAAGGGGCTGGTTCATTATCACACCTAACAAATAGATATCGACACACCTTGTACCCCTGATAAGTAAACAAAGGTCAAAAAAGATTATTTAGCGAAGGAAACAATTATACATTTCATCTTTCATTAGAGAGTAACAAACCTGGACTCCAACTTTGCGCCAACACTTTTCAATCCTGTAAACTCCATCATAGCGCACTCCTTCAGGGGGTGCATAAGCAGAACGCTTTTCTTTGAAGGATCTAACGCAAGTAACACCAAACCATCAGTGTTAGAAATTGTCCTCAACAAAAGAAAGAGGGAAGCACAAAGAGAAACATCGTGAGAAATCAGAATGTGTCAATTTCGCATACATGCATTGAAACTATACATGATGGCTGTGATGTCACCTAGTTGTTAGCAACAACAAGCCTTAGGCACCATTAGGAAATGGTCTATGATATGAAGGATGTCCAGATAGCCACAAAGATGAAAATAAGATTGTTTCTTGAAGGGAAATCAGCATGTCATGATGTAATGTAATACATGAAAATCCATGTCAAACATCAGATAAGCATACATATAACTAAAAAGTGTATCTACATTCTACACATACACAAACTCACCTCACAACACGAACAGGATACCCTTTGCGGCAACTGACCCTTAATGCTTCATTGGCCTTATCAAACTTTTGATCAAAAGATTGGTCTTTATTTGTCCTTTTGTTTCCACTCAAGTCTCTCCCTCCACTACAACACAAATTAGAAGACAATGTTCAAGTCAATTAGAATGAATTGAAAGAATTGGAATAAATCTTTAGAAAATCTCAAAATGTTTTACCTTCCTGTATACAAGAACCATTCACCATGATCCTCATCATCTATATAACCTCCTGAGAGAGCAACTGACTGAGATCCAACTTCAGACTGGCCAGCAATACCAGCAACATGAGGGAAGTGAGCCCCCCATTGCCTGCATGACAGGCGATCCGGCCAGGTATCTCCAACCAGCACACCACGGTTTCTTCCTGGATCATGTTCTGCTGTAATTGGACCAAAGAAATCACTTGGGATTGTGACAAAAATCTTTCCACTGCAAGCATTTGCCTTTCCAGTTTTCTTTGCACGATCAGTTGTAAAAGCCTCGTCAGGTCGATCCTGATTATGAATGTGATGATAAATTTTTGGTTGACCATTAGACATGGAGCCAGACCTTTCCATTTTGGCAGCTCGAATGGCAACAACTAAGGCTGAATTAATCCTTGGCTGCTTCGCCATTCCAGGTGGGATTACAGCCCTGCATTTAGCACAAGTACGCTTTCCTTGCCCAATCCATTTCTCGAAGCATTTTAAGCAGAAATTGTGCCCACATGGAGTCTGTATACAGAAGTAATAAGTGAACAGTACATGGAACATTCAAGGAAAATCCCCTGGTATAATCAATTTTAGCAACAACAAAAAAGGTTTGAGTTTACATCTTTGTTCCGTGCTCATAAACATGTATAATAACCATCAATAGACATAAACATAATTCAAAATATAACCTTAATCGACGCACATAACATTGATTGAAATGAAATTTACAATGTGAAAAGTATATTATATTCAAAATACTATACTCATATCCAATTTTATGTCTTCATTCAATGCACATACAAGCAAAACAAGGAACTGTCTTAAACAAGACAGATTTTTACAAAAGCCAAATCTTTCAGTCAACAACAATTTAAATCATGCCAACCCAAAACAACAGCAAAACCCACAAACAAACAAATGAACAAAACATTACACCTATTTTTATTTTCAAATTTAGCAACATTATCTTATTTAGTTTAAAACGAACAAACTAAATGCTCACCAATTAACCAGCATTATCTCATATAACTTGAAACAGACAAACTACATGCCTTAAAATTAATAAACGTTTCCTTATACAGTTTCAAACAAACAAACAAACCAAATGCTTTCCAGTAAACAAACATTCTCTTATGTAGTTTGAAACAAAAAACTAAATGCATTCAAAAAAGAGCAAATCTTTATACCGTAACAGGTCTTTCAGGAAGTTGCATGCAGAAAGAACAGTTGAAACTCTCATCCAAAATATCAAGAACCTCACTCCCCCCGTTGACTTTCTTCTTCCCCTCCTCGTCAGCCGCCCCATTGACCTTCCCACTCAACAACTCCTGCCTAAGTCTAGCCTTCTCCAACTCATTTAAACTTGCATCCCCTTCAATCGCTCGAATCTTCGAAACCAAATCATCGGGCCCACCCGACCCAACTGGACAAAATGGGTTCTCAATTTCACCACCTGTATATAATGAAATTATAAAAAATTCTTATATCAAATAAATACCATGAATGCAAATGTTCAATAAACGATAGATAAAAATATATAAACACGAGTACTTACAGGGAAGTACAGAAAATATACTTACATACCGCTCGATTGAATCAATATAATATCAAAATTTTCTTTTTTAATATTTTCGAAATTAAAATTTTCAAAACATAGAGATTATCAGTGTAGCAAACAATAGAACACAGTATGTATAACCAAACCCACCGGACTCGACTTGAACCGATAACCACCAAGACACGTGTCATAAATATTATTAACGGGATACATAATGTCCCAACTCCACCCGACTTGATTCGACCCGATAACCACAAAGGTGGGTTTTTATGGTTTGACTTTTGAGTACCTGAACCGGTAAAAGAGCAATCTGGGCACTCCCAAGAAGCGGCATCATTCATGGTTTTGGGTCTTCCAGACTCCGAAATGCAAGAAACGTGCCACGGTGTGACACATGTCTTGCAAGTCAACGTCTCCGGCGGCGGCGGAATCTGGTTGCACACCATGCACATTCCATCTCCGTCGCATGGGAGGTTGCCCTGAGGCGCCATTGCAGGTAAAAAATGTGAAGAAAATGGAGAAATTTAGAGAGAGAAAGAGAGGATTCTAGAGAGAGAAAGCTCGGTAAGCAAGAAAGGAGGGGAGTGGTTACTGGTTAGTGAAGAACTGTATGTGATGATTTAAATATGTAGGGTGTTAGTGGATATTTAGTAATTTGTTCGTCTCATAAAGTTTTTAATAAATTTAGTTGAGATTGGCTCGATGAATATGGCGTCTTTAATAAATTACTCGTCATTTTCAAATTTAGTTATTCAATTTATTATTAGAATGAATTAATTAAGGTGTGATATATATATTATATATAAATATTTATTTAATATAGAAGTAAAGTATTTAATTCATTCATTTCTCCAATATTAGGTACATTAATTTTCAATTTTGATGATAATGGATTCTTTTAACTTGCAGCTCCTACTATTTCATGAATTTTGTAACAATTACTCCTATTTTAGTTTTATTCTCAATAGTCAAAAACTTTATAAAATAAACTCTAGTACATTATCAAATTGATGGAATTTGTTACTGTGTAATTTTATTACACATTACATTGTGTCTCGAAATAATATAATTTTTCGAAATTTAAAGAGCATCTTAATTAAAACTATATTTATGGGTGAAGGCCATAGTTAAAATTATTATATTAAGTCAAGTAGATGTTAATTTCCCAATTAATATTATAAAATTTATTAAAGCAAAATATATAAAAGTTATTTAAATAAAATTTAATCCTACCATTTCATTGAAGCAATTAAGGTAATTGCAATAGTTTTGGTTGGTGCCAAGAAAGAGGCAACGTTTGGATGGGCGGGGGATTTGGAAACAAATTTTTTGGATATTCCTATTTTCCCTCTGCTACCAAAATTGTTTCCAAGTGGCGGGGTAGAGGTATGGGATACGGTAGATTTTGAGGTATGTAATTAAATTAAGCTTTTTTGGTAGTATTAAATAAGGTACATTTCACAATTTTGAATTTTTACTATTTTTGACATATTTGACTATTGAGTGTTGTACAGCTCTACCTTAATTTGGGGAGCTATGGGAGGCCATGTTTCCCCACGTGCCTCATACTTGATACAAAGGAGAATGGAGGTATTTTATAAATGATAAGCTCATTTAAGGCGCTCCCGCTTGGCTAGCCCATTGCCTAACAGAGTAGGTGAATCCGGGATGTGCCTCTAGCGGCTCGGTACTCCACCTCAAGAGTGCCCAGAGTAGGCTGGGTAACCACCCACAAGCAGATCCTCCCTTGAACAAATGCAGAGTTACTCATGCATCTGTCGTGGATCGAACCCACACACTTGTGGAGAAGCACACTCTTATAGTGAATCCCCTTATCATTTGAGCTATGCCCCGTGGGCCTGGAGGAGGAGGTATTTCTATGCTATATTTTTATTCGATACTTTATGTTATATTTTTATTATTTGATTATTTTTTCATTTTCCAAGTATATTTTATGAGTAAATAATCTTTAAAACGTTATGGCTAAAATTCTTCTAGCCCCCCTGAATTTTGACAGTTTGTCCCCTGAACATTAGGAATCGGTCAGTTTGCCCCCCGAACTATGCGAAACGGTGAAATAGGGACTTTGGCCTTAAAATGAAGGGCAATATAGGGTTTTTAACATATGAATAGGCATTAGGGGTCAGTTTATAATATACAAACTACATTGGGGCCTCTTTTAGAAAAATTAAAATTGAATTATAAAACATAAATTAAAAAATAACTATAACCCCCTACCCACCCCAACCCTACCCCCACCCTACCCCAACCGATCCTGTTGACCATGACTGCATATCGATCAGGGGTTAAATGGGGAGATCGAGCAAGGGGATTGAAGGGGGAGATCGAGCAAGGGTTTGAAGGGGGAGGTCGAGCAGATTGAGGGGTGGGGGAGGTCGAGCAGATTGAGGGGTTGGGGAGGTCGAACAGATGGTGGTCGACGGTAGGGGGATGTAGAAGAGGGTGTTGGCTTTTGAAGAGTGGCCGGATATGTTGCTCAATGATGGAGGACGCAATGGGATAACTAGAAAATGGGGTTAAGGTGGCCGGATCTATTGCTTGATCTGTTGCTCGATGAGGATTAAGGCGGGGATAAATTTGGGGACGATGAGGGTTAAGGTGGAGGAGGAATAATAGGTTAATGTTGTTGAAATTGGATTTGGAGGATGTGGTGGCTGTCGGAGGGAGGGGGAAGGGATGACGTGGGGGATGTTGGTGGGAGGAGGGAAAGGGAGGGGGTGGCCGAAGATGGGGTGGGGGGAGAGACGGTTGTCGGAGGTGGGGGTGGGGGTTGGGGACGATGGGGAGGGTAGGGGGAGGGATTATTTTTAATTTCTATTTTTTTAATAATTTTCTTTTCTTTTCTCTTAAAAGAATCCTAATATATTTTGTTTATTTAAGTTGATTCCAAAAGTATCTTATATGTTGAATTCCTATTTTACCCTTCATTAAAACTTTAAAAACTGTCATTTTAAGGCAAAGTCTCCTATTTGACCGTTTTGCATTGTTCGGGGGGCAAACTGACCGATTCCTAATGTTCAGGGGGCAAACTGACCGAACTGCCAAAGTTCAGGGGGTAACAAGAATTTTAGCCAAGCGTTATCGATCCAATCTCTTCAATTGGAGGTCTTGCATTAGAATCCTAACAAGACATTCTAATAAAAACCGTATCTTAAAATTTTAGCCAAACGTTATCGATCCAGTCTCTAAATTATTGCACTATTACATTGGCCACACATTAGATTACTTGTATTGAACATCACAAAATTATGACATAAAATACTACAATAAAATTTCTATCGCCAATTTATAAAAAAAAAGTTATAACAAAATAGTTTCTAAAAATAAATAAGCGATAATGTTTGGCATAGAAAATAAAGTATCTCATAACTCAATAAATATTATTTTTGTAATTGGAGAATCAAACTCACCACATTTCAGATATTACTAATGTTGTTAGTGTTAGTTATAAGAAATACGTCTTAATTTCATCTGGGCACCTAAACTACTAAAAAAATCTCAAATAAGCATATGAACTTTTTATAACAAATAGGCACTTGAGGCATAAAAATGGCAGCTCAACTTTTATTTTTCGCATTTCTCTGAAATTTTCAGATTTTTGACATTTTAAAAATACAAAACCAAAAAATATGATCTTTTGAGCAGAAAAATTTGAGAAAAGTTTAGGTGCCAAAAACTTTTGTTATTTATTTATACCCCCGCCCTCCCCTCCTTCTTCATCATCCTCATATACATTTACAGAATTTTTCATATGTATGTATTCTTATCTTACTATGAGTTGATGTTTATATTTAATTGGATGATGATGTTCTTGTTTATATGATTTGTAAGTAAACAGTAAATGACATTGACACAACACTTCATCAGCACATAGTAAAAGAAGGTTTTAGGTTTGGGATATGCTTACCCGAATTTCCATGTGAGATTGGTGTTGATATTGGAGGCGGGTTGATCAGGAACAAACAATAGAAGCTTTCAGATTAATTTTGGATATTATGAAAAGGGTTTTTTTGAAGATACAGAAGTATCAATTTTGATATATATGAAGGTGTCGTTCATATAAAAATTGGATTTTCATAAATGGAGATGGAGGGTGGGATGGGGGCAAAGCTTCTTTCTTTTTCAGCGAAAATGTCAATGGTGACATTGAGGATATAGGGTGATAGTTTTGCTCGTTAGGATCTTTACGCATATCTGATATGCATATTGGTTAGGTGGGGTGGGTGGTAAGATTGACTTATGTGATAGCACTAAAGTGTTATCACAAGGATAACAAAGGACAATTTAGGCATTATACAATCATTTATTTTAATCAATTTGTTTAGAAAAATTATTTTCTCCCTCAACACAATTCACACGCGTCATACACACCATTCATCCCTCAAAATATGCAACAATTGATTCTTGCCTATAATTCAGCCAATTTTCTTGCCCAACACAAATTAAACGGACAAATAGATTAATGGTGCGTTTGGATTGGGGTGAATCTAGGTGAGGGTAAACATTTAAAATTAACCTAGGTTAGGGGAATGTAGGGGAATACAGGTGAATGTAGGTGAAACTATTATAATTCCTGTTTGGATACAATTACTCTCACTAGGTGAAACAAAATAATTAATAACTTGAAAAACAACATTATAAAAGTATTAACTATTAAACTGACATTAATATCCTTCTCTTTATTTCAACACAAAATACCTTATTTTTGTTTGTAAATTAAATGTTATTAAATAAAAATATTAACAAAACATAAATATGTTCTATAATAAAAAATATAAGAAACGTATCAATAATCTTTAGCAAAATAAACATACATATGTTTAACAAAAGATAAACATAAACAACAAATATCGTGTACTTAATTATTAGTACACATATAGTACACAATGATTTATAACAAGGAATATGCCAATGCTCGTATATGTTGATTTACATACATTACAAAGGTGATTTGATAATTAGATGATTAATTGAAAAAATGATTAACATTGATTATTGCACTAGGAGAAAAAGCTAGACGTAACAACAAACAAATATAGTACACACGGATTGAAATTGAAAAGCAAAAAATATGATCTTTTTATTATTCAAGCGAGAAAGAAAGAGCAGCCAAGAAAAAACTGTTTTTTCAAGCGGAAAGAAAGAGTTGGCAAGAAACGCAAGAAAGAAATGAAGCGGTAATTTATATGATGAGAGAAATTATTTTTTTAAAAGGCAAATAATATTTGGCAGAGAGTAATATTATTGATGGGTAGTTTAGTCTCATCTAATAATAATAATCTATACTATAATGTGGGAAGAGTTTATATGGTGAAGCCTAAGAGATTAACTAGGCTATCCATGTGGCACAATTAAATTTTGACATGTGTTTATTTTTAAATTTGAAAATAACTACCATTTCATCCATTTTATATAAACATATATGTTTAGTCATGTTTTTATAAATAACTCTTTATATTGTCCAACATATCTTAATTATATATATATATTTTATTTATTTATGCAGATATATTTAATAATATTTTTATAAGTAAGTATTTATTTTGTATTAATTGTTCAATATTTTAAAAATAATAGTAACAATTTTAGATCATATCATATGCAATTATCTTTTTGTTTTCTGCTTTTATAAAAATAAATTATAATTTCAACTATTGAAAAACTATTAAGAAAAAAATAAAATTATTGCACAGGCGAGACTGTGCTCAAACCACTAGTAAAAATTAATTCGTTAACCTAGCATTACCCACCGATTTGGGGGTGAACGATTTGAGGGTAAATGGAGGAGAATATGTTAACCTACATTAACCTAGATTCACCTACATTAACCTTAAAAAAATAAAAAACTGGTTCCAAACGGGGTGAATGATAAATTTCACCTAGATTCACCTAGGTTCACCCCAATCCAAACGGACCATAAATTGATTCTCAATTATGAAACAACCACTTAAACCCCTACCAAAATACTATTAGTCGCGAAGAAAAGGCTTAGAAGATACCAAAACAATTCTTCAAATGGCATCATCATCAAGGAGTTCGACCAGGTATACTTCACTTATTTGTTTCTAGAATTATAATTGTTTGCATGCAATTGTAATGAATAATTATGTAGTTGTTTTTTAGTTTTTGAGTGTCAGAATGCAACAGGCTCTATTTTTTGGGGTGTATTTCTGGTATTTGGTGTATTTTCGGTTGTTTTTGTGCAATCAATTAAGAAAAATTTAAGCAAAAAAATTGCATCTTTAGATAATTTGACCAATTTAAATCATCATTTTTTGTTAATTGTGAACAATGTACTGATTTTTTTATCTGTGGCATTGGATATAACATGTATAATGCAATGTAATTGCTCGAGAGTTGGTTGATTTGTGGAGTTGTATTTGATTGTAGTTTAATTTGTGTATTTGATTGTGTTTGAGAGGAAGCTGAAAGAGACTAGTGGAGATTCTGGTGCCAATGTGAAATGTCTTGAACAAGAAACTGACGCTAAAATTCAACAATTGAAGATTCACCAGGATAACACATTTTTAACGTACAAACACAATCCAATTGAATTGTATATAAAAAGAAATCGAGAAAGAAATCGAGAAATATATCAAAAAAGAAATCGATAAAAAATTGTAATATCGAGATTGGAGTCAATGTGTTAATAAGCGTTAAATTGGGTGCTTATGAGAGGAAAAAATGTGTTTGGACAGAAATACCCTTCAAAAATCTGATGGAGTGACCGAATGAATGACTTTTTAAACATTAGTGATCTAACTGGCGTTTTTGAAACATGAGTGATCTAACTGGCTTTTTTTTTCCAAACGTGAATGATGTCTAAAGCCATTTGCCCTAATACAATTGAATTGTATATAAATGACATTTTGTGTAACATGTATAATCCAATTGAATTGTATATAAATGGCATTTTGTTGTAACATGTATAATCCAATTGAATTGTATATAAATGATACTTTGTGTAACATGTATAATCCAATTAAAGTGTATATAAATGACATTGCGTGTGACATGCATAATCCAATTGAATTGTATATAAATGACATTTTGTGTAACATGTATAGTCCAATTGAATTGTATATAAATGGCATTTTGTGTAACATGTATAATCCAATTGAATTGTATATAAATGACATTTTGTGATGTATAATTCAATTGAATTGTATATAAATGACATTATGTGTAACATGTATAATCCAATTGAATTATATATAAATGAAATTTTGTGTAACATGTATAATTCAATTGCATTGTATAAATGCCATTTTGTGTAACATGTATAATCCAATTGAATTGTATATAAATGACATTTTATGTAACATGTATAATCCAATTGAATTGTATATAAATGACATTTTGTATAACATGTATAATCTAATTGAATTGTATATAAATGAAATTGTATATTAATAATATTCAAATATTTTTGTCACTATATATATATTTATTTACACAAATACCTTGCATTATATTATTAAAAATAATAATTTATTCTTATATAATAATAATAACTGATATTTTTTAAACAAAATTAATTTTGTTTTACATACTATTGTCTAGTATTATCAATTACTAATGCCAACATTGTACGTATCCATGTCATTCCCACGATCTACGAAAATACAATTACGCATTACTTCACATGCCTGCCCAAAGGTACATTAGTAATTGACAAAAACATATATACTATAATATGGAAACAAACGTGGCTTAATTGTTCGTGAGAGTAAAATATGGAAACAATTAAAGGGAGTAAAGTTGATAATCAATTAAAAGGGAGAAAAATATGGAAGTAAATGTTGCAAAACGGTTGCATTTAATTGGATATTAAATAGGGCGTGTATTTCCTACCACTATTAGGAGAGTGTGGCTTAATTTTATCACTTAAAAATTAGATTTTCCCTTCCACATTTACCCTCATTTAATCTCAGCCACAAGATCAAAAACTGCCTAAAACACACTAATCCAACTGTCAGCAATAAAGTTATCATCATGATGACACATTTTTTTTTTGTAAATTAGCGATAAGGTGAGATTCGAACCTAGGACCTTCTGGTTACTAGCGAGAGTCTTTTCCACTAGGCTATTCGATTACTCAATCATGATGACACATTTGAGTGATCACATAAGAAAAAACTCGGTTAAATATTTGAGGTTGGGTTAGTTTATAATTAGGTTGAGTTAGCTTTAAGTGTGGTTTGACTATTTTGCCCTCCATCAACAAATTTAAAATGTGAAAATTTCAGAAAAATGTGAAAAATGAAAGTTCAGGTGCCATTTTGAGGCCTCGGGTACCTATTCTAGGCTGGCGATATTGCCAGAGCATTTTCGATTCTGCCAGAGCAAAGTAGGAGCATATACCCAATTTAACCTTTCAAGTCAACTATTCTATTGTCATTAGTATTTACGATTTAATAATTTATTGCAAGTAGAGATAATTTTGAAAATCAGCAATAAATGAACAGATTCCATATTTTAAATATATGCATCTTTAATGTTAATAAATCATTATTATTGCTCTCTTGGTCATCTATAAATTAATTATTATTGAAGGAAATCATTTGCAAAATATTTTCTATATTAATTGAAAATAAAAGCAATAGACATTAGTATCTAAGATCTTCAATATTTGAAACTATTGTTGAAGGTAAAGAATTTAGGGAATTAATTTCGAAGTTAAATGATAATTATCATCTTTGGTCAATTGAAGAAAAGTTACGTGCTCAAGATAAATTATTGAGATCGTTGATGAGTCAGATGCGATACTTTATGAACCCAATATTCAACGGAGAACAGGGCGACCAAAGAAAAAAAATAAAAGTTCAACCATAATAAATTCTTCATAATTTGAAATCGTAGAACAGATCGACAAATATTCTCTTCCTTTAAAGACATGGAATGTGTTCATTTATTGTTAATTTTCAAATAACTCTAATTGTAAGAAAATATTAAATAGTAAATATTAATGGTATAATGAAATGGTTGACTTAAAAGGTTAAAATCGGTATATACTCAAACTTTGCTCTGGCATGATCAAAATTGCTCTGACGATATCGCCAGCCATTTGTTATAAAAAGTTCATTAAGTCTTTATTTGAGATTTTGTTAATAGTCCGAATGTCCAGTTGAAATTAAACCTTTAATCAACTATACTATTAAATAATCAATTACTAGTATATTTTAATCCAAGTACCACAACATTATGATCAACTAAATAATCAATTACTAGTATATTTTAATCTAAGTACCACAATATTAATTAAACACATGCTTGTGATTTTTAATGCAGATCTTGTAGTTTAATTTGATTTTTTGAATTTCTTTTATTGTTCAATTTTTGAGTAGATCTGTAATTTGGTGTTACATTTTTGTGATTCAAAGTACAAATAAATTTATTATTTCATCATATATCTTGATTATCTATTGGATAATAAGTCTGTGTATATGTTATTTTTATACAATTTGGTAAGTTTGAAATTGGGTATTTTGTTTTCAATTTTAAAATTTTTGAGTTTTTACTACTCCTATATATTTGTTAACTTAAAAGATAGAATCTGAACGTCGATGTTTAAATATGAACACGAGTACGAGTTTCGAACACAAATATAAATGTCAAATACAAGTACCAAATACGAATCAAATATCCAATACAAACCAAAATACTAATCGAATAGCGAATACGAAAACCAAATAAACTAACTAGTACAATATATTCATGAATATCGAATTAAAGATGATATCAATTTGAATACACATTCGAATTTAAACCTCATTTTGATATTCGTGCCAGATTCGTATTCGTCAACTTACAAATAGCTAATCGGCGATTCGAACTTGAATGATTTCATATATATTCGTCAAGTTACGAATACGAATAGCTAATCGTCGAATTCGAACTTGAATGATTTCATCCATGAGCAGCATAGCAACATCACCTCCTTCTCCCCCTTTACGAATCGAGCACCTTGTTCTCCTGACCAGAGCTTGCAAGATTCTATGTGGGTAACCCTTTTCAATTTAGTTTAGATCTCTTGTTTTTTTCTTATTCATTTTGTTGTTGTCTTTAATAGTTAATTGTGCAGATTATTTGTTAATTATTGTTGATAATTGAGATTGTCTATTTATTTTATGCGAACCATAAACGTATCTGCTATATTTAGGTTAAGGTGTTTCATTAATTTGTTGCTAGTGGACTAAAAATTTGGGGCATTACGAAGTTTTTCACAAAATCGCTATATTTTCCAGCCATGTGAACTGATATTTACATTTCGACGACTACTTATTAGTTATATAGCAGATCATAAATAGTAGTTATAGACTTATAGTCACTTTTTTTCAGTTTATGTTTGATTTGAAACACTTGAGTTAATCGAATAGCCTAGTGGAAAAGACTCTTGCTAGTGACCAGAAGGTCAGCGCTAATTTACAAAAAAAAAAGAGAGTTTGATTTGAAACACTAGCTCCCCTCTCAAACTTACTTTTTGCACCAAAGTTGGGTGATTAAACATTTTTGTATCTCTATAGTAGGCATGCCTCGTATACGCAAGCATTTTGGACACTTTCTGTCAGTACGTACGGTATTGACAATAGCGTCGTTATCGAAAGTGTATATGCTGTGTAATTTCTGGTTGGTGTTTGCTGATCCTATAGTTCAGTGGTTTTTCTGCTTATTCTCTACTATTTATTGTTCGTTTCAATCTTAATTATTTCTGTAAGGGTCTTATGATATGATTGGTTTTCCATTAGAAAGCAGACAATAGAATAATGGCAGAGGGAGGGGAGGAAGACATGCCAAGAGATGCCAAGATAGTAAAACACTTTTAAAATCTATGGGTGTAGAGGACTATGAACCTCGAGTGCTCCACCAATTCTTGGAGTTTTGGTATCGCTATGTTGTGGATGTATTGACGGATGCACAGGTTTATTCAGAGCACGCTGGAAAAACTGTTATTGATTCTGATGATGTCAAGCTTGCTATTCAGTCCAAAGTCAATTTTAGCTTCTCTCAACCCCCACCCCGTGAGGTAGTTTCTTTACTGTAGTTACAACTTTAATTATAGTCTTATGTTCTCTTGGTTTAAGACCCTGTCTTATAGGAGTTTCTGAAGGAATATTCTGATGTTTTGCCTGATAAACTCCTTCGCTGTTGTAAACATATGAATGTGTTTAGTTTTCTTGTTTTCCGTTCCCCTTCTTTTTAGACATGAAGCTGAATTATTGGAATTATACACCAGGTTCTGCTGGAGTTGGCAAGAAGTAGGAACAAGATTCCGTTACCGAAGTCATCTATTGGCCTCGGCATTTCTCTGCCACCTGAACAAGACACCTTGATCCTTCCCAACTATCAACTCTCGATTTCAAAGAAACAAAGTCAACCAGTAGAAGAGACAGAGGATGAGGAAGAAGCTGGTGAACAAAACCCAACTCGAGAAACCAATCCCTCCCAGGAACAAAAGGCTGAAACATCACAAGGGACCCCTCAACGCGTATCCTTTCCCCTGGTAAAGCGTCCAAGATAAACTACCATGTCTTTCAAATGTTTCTTCCAATTTAGTTAGTAAAACTATAGCTGGAAAGCACTTTTACTTTAGGGGAAGATGTACTTAAAATTCTTGGTGCTTCAGAAGCCCTACTTACCAGGCTAGGTTGTTGTAGTGAACTCATCTTTCTACTTGTATATCTAGGCATGCTGCATCCAAATCCTTGATTCGTGAACACTAGTATCTTTGGAAGTAATTATGTATGACAAACGATTGCCAACTCTATGAACGATATGCATCAATCTAGCGAGTAACTTTGAAAGAGTAGCACAAACAGTTGTTCATCTAACAGATGACCTTTATTTATTGAATTCGGAAATATACTTCTCCGTTTTCGAAAAAAGAAGTTTCCTGTCAATCTTGCTGATACAACTATCAGTCGATCATAACCCTAGAATATAAATTGCTCCATGCTCTGTGAATATGGATTATGCAGCAATATGAATCAACCCATGTTGCATCTCAAGATGCTTGAATGCAGCATTGTGCTATGGTTATAAAAGTATGCAGCATTAAGGTGTTTTCTCATCCAAAGTATACATTCCTTGAATAATCCATAATTAAGAATAGTTATGTTAATTACCCCAATTACTAACTAACATCCCCGGATCAATAACCAACTTATTTAGACAATGACAAACAGACAAAGGCGGAAAAAATGGACACGCGTAAGGAATTTACTCTAGTTTTTTTTTCTCAAACAAATGGGAGTTTAAACTCCTATTAGCTGCAAAGGCGCCCCCCAAAAGCTGAGGAAATATATTTTAAATATACCCTGCAATAATCGAAATTCCTTGGCCCGGTATCACTAGGTAGAAGTCTTGGATAAAAAATTAACTCTAGCTCATCTTTCCAACTTATTGCAAGTCCACTAATTAAGGCGGTGGAGTGTGAGGAGGAACGAGGGGTTGTTTTGTAATTATTTAGTAGTAAAAGTGATTTCATTTTATTTAAGTATTATAAAAGTTCCGTACATATAAAATGTGTCTCACAAATCTAAATTAACGTGTACTTTCTTTTTTGCCTTATCTTTAAATTAATTTATGTACATTATGCGTTGAAGGGCAAGGCAAGATAATATAGTTCATGGGTGCGCTGAAACGATAAAATAGTTTGGGGAGCGCTGAGATGATTGATAGTTGAAGGGCCACACTGAAAATTAAATGATAGTAAAGGGAGGTTTCGGCTAAAAACCTAATTTCAAAGTTACCCTCTACTCTTTCGATAATTCTCGGACAGACACTGAAGTTGGTCTCGATAATTTTGTAAGCTCAAAAAATTATCGAACAAGTCGAGCGTTGGTTGAGTGTATTTGCGAGGCCCTAAAACCCTATACGGGTTCAACAAACCATTTCCGCATGCGTTTATTACATTCTCTCATTCTTCACCGCCATCAAATCATCTCCGCCACCGTAAACCGCCGCCACTTCCTCCGCCGCCACGTCCACATTCCAATGGCGTCAAACGAAGACTCCCTTCGCAAAGAATTGACTCAAAAGCTCACCCTCATCGCATCGCAAGGTGACGCCGTCCGGCAACTAAAATCAACCGGAGCTTCGAAGTCCGACGTTGAATCCGCCGTTGAACTTCTGAAAGCTCTCAAACTCGAAAAAACTGAAATCGAAAGTCAGCTGAAAAGCGTTTTGAAGGATGGGGCCAACAAGGAGGCGTTTAGGGAATCGGTTAAGAAGGTTCTAGAAGGTCGCTTGTTTTATATTGCTTCGTTTAAGATATATGGAGGTGTTACTGGGCTCTATGATTACGGCCCTCCTGGTTGTGCAGTTAAAGCTAACGTTCTCTCGTTTTGGCGTCAGGTTTGTCCCAAAATGATTGTCCCCTTTGATTATTTCTAATTGCCCATTTGATCGAGACAAGTAACTTTTATTTTTTATGGCTAGTGTAGTGAGCCATTTTGATACTACTTTTGATACTTTTTAATCAAATATTATACAACATTATGATATATACGAAAAAGTTTCGAGTTTTGATTTAACTTCGCTCTCTCTAATTCGAAACTAGACTAGTTTAGCTATGGAGGTAGTTTTTGGGTAGATAATGAAGACACATTTTATTTGTTAAGTGGCATTTCAGTAATCATCAATTGCGTTAATATACAATCTATGGAGATATCACATATGTTTACTGAAACATTATGAAATAAGCAAGTGCAGTTATTGTTTGTGTATCTCTTACTTCTTAAAAGATTGTCCAATTGGATTTTCTATGGTCGAAATTCACAAACTTTATAGTCTTAATCGGCATACTTAACTTTGATTTGAATAAATTTTTTCTTGTTGATAATAAAGTACATTATAAATAGTAGTACGTTTTCACCAATGTACAAGTTTGATATTTAAAAAATCAAACCATCGAAGTTCGGAACTGAACAATCTACTAATTAACCTTTTTTGTTTCGTTGCCTTACAGCATTTTGTTCTTGAAGAGAACATGCTTGAAGTTGATTGCCCATGTGTGACCCCTGAGGTTGTGCTGAAAGCATCTGGGCATGTTGAAAAGTTTACTGACCTCATGGTTAAGGATGAGAAGGAAGGGAAATGTTATCGAGCAGATCATTTGCTCAAAGATTATTGTAAGGAAAAGCTTGAGAAGGATTTGACGATGACTGCGGAAAAGGTTGCTGAATTGAAACACGTTCTTGCGATGTTAGACGACTTCTCTGCTGAAGAACTTGGTGCAAAGATCAAGGAGTATGGAATCACTTCACCAGACGACAAGAACCCCCTTTCTGATCCCTACCCATTCAACCTTATGTTCCAAACGTCGATTGGTCCATCTGGTGCGAGTACAGGGTAACATCTTGATCTTATCTCTCAGATATGACTAGTACATGGGAACGCTTGTATAAATCTACTTCAGTGGTGCAATCAAACCGCTCTTCTGTGTTTGATGTGATGCATATCTCTTTGTGTCAATATGTTAAATTTTTTCATATAGGTACATGCGCCCTGAAACAGCACAAGGCATATTTGTTAATTTTAAAGATCTCTACTACTATAATGGGAATAAGCTTCCTTTTGCTGCTGCTCAAATTGGTCAGGCTTTCAGAAATGAGGTAGGCTTCTGTCAATTTTCCTGCACCCTACACATTGGATATGATTACATACAATGTGCTGCCTTTTTGATATTCTACACCTGCATATATGCAAACTCATTCTATGCTTAAGGGTCAAGTTGCTTAGAATATGTACTCTTTGCTCCAAATTATGATAAGTACCATACAAAGCCTATACTTATTTCAATTATTTTTCTGATGTCCAGATATCACCTCGACAAGGGTTACTGCGAGTACGTGAGTTCACACTTGCTGAAATTGAGCACTTTGTTGATCCCGAAGACAAATCTCATTCAAAATTTGCAGAAGTTGCAAATTTGGAGTTCCTGATGTTCCCAAGAGAAGAACAAATTTCTGGACAAGATGCAAAATTGTTTAAGCTTGGTGATGCAGTATCAAATGTTAGTTTTATTTGTTAGTTGGTTTAGTCTTATTAGGGGAACTTGAGGATGTAAACTAAGTTCTCATGCAATATCCAGGGTACCGTCAATAATGAGACACTTGGTTACTTTATTGGAAGAGTTTATTTATTCCTAACGCGCCTTGGGATTGACAAACAACGATTGCGGTTTAGGCAGCATCTTGCAAATGAAATGGCTCACTATGCTGCAGACTGTTGGGATGCTGAAATTGAGAGCTCTTACGGTTGGGTTGAATGTGTAGGCATTGCAGATAGAAGTGCATTTGATTTACGTGCTCATTCGGTAAGAGATGCATTAGTGAATTACTCAAAGTTGTATAAATTCCATAATGTATATGCTGAAACAATGGTGAGGTGGTATATACCTGAAGTGCTAGATTCCCTACTTAGAATTAGTAGCCATACATGGTGTAACACCCATTTCATTCAGATATATCCTAAATAACTGATGTCCTTATAACAGGATAAGAGTGGCAGCCTTCTTGTTGCTCATGAGAAGTACTCAGAACCCAAGGAAGTTGAGGTAACTAATTATTACACTGGTCTTCTACAATTTTTACACCTGTTACATTATAGATCCTGATATTTTGCTCGCAATATATATATATATTCAGAAACTGGTAATAGTTCCTGTGAAGAAGGAGCTTGGCCTAGCATTTAAAGGGAACCAGAAAAATGTCGTTGAAGCCTTAGAGGTGAGTTTTTGTACTTCTAGCCCATGTACTGATATTCTATATATATATATATATATAATATATGAGGGCAAATGTGGAAACCAATGTTAAATAATATCTTGTGGTCTCACATCAACATGTCCAAATGTCTCCCGCCTAACCAGGGTTGGATAGTACACATCCTTATCCATGTTTGACCCAAGAGTAAAGTACCAACACTAACTACTACTTTACAAAATATAGGAAACATGACCCAGCTTGTAAAGAAAATGTGTTGAAATGATAAATGCTTTAAACAAGGTTAAATGAGTTAGCTTGAACTAGATGTTTGTGCACTGTTCAGCATCGTATTTATAATATATGTTTTGCGATTGATTAACCAATATAACATTTCTATGTAATACTATATGTTTCATCTTAACTAAGCTTAAATTTAATGTGAAACATACCATAAGATCTTTGCAAAGCCATTGTTGAAAATATATGTAAGTATATTTGATAATATGAGTAAATAGTTATTGTACAAAATATTCTTAACAATTAAATAATTATATCTAAATTTTTAATTACGGAGAACATGTGGGTTGAACTTCTAATTCCCCTTCCCCAGTTATATATAGGGTAGATAACTAAGAGTCCTGCAATAGGAATTGACATTCATTCAGAACTTGAATCTGGAATCTTCACCCACATTCTCACTTTTTTGCACATTCTTCCCTTGGTTAAGGCAATGGATGAAAAGGAGGCCATGGGGTTGAAGGCTGCCTTAGAAACAAAAGGGGAGTCAGAGTTCCAGGTCTGCACCCTAGGGAAAAATGTTACCATCAAGAAGAACATGGTATCAATTTCCAAGGAGAAAAAGAAAGAGCACCAGAGAGTTTTCACTCCTTCTGTGATTGAGCCTTCTTTTGGGATTGGACGTATAATCTATTGTCTCTATGAACACTGTTTTTACACAAGGCCTAGCAAATCTGGGGATGAGCAGTTGAATGTTCTCCGGTTTCCACCTGTTGTAGCACCCATTAAGTGTACCGTATTCCCACTTGTTCAGAATGAACAATATGAGAAAGTTGCAAAAGCCATCTCCAAGTCATTGACAGCAGTTGGAATCTCACATAAGATCGATATAACTGGTAAGTTGTCAAATGTTTTTCCACTGCCATACTTTAGATTATTAGTTGCTTTGACAAACTGTTGCAGCTCTAGCGTATTTGATTTCAATGTTAGCTTTTATTTTCGAGAATTGCACAAGTTTATCATTTATTGTTTGTGGTGCTTCAAATATCATGGAATGAATAAACATTGTTAGCTTCTTTGTTAAACTTGAGAGAGAACACATGACATACCCAATTCTAAATTGTAGATTGATACCTCTCTAAAATTTGCATTGGCTTTTGGAGTTTAAGAATACCTTTATTATTATAGTACTTATTTTGTTTGTGGTCTTCCTCAGGCACTTCAATTGGGAAACGGTATGCAAGGACAGATGAACTCGGGGTACCATTTGCAATCACAGTTGATTCAACATCATCCGTGACAATCAGAGAGAGGGATAGCAAAGATCAAATTCGAGTTGATGTGGATAAAGTAGCGTTAGTTGTGAAGGAGGTTGCCGAGGGACTCAGCTCGTGGACAGACATTTTGAAGTCATACCCCCTTCATTCTTCCGGTTCTATAGATGAGTGAGTTCTTGTTTCATGGCTAACAAAGACCACCAAAATATTTCGAATATTGTACGTTCGGTACTTGAGTTGTCCTTTAAGAGACCGTTCCTTCTGCTGAAAGGGAAGCGAGGAGCATGAGCAATTTAGAAACAAAATATTGGAAAGAACAAGTTGTTCAAATTGATCATTGGATTAGAGATATTCATATTTATGAATTTTTATTTTTATTTGTGCAACTTAACATAAACGAAAAATGAGCATCAGTTTTGACGATCTTGTATTGTGATTTGTGAACTTCGTGGGGAAGTTTTTTCTGTTTAAGACTCCAAGAATTTACCAGGAATTTCACACTAGCTCAATGATATCTTCAAGGTTCAAAGAAAGTTACAAGCCAACCCATTGATTTACAAACCCAAATCTGCCTTCATGAAGAACAAGAACTTGAAAAAATAAGGAGCTAGAATCTTGTAGAAAGGAGGAAAAGAAAGGAGAGGAGCTTTGGAATACCTAGATAAAATCTAAGAAGAGGGGAGGGGTAGGAAAATCATCTAGGAATAAAAAGGTAAATATATAATTTAATAATTAATAAAAATGAAAAAAGAATATAAAAATACCCCAGACAAACCACGTGTTAACGTGCATGTCATGTGATCAAATTAATGAAGAACTAACACATAGAGTGAATGAGGACTTTAAAAACATGAGTCAGCAAATGAGAACATTTAAATATTAGTGAGCAAAATGAGTCATGATGAAACATAGCCAGTGATGATTCTTGTCTTTTGTCTCCTACTATATATATAAAGTTAAAAAATGAATTTCGATTTAAATGTACGTCGACTTTATGTTCAATTCGAATCTCTCAAGTTCCACCGAAAAAAGAGGGTGTAAAATTCTCTAGCAAATACTAAAAGAGTAATACATTTTGGATCTAGGCAAGCTTGAAGAAGTGCTAGTTCGTCTTGATATTGCGTTTTAATAATTTATCTATTCGAACGAACCAAACTCAAAGTTGCTTTTCGAATTTTCATTGGTTCGAACTTTAGAACCGAACATGAAT
The DNA here is from genome assembly GCA_003412495.2 of Echium plantagineum. Classification (NCBI taxonomy): domain Eukaryota; kingdom Viridiplantae; phylum Streptophyta; class Magnoliopsida; order Boraginales; family Boraginaceae; genus Echium; species Echium plantagineum. Next base: position 10,416,142 of record CM016568.1, read on the forward strand.
ATCTAATAAAAGAAATCGTTCATTTTTCATCAAACCAAATCGAGTATAATTATTCACGTTCCACCGTCAACTGAATCAAGTTGAACATCTATATCAACTTTCTCGAACACAATTTCTTTTTAATTTAAAAAAAAAAATCATTTTGTTGGTTTAGAAGACTACATATAACCACATCTGATTCAATTTATTTTTCATTTCCTTCATATTTTTCATGAAATCAACCCTTTATATATAAAATTAAATCTATTGAATTTTTCGATTAATTTCACAAAATGTTGGGAGTAGCTGTGAAGAGGTTTGCTGCTTTATCATCTCTGAGGTCAGCTTCCAGGACCTCATCTTCCATCTTCATCTCCAACCAAATCAGCGGCCACGATGATGCCACGTCACCCCATGTTGGTTCCTCCATTCTTGAACCATTCAGAGGTATTTCTCTCCATCTGTCCCAAAAAGATTGTCCACTTTCGGATTTTTTGTGCTTATATTTTGAACCTGTGTATGTTGTATAATGTTTAGTGAAAAAAATATAAAAAGATTGTATTTTTAAGTTTTGTTAATATGGAAATTATGATTTTTGTTCATCCATTCTTGATCCATTCAGAGGTATTACTCTCCATATGTTGAAATTTTTTGTTCAATTTATATTTGGTTGCTAAGATTTTCGACTTATGTATTTCTGTATGTGTTTTATGATGTTTGGTGAAAAATATATATAAAAGATTGTATTTTTCCAAAATTCTTCTGTTGAATTGATAATTTTAATTTGGTTTATTCATTCTTGATCTGGGGTATTCTCTGTCCCAAATTATTATTCACTTAATGGTTGGTGAAAAAAAATTAAAAGATTGTGTTTTTGTATGTGCTATATAATGTTTGGTGAAAATCTACAAAAAGGATTGTATTTTTAAGCTAGTTTACTGATAACAAGATAATTCCACATTAACCCTTTTTGGTTCAATCATTCTTTGATCAGTTCATAGTTATTTTAATTTTCCTCTGTCCCTTAAAGATTGTCCAGTTTTAATTTTTTCTTAGATTTTGGACTTGTGTATTTATAACTTTTGCGAAAGATATATAAAGAAGATTATACTTTTCAGGATTAGAATTTGAACTTAAATAATTTTGTTTCTGTAATAGGATGGGAAGGGAGGGGATTAGGGATTTCCCACTATTGATAACATGGGAGAAAGAGTGTTTTGCTTATAACTCACAGGTTTCGATTTATTCAAATTTATTTCAACTGTTAACTCACGTCCTTGTAGTGTACTATAAAAGAGGAATGTGCAGGAAACGTTGAACTTTACCAAAAGTGGTGCTTTCGCTTGTTGTCATGTTATTACTGCCATTGCCCCCTTACTTATAGTATACCCTATTTGGCGCATTTATCTTTCTGTTTGACTGCGCCTGGACTCTATATTATCATGTAATCTGCTTTATTATGGAAGGTGTTACTCTTAATTCGGATATATTATGGCACACTTGGTGTTGATTTTGTTCTGCAAGTCTTGTTTGTCGTAGGCTTTGTTCAGATAGTCATGACTAGCATTTCAACAACTTTTCGGCTGTTATATTTATGATTTAGAACTTATATTATTGACATGGGTGGTTGTTAGCTACAACTGGTATTATGATCTCAAGAACACGAGACTTATTCCACACAAAAATTTAGGATTACAAGAACAACATGGGTCATGCATTCTTGATTATCTGTCACTTACTCACCTTCACACATAAATTTTGGAATACAAGGGCTCCCAAACTCCTCCCGTTAGTGGCCGTTACAAACTTACAAGAAAGGGTGAGAGGTAGAAGAGAGGGGTTATGGACCTAGGGGAAGTGGTGAGAGACTGATAATCTTTGTATATTACGATGATTGGTATTCTAGATTGATGAGCTAGGTTGGGGAACTTCTTCTTTTTAGTTCTGCTATAATTAGGTGATGATGCCGATGATGATTGTTTATGAGCTTTCTGATTTTTCTGGATCGGCAAGCAAGTTTGGGAAAACTAGTTGTGCTCTCATATTCTCAAGCGAGCTTTCTACATGTAACTATAAAATTTTCGGGTATCACGGTACTATTTGTGATGACTACTCGCTCAATTGATTTCTCTCCTCCTTTTCAGGGTTTTCATCTGGTTCACTTTCTTCAGCGGATAAGCTAGACTTGGTTCCAAATGTTCCAGCTACTGTGGCAGCCATTAAGAACCCCAGCTCAAAAATTGTCTATGACCAGTACAATCACGAAAGATATCCACCAGGTGATCCTAACAAGAAAGCATTTGCATACTTCGTGTTAACTGGGGGCAGGTTTGTGTATGCATCTCTCATCCGGCTCCTGGTACTTAAGTTTGTTTTGAGTATGTCTGCTAGCAAGGACGTTCTTGCTCTTGCCTCTCTCGAGGTCGATCTGTCAAGCATCGAACCTGGAACAACTGTTACTGTCAAGTGGCGTGGTAAACCAGTGTTCATCCGTCGTCGAACTGAGGAAGACATCAACTTGGCAAACAGTGTCGATGTTGCTTCCCTGCGCGACCCTCAACAGGATGCCGAGAGAGTGAAGAACCCAGAATGGTTGGTGGTTATCGGCGTGTGCACTCATCTTGGCTGCATCCCATTGCCAAACGCTGGCGACTTTGGTGGATGGTTTTGCCCATGCCACGGGTCTCATTACGACATTTCAGGTAGGATTCGAAAGGGGCCTGCTCCATACAATCTCGAAGTCCCGACTTACAGCTTCTTGGAGGAGAATAAGTTACTGGTTGGGTGAGAGTAACCATGGCCATGAGCAGTAACAGTGGCCGAACCACATAGTATTTATCTTTACATAAAAATTATGATAAAAATGTACTGGTCTCCCCCATCTCCTCTTTTTAGTTTTTCTTACTGGCTTAGCTTGTGCTACACATAAAAGGAATCTTGTATTTGTCCTTTGGTCTAAACATCATGATCCTTCTTGATAATTTTGAATAATAATACTGTCATGAAACATTGGGGTTTTCATGATTTTGTAGTTTAATTAACGTGATGTGTAATTGTCTATCATATAGACTAATAGAATACTTTTTACACATTCAACATTATAGTGATTTTTTCTCCAAAATGTTTATAACAAATATTCCCTCCATCTAGATATTTTCCAGTTCGCTTTTTTATCGTAAAAAGTTAAACTTTGTTATCTTGATTAACATTTGGCATTCAAAATTATAATTAAAATGATCAAGAAAGTAATAAAGTGTGATCAAAATACTTCGTTTTAATATAGTTTTCACAAATGAATATATAACACATTCAATGTAAATACGCAAAGAAAGTGCCCATTGACAAAAAGGTTGCAGCAAGTAGATTTTCTGCTGCTCTAAGCGATACAGTAATAATAAATCCAATATCAATCCTAGAAAGCAACATACATTTGGACACATCTCAGTGATCGTGTTTCTTCTTTTTCTTTTCTCGAGACTGAGTATGTGATCCTCCTGAGGAGGTTACTGTACTATGGCCTTTTCCAGAATCTCTATCAGAGTGACCAAGAGAACCGCTGGCGTCACTGGCGTGTTTTCTTTTTTTGGATTTTGAGGACTCCAAAGATCCAGATATGACACTACTCGAACCTTTCTTTCTACTGCTATGTGTGGAGGTTGTGCCAGTTGATGTATGGTGCCTTGACCTGATAGTTTGAGTTGGAGTTGCAGTACGACGAGCTGAACCTGTCAAGGAAGTCGTAGAACTTATCTGTCCTAATTTTCTTGCAATGTCTTTATCAGTCTTTCGCAAATCACTCGGCTCTGGGTAATGGATCAGAGATACATGCCGAGATATCCTCCCAACTGTAAAAATCGAAAAATTTCCATTATTCCATGAAGCAGCTCCGTAGTAACAACTTGATTGGCTAGCATATACGAAGTAGCATTCAAAACTTCAGTTCACACTCCAAGGGCATGCAGTAACAGCTCTATAAACAAACATGAGACGGTGGCACAAAAGGGCTTAACTTCAGTCGTATCCTATAATGAAGAGCTACAAGGTGGAAGACAAGGAATTTCCGCGTGCAGGTAAGCATATGCTTTATAAACAGCTCTATAAACAAACATGAGGCGGCAGCACAAAAGGGCTTAACTTCAGTCATATCCTAATGAACAGCTACAAGGTGGAAGACAAGGAATTTCTGCATGCAGGTACGCATATGCTTATAAACAGCTCTATAAACAAACATGGCACGGCAGCACAAAAGGGCATAACTTCAGTCATATTCTAATGAAGAGCTACAAGGTGGAAGACAAGGAATTTCTGCATGCAGGTATGTGTATGCTTTAGTTGGCATAAAAAATTTCATTGAAGGCTGAGTAATACAAATATTATTAATTAACACCTTCCGTCTCTCTCCCAACTATACTACCATGTACTAGAACGTCTGGAGTTTGTTCTTAAATAGTAAGACCAAAGTAACATGTTGACAGATTAACCAATAGCATTTTACAAGGATTATACAAAATTGCTTCGAACTCTTATAGATGACAAATTCAGTCTATTCATACAAAAAGGTTTGTAGTTATACCCTCACCATTATATATGGAGTGGTACCCACTTTTGGAACAATGACCTCTAGTATGCATCAGTAAGCAATAAGTTTAACGAATAAGTGAACAATAATCAGGCATACTACTTCAAATCAGAACACGAAAAATTTCAAACGAAGTACATATTGTATACCGATTTCAGTCTCTGATGCAGAAGGGAGAATAACAACTTCTTCAGGGGTATGGGAATCCATACTACGCAATTCATAAGATTTTCCTGGAACCAGAAATGCAGTCAAGGCAAATATAAGGCATAATTTAGAAGCGAAAAATGCTAAATCTGCAAATGCATAAAGTGTTTACCTGAGGAACAATGCAAACTGCCAAATTCACCATCCGTATTAAGATTCAAAGTGGCTTGTTGATCCTCAAAGTCAGCAAATTTAGGCCATGGGGTGTTGCTTTTCTAGAACAAGAATTATATTCATGTGGAGGGAATAATTAGGAATAACGATTCGTCCAATTTTGAATCAATCGAAATTTCAGACAACTTCGAATGGTTCTGACCTTCAACCAATTTGCACCAAGTAATTACCAAGATAAACAAACTTTACATGTTATTGACCCCAGCCATCCCAGACAATCGTCTGGCGTTGCATCTTGTTGATTGACTATTTAGATTCATAGCTCAATTATTTTCACATATATTTATAACATTTGGTAAATAGACATCAGAAGTCGGTGTTTTTAATTTAATTAACTACTCCTAAACTTACTATAATCAACTAAAGCTACAAACTTTGTTAGTTTAATTCCAGCCGAACTTATTTGTATCAATAAAACTATAGCCTCAGTCATTTTGATTCAGACAAAATATATACATATCAATTAAGACAGCAAAATTAGTTAATTCCAACCACTAAAATCAAACTCGACAATATTTTTGGGATGAAGGGACTACCTATTTCCTAATTATGATTACGAAGTTGTTCATTTCAACCACTGAAAATCAAATTCAGCTATCTTTTTGAGATAAAGAAACTATCTATTTTCTTGATGTAGTGCATGCCAATTAACTTATTGCAACAAACATTTTATGAGAATCAGAAAAAAATCCAATTTTTAAAGAAATCAAAATTCAGAACCTTTTTGGGACATTTCCTATTGTAGTGCATACAAAAATAATTATTGCAAAAAATATATGATGATAATCAGAAAACGCAATTGAGGAAATCTTTCAAAACTGTGGAGAAAGGGTACATACATCATGGTCAAAGGGCCACTGAATAAGCCAAATTTCAGTAGAAGGAGATAAAGATTGAGCTAAATTGAGTTGAATTGCTGAATCAATTTTGAGTTCTTTCATCTCTGAAACCTTTTGTGTTGCCATGTTTTACTGCTCTGTTCTCTTGCTAGGGTTTAGGGTTGAAGAAGAAGCACAAACAATTAACACCATTTTTTGGGCTTGGGCTACTATCAGGAACTTCATTTAGGGGTAAAATAGTAAATCCGCTTATAAAACATTATTTTGGTGTGTATATAGTGATTCTTTCTGTTAGCCAATTACCGAGTCGCGTTCGAGCCAATAATGTGTAAATTATATATTGTATATAAATTTTATCAAGTTGGGTGTTTATCTAATAATTTTAAGTATCACTAAAATATTGAGTTAAGAGCTGGCTTATATTTGCGCTAATTGTTAAGATAGATTTTTCTTGAGTTGTACTTATATGCTTACAACTATTTTGTGAGCACCATGCTCACAAGGGTTTCATGGTCATTTAAGAAATGTTTTTTTTATGGAATGTGAAAAAGTAACACCAAATTTATTACCATTTATTAACCAAAATAACACTCAAATCTGGAATTTTAATTATGAAATTTTACAAAATATACTCACAATATTAAACTTGAATACTTAACACATATAAACAATACAAATTTGATTGGTGTACTCGAATTAAATTTTTATTTTCTATTGTGATTTATATAATTTGGTTTAGTATTGCATTAAGTCTAGTCAAGACAAATTCAATTGGTATTTTAATTATTCCACCAATTTTGGTAGTAATCATATTACAATTTCTTAAGCGGTTAGAGTTAATTTTGTGTTTAAAGATAATGAGAGATACCAAAATACATTTTAAGCATGAATAGTAAAGATATATAAATAAAATTTTATGTGGTGTTATTGAAGAAATATGCAACACCAATGTATATTATTCAGTGGTGTTATTGAACAAGAACGGAACACCAGTGTGTATTAGTAAATGGTGTCACTAAAAATATATCTAAAATGAGATTAATACTAGAATTGTTTATTATTGAAGAAATATATCTAAAATGAGATTTATACTAGTAAAGATATATAAATAAATTTTATGTGGTGTTATTGAAGAAATATGCAACACCAATGTATATTATTCAGTGGTGTTATTAAACAAGAACGGAACACCAGTGTGTATTAGTAAATGGTGTCACTAAAAATATATCTAAAATGAGATTAATACTAGAATTGTTTATTATTGAAGAAATATATCTGAAATGAGATTAATACTAGTAAACATATATAAATAAATTTTATGTACTCTTATTGAAGAAATATACAATACCAATGTATATTATTCAGTGGTGTTATTGAACAAGAACGGAACACCAGTGTGTATTAGTAAATGGTGTCACTAAAAATATATCTAAAATGAGATTAATACTAGAATTATTTATTATTGAAGAAATATATCTAAAATGAGATTAATACTAGTAAACATATATAAATAAATTTTATGTGGTGTTATTGAAGAAATATGCAACACCAATGTATATTATTCGGTGGTGTTATTGAACAAGAACGGAACACCAGTGTGTATTAGTAAATGGTGTCACTAAAAATATATCTAAAATGAGATTAATACTAGAATTGTTTATTATTGAAGAAATATATCTAAAATGAGATTAATACTAGTAAAGATATATAAATAAATTTTATGTGGTGTTGTTGAATAAATATGCAACACCAATGTATATTATTCGGTGGTGTTATTGAATAAGAACGGAACACCAGTGTGTATTAAGAAATGGTGTCACTAAAAATATATCTAAAATGAGATTAATACTAGAATTGTTTATTATTGAAGAAATATATCTAAAATGAGATTAATTCTAGTAAAGATATATAAATAAATTCTATATGGTGTTATTGAAGAAATATGCAACACCAATGTATATTATTCAGTGGTGTTATTGACATGAGACTGAGAAAATTTATTGGTTTTTGAATGAAATAATTAAAATTAGAAAAAAAAAGTTATACTTCAATTTATTTTAAATGAGATTAACACTAGAATTCATATTTTCGACATTGGTGAGCTGAAGTAATCATTGCATTTAGCTTCCTCTCTCCAATCTCAATTAATTGCTAATTACTCTATCATTAATACCCAAAATACCACTATTATTGTTTTTCCACTTAAAGATGTAAGGACAAAAATACCCAATTAAATATGAACCATATGATTAAAATATCACTTAAACTCTTAATCTAACGGCTAAGATGGTTGTGAGCACCATGTGAGCATGACCTCCTAAGCATACAAGAAAATTCTCATTTTTCTTGTAAAATATGGGCCAAGTTACCCGTAACCTAGAGTTACAATTACTTAATTTACATTAACCTAGTATTATATTGTAAGAAATGTTATGTCATGGAAAATACATATCTAACCGAAACCAAAATAAAAATTCATAATAAAGTTAAAAATGTTGTCTTTATTGGTTTTAAACGTATTATATTTTGTCAATATATATTGAACGAGTTGATTTACCTTATAACGAGTCCAATTCAATTAACTTTTAAGACAAATTGTTTAATCGTTTTTTCAAGTTTTATCTATCTATTTATTCAACCCACAAATGTGACTTACGTGTTATTCAAAGAGCCAATACAATATTTGTTGAGTGCAAAATAAATACAGGGAAACTGTAAAGATAACAGCTCAAAGCAGTGGGTGGTTAGAAAGTCTAATGCACGGTGATGAAGTTTTCTTAGATGCTAACTTAATATGGGTTAGCATATGCTAACTAGAATTTATAAAATAAGTTCAATTTTATACCAGTGAACTGTATAGAATAGTATAAAATCATTACATTTTTATACCTGAGAATTGTTATAGTGAGAGAAGTTGCAATTTTATATCAGTAAATTGGCATAACATGGTATAAAATAGTAATTATGAAAATATTGTGATAGTGATTTGGTATAAAAAGGAAACTAAAATAGTGGGAGAAGTTGCAATTGATGTGAGAGTGATTTTGCTATAAAAGGAAACTAAAGTAGTGGGAACAATTTGCAGTTAATTTAATATAAAATGAAAACTAAAATAGTGGGTGGAACTTTTTTTATAGGGTTTGACTGATTTGTCCTTGTGTGAGCATATGCTCACTATTTTTTTTTTTTGAAACTTAGCGATGAATTTTATTGAATGAAAAAAAAAAAAAAAAAATAAGAGATTACAATAGGAGCCCAATGGGCAAGTAAGTGACAAAAACTAAACGGGTATCCTTATACAGGCCCGTATCCAATAAGGTAGATTAGGGTTACTAACCCACTACCAGCCTATATAAGCACCTAAAAGGTGAGCATCTGAAGGGTTTTCTCATTAAGAGACTTCATCATTTGTCTTCATTAATTCTCCTCCGAGAATTGAAGGGTCTCTACTCCTCTATCTACCCGATCGACAACATATCTCCTTCTATCTTTAAGTAGGCATAGTGGAGCTTAAGCGGCCCCATTCTCCGGCTGCCGCCATATGAGTTGCCAGATAATATTCACAAAACTGGGCAGCCTTATGGGCTTCCTCCCCTGTTCCTTCATGAAGGCGACGGTTCCGTTCAAACCATATTCTCCATAATCCGATTAACCAGAGGTTGAACTTGTCAGGAGGCAATCTGTGTTCTTGTTCAGAAAAGAGCTCTTGTAGATCGAAGTACCGATCCACTTTAGGTGAGATGTTTAAAACTTTTTCAAGATATTGTATATATTCACAATCGTGGAAAAGATGCATGTGAGATTCTTCTGTTTTATAACACAAAATGCATGTTGGCCGCACTTGTATCTTCTTCTTCTGGATATTATCGAAAGTAGGAAGATTTGAGTGTAGCATTCTCCATAGAAAATGTTTGATTTTTGAAGGGAGATGTAGATCCCAAAGATTCCCGTTAAGTTTCTGTTGCATGTGTTGATTATTCGATGATGTTGTGATAGGCACTTGTAGATCTTGAAATCCTTTGTATGCTGATGAAACTGTAAAGATGCCTTTTTTGTTTGCCGTCCAGATCGGTCGATCTTCACTTTGTAAATTCCGAAGAGGGATTTTGATGATTTCTCTTACATCTATGTCTAGGAAATGGTTCCTAAGTTTTGAAATGTCCCAGACCTCTATTTCTTTGTCAATTAGATCCCCCAGAGTCATCTGATGATTATTTTGATCCTCTTGGGTGTAAGGCTTGTGTGACCATGTATGTTCTGTCCATCGATGTTGCCATGCTCTGATTGTTTGACCGTTACCAATCTGCCAGTCAATTATTTTGCACAGTTGATCCCTCGCCTCTATTATGCTTCTCCAGGTCATACTTGGTTTCGGGCCCAGTGATGCATGCCAGAAGCTGGACTGAGGGTGATAACGATCCTTAAAGATTTTGGCCAGATGACTTTCAGGATGATGAGCAAGCTTCCAGACTTGTTTGCTAAGTAGAGCAAAGTTGAAAGCTCTAATATCGCGAAACCCTAGTCCACCTTGTTGTTTACTTCGGCATAAAGTGGTCCAACTAGCCCAATGTACATTTTTCTTGTTATTTGTAGATCCCCACCAGTAGTTGGATAGGATAGAATTGATCTTACTGCACACATGTTTAGGCAGTAAGAAGCATTGCATGAAATAGGTGGGAATAGCTTGTAAGACGGACTTAATGAAAATTTCTTTCCCTGCTTTGGACAACAATCTGGACTTCCAGTTGTCCACTTTGGCTAAGACCTTTGAGATGAGGGAGGAGTACACTTCTTTCTTCGAAGGTCCCAGAGTGGTTGGAAGGCCCAGATAGCTTCCATGAGTGGCTACCTCCGGCATACCCAATATGCCTGTAATTGCTGCTCTGGAAGCACTCGGAGTGTTCGGGCTGAAATATATGCCCGATTTCTGAGGATTGACTAATTGACCAGACCACTTCTCATAGGTTTTGAGGATGGTTTGAAAGCATGATGCTTCTTGTGTTGTGGCTTTCCCCATTAGTAGCGTATCGTCGGCGAACATAATGTGTGTAGTGGCTGCAGAATTTGGCCCTACTTTAACTCCGTGTAGGTCTCCTCGAATGCCTGCTTCATTAAGCATCGCAATCAATCCCTCTGTACAGATGATAAACAGATAGGGGGACAAAGGGTCACCCTGTCTGAGTCCCCTCCCTGGACGGAAAAAACCTGCTTGTTCTCCATTCAATTGGATAGAATAACTCACTGACTCAACATATTCCATAATCAGGTTTACCCATTTATAGCTAAAATTTAACCTGAGTAGCATAGTTTTCAAGAATGACCATTCAATCCTATCGTAGGCTTTCATCATGTCTAATTTGATAGACATATAGCAATCCTTCCCTTTTTTCTGTTGTCCTATGAAATGATGTATTTCATAGGATAAGAGAACATTATCTGTGATGAAACGATTTGCAACAAAAGCACTTTGAGTTTCTGAGATAATGCTAGGGAGACATGTTTTAAGTCTCTGGGCCATCACCTTGGCAATTACCTTGACCACTGTGTTACACAAAGCAATAGGCCTAAACTGGGACATGTGTGTAGGTTCCAAAACCTTGGGAATTATGCAAATAGTTGTAAAATTGAATTTCTTCAGCATAATTCCATTATTGAGGAAGTTAAGGGTCATGTCTTGTAAATCCCGGCCCACAATGTCCCAATAATGTTGAAAGAATTTACTCGAAAGTCCGTCTGGGCCTGGAGCTTTATTTCCTTTCATACTAAAGAGGCTGCTTTTGACTTCCTCGTCAGTGAAGATTCTGTCAAGAGAGCTTTTTTGTATGGGGGTGAGTTGGTGGAAGGCGAGATATTGTAAGTCTATGGCCTCCCCATTATGCTGCCCTGTAAATAGCTGCTTGTAGAAATTAATGGCTAGCAGCTGTAAATTTTTGGTACCCACTATAGGTTGATTATGGTCATCTTGAAGCTGAGTTATCTGGTTAAGTTTTGTCCTCTGCTTGGCAATCGCATGGAAATACCCCGTATTACTTCACGGTGATAAGAGATAGTATAAGTTTTTCATGTTATTAAGCGGGATCCAAAACACCAACATCTTACAATGTCCATTAATATCAATAATATTTGGGTTAGTTTAAGCACACAATGGTCCAAGACCAAATCCATGAAAGCCCAATCCATATATCATCTTCCTACATAACTAGGTTAGTACACGAACACAAGCAGATAAACCACTGACTCTTCAATCTTCATCCTAGGGTTTCATTCATCAATCTCATCAGAGTCGCAACATGGTCAGCTCTCACAAAATGCGCATTAAAATTTATTATTTTATCTATGTTTTAATATTATTTTTAATGTATTGTTTTATTTTGATTTCTTTAGGTTCTTCCAAATGACATTGATTTGCTGAATCCTCCAGCTGATATTGAGAAGAGGAAGCATAAGCTTAAGCGTCTTGTACCTTCTCCCAATTCTTTCTTCATGGTACTACTTGATTCTTGTTTTTTATTCTGATGATTATATTTTTATTTTATTATAATAAAAATCGGATCTTTATGGTTGATTGTGCATAAACTATTGCTTGTGGCACTTTGTCACAACTCTTTCTTCATGGTACTTGTTTGTATGTTATTTTTTTTGTTGGGGTTTTGATTTATTTTATTTATTATTAATAAAAATTGAATCTTCATGGTTAATTAAATTAAGTTTAGACTTCTTGTACTTTCTCCAAACTATTTCGTCATGGAACTTATTGATTCTGTAAATTATATTGTTGGGGTTTTGATTTTTTTGTTTGTTACTCCCTCCATTCCACTTTAATGACTTCATGCTCATCGAAATAATACTTTGATTATCAATTACTTTACATATACATTATTAATAATTACAAGAAGATAATATTATGAAAAAAAAGAGATAATATTATGAAAATATTTGAAAACCGTATTCAATGATTATCAATTGCTTTACATATACATTATAGCAAATACATTAAAGTGGAATCGAGGGAGTATGAATAAAAACAGTAGCTTTATGGTTAATTAAGCACAGTCTTAGGATTTTTGTACGTTCTTTCAACTATTTCTTCATGGTACTCATTGATTATGTTGATGGTTTTGTTGGCTTTTTTTATTTGATTCTTGTCAAAGATATCGGGTCTTTATGGTAAGTTAACATTTTTTTTTGTTTTGATTTTGGTTTTTTGTAGGATGTGAAGTGCCAAGGTTGTTTCAACATGTAAGCATTGCCCTTTACCTTGCTGTTAAGTTTGATCTGTTATTATTATTATTATAGTTTTACTACTTCCATCTATAAGGGATTGTGTAATTTCGAGTTTTGATTCATCGATTATTAAATCATGAACTATTTTACAAAAATCAATAGATACTATTGTAAACGTACTTTTCTATTGACATGATGATTTATAACATAATCAGCATTAAAATCAAACTACACAATCGTTTAGTGATGGAGGTAGTATGGTCATTTTGTAAATTGGATTGAAGTCAAACCCATTTTACCTGTTAGTTAACTATAGTTGTTGCTTGTGTAGAACGACTGTGTTCAGCCACTCTCAGACAGTTGTGGTGTGCGGGAACTGTCAATCAGTGTTGTGCCAACCAACTGGTGGCCGTGCTAGACTTACCGAGGGATGCTCATTCAGGAAAAAGGGAGATTGATCGATGATGAGCTTCAGCAATTTGGTAAAGAGCATGACAAGTAGCAGAGTTTTGTAATGTTTGAGTTATAGTTTAAACTGGAAATGCCTTTAGTACCTTCTGTTGGGATATCTAATCTGGTATTCGTTTTCTTTGAATTTGTGTTTCTTCTGCTGTGATCTATTTGTATGGATTAGCTAAATTTTGTACCAGAATGACAGTATGGCATGTCTTTAATGTTGCTATGTTATGTTTAAAGCTTGTGTTTGTTACGCATTTTCATTTGAAATTTGTATGCTGCAAAGTTCTATATCTATTTATAGCCATTTGCTCGATCGTTATGAATTTAGCGAGTGCATAGGCTGTGTAGTAGAGGACATTATATAATCTTATGTTGGTTATCGTCCAGAAATTAAGAGAGGCAGGGGAAACACTACTTAATCCATTTCCTCAACACTATATATATATATTTTAGAATAAAAGTCGTTGAAGAATTACTCTAAAATGAAAATGTGCAGCATCTGATACTTGAAGACGGTGGCTGCTCCTATACTACGTTCTTCTTTGAGACGTCCCTTTTCACATTATAGTTTGCGTAAGTTCATATACTTCCTCCATCCTAATTGATAGGGACATATTGACTTTTTTGGTCAAAATTTGTAAATTTTGACAATTAATTTTTAATAATCAATACAAAATAATATAATCATATGAGATGTTGTTAGATTCGTCTCAATGTACATTTTCAAAAAAAATAAATGTCCCTATCATTTAGGGATGGAGGGAGTAGTATAATAGGGAATGCAATAATGTTGGACTTGTGAGACATTTTTTTAAATAATTTAATGTGAGGTAGTCTTATAATAATGAAAATATTACATAATTTTCATTTTTATACTCTTTCTTTCTCAATACACCACCATATCTCCGCCCCCAAGGCCCCAAATCCTGCCCCTCAGCCCATGTCCAATCACCTAGCCCTAGCTGTCCAGGCGTCCATTGGCCATAAGGTTGTCAACCAACGGTATTCAACTAGAGTGAAATTGTGAAGGCAAATTCTACCATGATAACTATATTAAGAAAAAAAAAAAATACTTTTAATAGTATTTTTTTTTCTTTTTGTAATTTAGTGATGAGGTGAGTTTCGAACTCAGAACCTTTTGATCACTAGCAAGAGCCTTTTTAAATAGGCTATTCTATTAACTCACTTTTAAGAGTGTTTTTTATAATAATTATTGTCTCCTCTCCATTACAACTGGAATGTCTATATTCATTCGTAGATACTAAACTTCAGCCTAATATAATTAGGGGTTAATACGTATACAGATCAAACTTGTGACCTATTCGCCCACTACTATGACCTTCTCTTTTTGTAAATTAGTGATGAAAGTATGAGTACAATAGTATTACCTTATCATGTTTTACTTTTTTTTTAGTAAAATAATGATAAAATATAGTATAATGGTATTAAAAATAATGAATACAATAATTGCTAAGCGGGCTAAATGCAATTATACTATTGAACCATCCACACTCTAGCATATTTTTTCCCGTGTAAATTAGTAATGAATTATGAATACAATGATATTACAAATAATGAACAATGGTAAAATATAAGACACGTTAGTCTTCAACAGAGTTCAAATCAAGACTTCTTGCATGAAAGGTTGGATCAGATGTCACTAAGCTATTGAGCCATCGATACGCTTATCATACCTCTTTGATGTGAATTTATTTGCAATTTGAGTTCTGTGGATAAAATAGTAGTGAAGCTTCACCTGACCTTGATACTTTTATCATCATTTAAATATAATAAAGTCCGTCCTTACTTTAATAAGAAGATAGACATTGCTATTACATGAAATAAATTACATTAAATCATAACAAAGTTACACACTCCCAAACACGAATTTGAAAACTACATGATGAGACACGAAGTAAATGTAATCCCATATCAAGTACAAAAAACACTCAAAACCACCTTTGCAATCACGAGACATTACTCGTAATGATGAGGTTTCAGGTTCAAGTACTTGCAATACGAAGGACCGAAATTGACAAAAGAAACAAAACACTCAAAACCATCTAATGCTTGAAAAATTGTTGCTATCAAACCCATTATTACCACTTGAATTACCCAAATAATCTTCTTGAAATAGACCAATAGAAGTTGTAGCATTACTCTGCTGCATGAATTCCCCTGCAACTCCCATGTTCATGTTCATGTTCTGTTGCTGCTCTGAATATTCAAGAAATTGCATTCCATTTAGAACTCCATACCCCACATCTGACAACACTGGAAGCTCACTCGTTCCACAATTGTAAGAGCTCGTGATATCTGGTGGCAGCGGTGGAAGCTCCGCGGATGAACCACCGAAATAATTAAATTCTTGGTGGTGGGTGTAGCCCTGGCCATCACCACTACCACCCCCTCCATGCAACATCATTTGATCATTTTTTGGAACCATGCAATTCATCACAGGAAAAAAGAATTGTTCCTCTTGTTTTGTAGCCATGAGTGTACCTGATGCTGCATTGCCATTATTAGTATTGCAACTATTATTAGATTCCTGGCCAAAGAACAGCATTTGATGGCTGCCCTCGACGTCGATTTCCTGGACATTGTAGTTAGCCAAAAGGGCAGATAAATCTTGTTGGTGAGAGTCAAGTTCATCAGGGGAGATGATGGAAGTAACAGAGGAGCCAGGGGGCATGTCGGAGTAGACGAAGTTGGTTCTGGCTCTAGAGCCTCTCATGGACCTTGCAGCTCTATCATAGGCTAAGGCTGCTTCTTCAGCAGTATCAAAAGTGCCTAACCAATGCCTTTCTTTGGTTGAAGGGTCTCTGATTTCTGCAGCATATCTTCCCCATGGCCTCCTCCTCACTCCAAGAAACCTGTTTGTTGTGCCTCCTGGGGATGATGAATCTTGTTGGTTACTTTTCTTTTTGCTTTTTGAGGATGATGGGGAGCCTTTTATGTCCATGATTGCTTGATTCTTGATTATTTAAGGATGTAATAACTTTATGGTATTTGTCAGAATTGATTTCTGACAATGTTGTGAATTTTTGCAGTGTACAATGTTGGATGATGTAGTAAAACTATGTTTCTGTTTGTGGAAAATGGAAAAGGTAAAATTTATTTTGGGGGGGGGGGGGGGGGAGGAATGGATATTGGGGATATTATGCTTAATACTTAGGTTAGCTTGTGAATAAATGGATTGTTGTGTGATTTATGGTTGATGACTCTTCCTTTATATAGGGAGTCCTAAAGTACATATTGGATTTTATTTTTATAAATTTATGTGGGAGTTGTCCCACAACAAAATCTCATTCTATAAATAAATTTAGATTATTTCATTTTTGTGCTTAAATATAAAATCTAGTAGGAGTCATCATTATAGTGGTGACCCCTTACTACAATATTTAAGTATGAGAAAAAAGTTGATTTTTTTTTTCATTATTATTATTATTATTATTATTATTATCAATTGATCAATCTGTGATGAAGATGTAGAGAAGGCCTGATGAGTTTGATACTTTTAGGAACTCATTTTTTTATGTTATGATAGAATGCATTATTGGGAATTTATTATTGATCCATGCGTTTCGAACTGTAATAATAACATCATTACTCTTGTAGCTAATAATTTGACGGTTTCGAATATGCACTTGTAAATGCATGCATCCATCCATTGATGCTTGGAAAAGAAGTTCTTCTCCTTGGTTAAAAAAATGAATCGGTCATTATGCTGTAAAGTACATAATTTTTTTTTTTTTATAAAATGTGTATCAACTGATCAGGAAATTATTCATGTTAATAACCACTTCAACACAAGGTTCACTCTTTAACGAGAGTCGAAGGCGAGGTTATAAATATTTAGAACTCTAGTTCTTTATCACTTGAATTATGTCATTTTTTTTGTTGGTTTTGTCATATTTCTAGTTTAGTCCTTAACTAGCCTCATATGTATACATTCCTTACGTTAGCTTTGTGATATTGATGGATCAATCAATGATACTATTACTTCCAGTCCTTATTATTTAATTTATCCGTGAAGAATTAAATCCTACCCCTCATTTCTTTTGTTACGAGTTAGGACATACAAAGAAACACAATTGAAATAGTACAATGCAAGTTGTATTAACAATACTCATGAAAATCTAATGACTTTATTGCATGAGATCTAACCTTAATTTGATATGAATTAAGGATACTTCTCTAATCATGATTGTACTTGTAACATAGAATATATATACTCCCTCCGTCCCTAAAAGATTGTCACATTTTGACTTTTGGTAGTCAACAAAACACGATTTAAAATGTAAATATCTATTACTCTACATGCAAAAAAATTATAAAAAGTTGATATATATTTTAAAAACATATATTGAGACGAATCTAACAAGATACTACAAGATATTATTTTTTATCGTTTAATGAGAATTCATGATCAAATTTTGTTATATTTGAACAACAAAAGTCAAAATGTGACAATCTTTTAGGGACGACGGAATATATGATTAGGAGCTGATAGGCATGCATCTCTTTAGAGTTTAGATCACTTGCCTTTCCTTTTTTTCTAAAATTATATTCAAAGAAAGATATATGAAGAAGCCATCAATCAGCTGCTGCAATACTTGATGATGATTGCTGAATATATATGAATTCTAATCATCATCATTAATTCATTACTGATTTACTTCAGAAAGAGGATTCTGTAGAGTATGCAATCATTGCCTTTCATGCATTAATCACACATTCTATCATTCAATAATTTAACATATTATGTCGATGACTCAATAGTCTAGTGATATCTGACCCAACCTTTTATATATAAGAGGTCGTTCAAATTGTGTTGGAGACAAATGTCTCATATTTTACTCTAATCGTTTATTAGTTAGGAATTTCTGTATTCATTATTTGTAATACTATTATATTCAATATTCACCGCTAATTTACCAAAAAAAATTAACATTTTATAAGACAATTATATGAGAAATAGAGAAATTTTCATATTATTTTGCTTCAATATTATATTAATGGATTGAATTTGTTGTCATATTTTTACGTAGAAAGTTTTGGTTCTACTAAGATTTGTTCTCCTAAAATTTCTCTAAATGACTATCATATAATTTATACAAAATCTAAAAATTAAATTGTGTAATTAATACATTAAAAAAAATCTTAAAAAATATTCTTACAAACTTATATATATCTACACTACAAACTGTTCCATGTCTTGGTTGATGTGCTATCTATATATGTAACTATACATGTAAGTAACTAACCTATAAGTTTATCAAGCTTTTACAATTTTGTTGAAAAAATGGCATTGATTAGTTTAAAGAATGCTTGATTACGCAATAAAAATCAAGATTTGTAAGTAATTATATAAAAAAAGGTATTGAAATTAAATGGAGATGATTTTGTAGTAGTAATCAAGCATTATGGTTAACTTCTAACACTACTTCATAACTAAAATAACTAAATATATTTAAAATAAGTTCAAGGTCAATTTAAATGAATGAAAAATAACGCTTACGTGAATAAAATATAAAATTATATAAACTTTAAAGGGCTAATGATAGCAACAATCACGTACGCATGTTTATTTACAAGATGTTTACATTGCAGTCATAACCTGCTATGTTTCTAAACGTCCTTGTCAATCACTTATCTTTCAAAATATCTCGTTCCAACATCGGTTCTATTAATATGTCGTTAAATATGACACACGCTTTTGACACTAAATATAATTTGGGGCAGAAAAAAACAAAAGAAAACAAAATCGGATATAACCTACCCAAAGTTAAATTCACCTAGTATTATACTTTAAAGATATGTTAACATAAGTGGTGATGGACTGGAGCAGTTTGAAACAGAGGTTATTAACAATAATTTTTTGAAATATAACTGATAGACTAAAAACATCATGTAAACATATAGATGATTATTATTGCAGTCATTGCATTAACCCAATTATAAATTAAAAAAGAAATACATATTTTTAATTGTCCAAAAATTTGTTGGCCCTACAATAATCTTTAAGTAAATATACTACTAGTTATTATCATTATTTGGTATATACAAGAGGCAAAAGCTAAGAAAGTGAATAAGTGATGGAATGTGATAAAAAAGAGAAGGGGTCCTTATTAGCATCTTAGTTATAATAAGGGAATATCATAGTCTTTGCCATGTGCCTCCATTTTGATCATATCATTGAGCAACTTAATTAATTAAGCAACATTCATCCTAGTCATAAGTACCACAACCTCATGCTCTCTCTTTTTATCGTTTTCTCAATTTGTTATCAAACAATTTTGTTTCTTTATTAAGTGGTGTATCTTCGACTAATATTTTTAAAAATGATTCAAAAGCATAAAAATCAATTATCAATTACTCCATATTATAGATAATTACAATGGTATAGAATATTATAAGTTTTGCAAATTCTTCCAAAGGAAGTTGAATTTTCCTTAGTTGTATATACCAGAGGTCCTTGGTCAGTTGGGTTGCAAATCGAGAAATATTGATAGTCTTGTAAGGGGAGGACTAATATAACGTGGAATCAATCAATAATTGTAATATTTCAACAAAGTATTGTCTTTATATAAATATAGACCTATAACATCGAGATGTCTCATCTCAATCATCTTGACATTTATTACAAGACTGTCCATGTAAACACAAATTTTTCAAAAATTGATGTGAGTAGTTGCATAATTAGCCATTCTTCATTAAATCATGCAATACCGCGTATTGTTTAATTAGTTGACAAGTTAAATGAATCCAAG
Organism: Echium plantagineum; assembly: GCA_003412495.2. Classification (NCBI taxonomy): domain Eukaryota; kingdom Viridiplantae; phylum Streptophyta; class Magnoliopsida; order Boraginales; family Boraginaceae; genus Echium; species Echium plantagineum. The sequence continues at coordinate 10,436,376 of CM016568.1, forward strand.
CTATGCATGCATTATGCATATGACTTTTTCTAATTATCGATCTAGTACCATCTTTATACCTTTAAAATCACTAAAATATTATTGTGGTAATATCTATATGCCTCGTTCGTTTTTTAATTATAATAATACTAAATTATTTCTCATTTGAAAATAATAGTCGTACAAATAAAGAAGAAACAGGACTTTTTGGATGGTGGAAACCGAGGAGGGAGAAGGGAGAGAAAGCTTATTTGGGTTCCATGTGAGGTTGAGGGCCAAATATTGAAATACATGTTCTATTTGATTACACAATTGACATGTAAACCAAGTACCAATATGGATAGATACGTGAGTCCGGCTTCTCTTCAATTTCATTCTCTCATGTTTCCTCATGTTCTCATCAACTTTTATATTATCAAAAGTGTTGATGAAGAAAGTTAGTCATATAAAAGACAACAAATACTTTTAAGTAGACATTCCATCAACACTATGTTAAAAATATGTGATGCATGTGGAAGACGATAAATTTACCTTAGAATGAAATATTCACCTTAGAAGCAAATTACTTGATTAAATGTCTGCATGAAAGCATTTATTGTCTTCTACATGCCTTAGTTTCTTCATCAACACCTTTGATAATATAAAAATTGGTGAAAAAATGATAAAAATGAGGAGAACATGAGGGAACATGAGGGAATGAAATTGGAGAGGAGCTTGACTCAAAATGTTTCTGTCAATCATATATGTTTTAAAGTACATTCTACTTGTTTTTCGCGCTACAATTTTTTTTGTTAAGTGCGTGTTGGGGTGCGTTATATATATACAAAATTGGGGATTAGTAATCTTATTACATTTTGATTTTTATTTTTTATCTCAATATATATTAAATGAAATGACCAAACTAACCTTATTGACAAGTCACATTCTCTTCACATGATGATATTATTAATGGCGCTTCGACATAATGAGTGATGGATTGAAATATTTTCAAAGATTGACAATGACATTTTAAAACATAGATGATAGACTAAAAATATTTTGCATACATAGTTGATTATTGTGATCGTTTACCCTAGATAGATTAAGACTTTAATTTATTTCCGAACAAGTTAATATTTACACTAATAATGTTCCTCTACCACTAATTAGTTTTTATATGTTAAATGTAATTAATTATTTTAACATGATATCAGAAACGATTCATTTTAAACAAGGTCTTAAACTACTCACAACAATTGTTCACTATTTTTTCTCGTTAATGTAATATTAGATTTGTCGATGGTTCAATGACATTGTAACATTTAACTCAAGTTTCTAGCTAAGAAGTTTTGGCTAGGTTCAGTTCTTGTTGACAATTTATCTCACTTTTCTTTCTAACTTTTATTTATTAACATTACTTACTCATTATATCACTATATGTAACATTATTGTATTGATACTCTCATAACTAATTTACAATATTAGACTTTTTATTCATGTCTATTGGTTTTTTCTAATTAATAAGATCATATCCTACTTCTTATGGAGAATTAATTTTCCTGGTTAGATAGACCATTTCTTATTATGAACAAATAACAATTGATTTTAGGTTGTGACTTATGAATTTTTGACCATTTAAAAGGTAAATAACAAAATAACAACATAACAAAATATTTGATTTTTATATAACGAGTAAGAGACATTACACATTAACACATAGATGAACTAGTTGGTAACGGGAGAAGCCTTGGCTGTTAAGATAGAAATCTTGAAATTTTCTATATGTTTAACACATACAATTGGAAACATTATTTATTTATCTTGAAGTAGAAAGTGATTCAAACATATTTGATTTAGATTTTATAGGGGGAGGTTAGAATTTTATTATGCATGTATTAGTCGAAGAACTTGGACGCAAATTAGGGGTGTGGAGGAAAATTGAAATCGAGCGGAACCGAACCGAAAAGAACCGATTTTTTTTGGAACCGAAGGGAACCGAACCGGTGCGGTTCGGCTTATGGAAGAACCGATAAAAAACGAACCGATGACTAATTTTATGTAGAAAAAATTAAGCTTAGTAAAGGATAATTGGTGAGAGGATTCATATTGTTTATTGTTAGTATGATATAATAATAGATAAGTGACTATGTTTTAAACTGTTATATATGGATACATATATTTAAAAAGTGGTACAATGTGACAAATGTGTATACAAATTTTGAAATTAGTTTTAAAAGGAGCTCGTTAAATTTATATAGAGTAGATATATCTTTGAAACTTAATTATGAGTTACATTTAATATAAAACAATACTAATCACATTTAGATTTGAGTCCAAAATGAATAATAATAATAGCTAGGAACGAACAGACCTAAAATTTTAAAGCCGAAAGTGGGCGCAAATTTAGGTCCAAAACACGGGGTCCAGAATCGAAACCGAACCGGAACCGATCTAGAACCGATATGAACCGAACCGTTCAAAATCGAACCAATTTCGGTTCTGTCTGGCATAGAACCGATGATGTCGGTTCGATTTTTTTTTGTTTGTCCAAAACCGAACCGAACCGAACCGCACACACCCCTAACGCAAATTAATTTACTAGGAGAGGTCTTAACACTTCATTTTATTTAAGCTTATTCATTGTGGCATGAAGGGAAGCAACTCGATTTATTGATCGCAACTTAATTTATTATTATCGATTATATGTATACTTGTTTTTGTTCGTATTTGTTCTTATATTAATTTTACGTTGATCATTTACTTTTAATGATATTTTGTCGTTGAATGAAAATTGTAATATTGTTGAGAGATTTTGCTTGTTAAGATTGAATATGTTTTAATATTGTTTTAGGAGCATTACTTTACTTCATAAATCAAAGATAAAAACTACTTTGACGGTGCAAGATTAAATCCATGATACATGCATGTTTGTTGATGATATCAAATACATATTTCATATATTTGATACTTTTTATATATTAAAAAATTGAAAATATGAAATGTGCATTATAATAGGCATCATGAAAATACAATAATCAAAATTGTAGTTTACATTCCATTTTCTTGGCCTTATAAAAATAAAGGTAGGCAACTAACACTAGCAGAGAGTAGATATAACCTCTGTTGATGCTACTATACAGATGACGTACAAATTCATCATATTAATATTATTCCCATTTTTAGGGAAGAATGTCCCTTTGACACCTTCTATGTCCAAGCCACCCAATAGTCCACTCAACTTTGACTAATAACTATGGCATCAAAACCTCATAATGCACCCAACATTAACATGTCATGAAAAGAAAGTTTGAGAGTCCTAAACTAAAGATTTTGACATTTTTATATTCTTGATATGATCAGGAGACTAAAGTTTTCCCGTTAATTACTTTAAAATACAAAACGAATCTGGATTACATGAAGAGACGAGACTGTTTGACACTTTGCACTCTAATTCTTTACCAGTTAAGCTATATTCCGAGAACCCAACATTATCATTGATGAGTTCAAATACATAGGATAAATGTAAATTTAATTGTACTCAAAATTATATGTTTTTTATGTGACGTAGGTACTTACACATCGGTGTAGATAGTAAATTACAAAATGCACATACACTTCGAGTGCAAAATGATGATATGTTTTGTGTGGTAGGTATTCGTATAATTGTACTCAAAATGATATGTTCTTGTGTGGTAGGTACTCGTATATTATTACAATTTTTCACTAAACCTAATTGTCGAATTTTCAACTTTGATCGATTTATGTAAAATGATAATTACATTAAATTTTGTTAAAATAATACTTTAAAATATAATTATTTTAGATTAGATGGAATATATAATTACAAGTAAAAGCTTGCATTATTCCCCTCCATGTGCATGTAAATAAAAATGTTTGTAATTAAGTCCTAATGTAACTATGACTCAGTAGTAACACAAGGATTTACAATTAAAAGCAAGAAAATGTGGATTGTGGGACCAAATTAATTCGGGAATAATAAAAACTTTATTAAAAGACTCCAAGAAGTAGGTTTTTACTTTAATTGAACCAAATTGATTTGAGAGAAGAAAAAAATTAAAGGTTGTTTGACTAAGATTATTGTTATGTTTTTCAAGCGCTCAAGACATATAAAATGATCAAAATTAGGTTAGTATCTAGCTATTAGTAGGATCTAAATGCTACTTGCAATAGATAATATGTGCGCACGTGAACAAAGATATAGAGGTACTATTAGTATGAAAAGGGACAACATGTAGCCTACATTTCAAATTTTTGGAAATGATCGATTTTGATATTTGTTTGTCAAAAAATTTTCGTAACAACTTATTATTTTACACTTGTTTACATAATAAATAAGCACATGATTGATGATGATTCTTATCTTAAAAAATTACGAAAATGATACTCCATTCATTTTAAAATATTGATTGTTTAAGAAAAATTTAGTTTTGCATAATATTTGATTGTTTATGCAATTCAATGTATTTTTATTCTCATCTTTTCTTTTGACCCTTGTTTGATAGGTTACTTTTCATTTTGATAATACTATGTAAGGTATAATAGTAAATTTTATTAACACCTTAATAAAATATTTTTTGGCTAAACAATCAAATACTTTGAAACAAAGGAAGTACAATATAACATATGTGCAAGTTATGCATGTTTTCGAGCATTTGCAACAGCTTACCTAAAAAAACTTCTTAAAATTAGTTTTTTTATATTATTTTATTAAATTTGGGTATCATCTTCTAACTTTTTCATAAATTTAGAATTTCTATTTTTATTATTTACAACACAAGCACTTTTAAATGTAAAAAATCAAAGTGATTTGGGAAAGGTGTAAATATAATACACTTTCTATAAGATTTGATGTGTGCTTTAGGGTAATTATAGAGATTTGATGTGAATGTTTTTAGTCCGTACAATTGTACGGTCTGCCCAAATGATCCACGATATAGACATAAAAGAAGCATTTTAGTCTCTCTAGTGACGAATATCTTAAATTTTGACAGAAACATGTTATGATGAATTTCTTATATAATTAGTAATTTTTTAACAAACGTGAGTAATTAGTAGAGCAAATCCATTTGCTCTATTCAAATCATTTGAGATTCTAAGATTTATTTGAGACAATTAAAGGTGAGTTTCTCATGTAAATAGTCATTTTCAACATGAGAAAGACTTGCCTGCCTTAGCTCAAGTCCCTAGAAGACAAGCATATGAAAAGGTGTGTTTCCAAGATTGAGTCAAAAAGATGAATAGTAGTATTAGTAGTAGGAACCATGTTCTATGGAACAATAATAAATCAAAGATTATTCAAAAGATAATGCAATTTTCAGCTTCAAGTTTAATTATTTGTTTCATAACTGTGGGACTAACGAGCTTATTAGTAGTAAGCATTTGGATGACTTTTAGATAGCTTTTCTTCTCGGCCTTTTCAAACAAATTTTGCGTTGATCTTTTGGTCTCTAGATGCAAATAAGCGTATAAATTATGATAAATTTTGGATAATCTTTTTTGACTCAGTTGAGTGTATTTGAATTTGTGCAAGTAATGAGAATCAATATTGGGATGTGATTTTTGATAAAGGGGTAACGTTTTGGATCCAATAGCTATTGTAATAATTTTGGTAAAATACATGCATACTGGGATTTGATATTGAATATTATGTTTAAAAGATAGACTGATCAAACAATAATGCTTGTCCGAGACCCATCAATGTTGTTGTCCGCACAACGTGCAACTTGCTATCATACCTATTTGTTCGGATGCATGTTGTGCCCGAACAAATATGGAGACTGGGTGCCGATCTAGTATGTGGCCATCTTCAGGGACATCCAGCGCGCGTCCCGGCTCGCATGGAGCCATCTTCAGGGGACATCTAGCGCGCGTCCTGGGTCGCATGGGGCGGGCACCCTCGCTTTCTTATACTTTTAGTTAATCATTGGCTTCGAGAGATCAAGAGAAGCAAATTGTAGGATGTTTGTCTTTACTGGAGGTAAATGAGCTTATTTATTTCGATTTTAAAAAAAATATCGACTCTCCTAATCTGTCTTAAATCGTCTTATAAGCTTTAATATATGAGTATTTCCCGATTTTCGAGCGTGGGAATAGTGCTGCATAGAGTCATGGACCGATGGACAGCCGAGAGCGCTGGGATGGTCGAGCATGGCCCCCAAAAAGCGAGATCCTCATGACGTGATTACATATAAGCGGAAGTTGGACGCTTTGACCCCTACAGATGTGAGTATTCTTGTGTAACATATAATTTTAATATATTTTTCAAATAATATTAACTGACTTTTTCAAGTACAGGGGAGATGGACTCCTTATGGTACGGTTCCAGAAGACTCAGTTGCTTTCTACCACAGTAGTATGTGGTTCTTCGCCATCAATGAACCGTATATGCCAGATACACTAGACAGTTTGGCTGTATGCAACGTATCCCGGGGTCTATGATGGAGGCACACCTCGCTGTTTATGCCAAGGATCCTCGGTCGTCAAGAAAGTCTTCAGCTAGTGATTCGCCATTGCTCCAATAGGGGACACACAAGATTAATCCCAATGAGTTTGGGCCCCGGTTAGTCAATAGTCGCAGCTCGTGCTCCGATCATTACATGGACAGGTTTCGTAATCAGCCGAATCAGCCACCTTCATGTCAGCAATCCTAATAAGGCGAATCAGCCAAAAGATGTCACAGTAAACACCCAACCATCCAGTTTTCTCGTGATACACGAGTACGGTATCATGTTCTTTATATTGATATTGTCCTCAATAGTGTATGTGTATGTGTTTATAACTAACTCAATTCTTTCTTTTTTGGAGGATTGACAAGAGATGCGGTTCATCGTAATTCCACTACAGGGCAGTCGTGACCTGGAGACACTCTCGACGGCCATAGAGAGTATGTACAGTCATCCTACGTTGAGATACCTACCATGAAACAAATTATTGAATTTGGATCTAATATGATGCAAAATGACTAAAATGTCCATGCCACTTTATGATCATTGGATGAGAATTAAATGGAAAAGATTGATATAATGGTTGGGCAACAAGTTACCAAGTTTTAGCCTTGGTACCACAAGTACAAACTCGAGGGACGATGGTAGGGGGTGGGTATATGGGCAAGAGTTGGCGGCGGGATAAGGTGTGTTGGAGAAGAAAGGGGGTAAAAGTAAAAATTATGTAAATTATTTAAAAATGTGTCTCACAATTCTAATAATTGTTGGACTCCTTATTTACTCTTGTATTAAATGAACTTATACATATGTTAATCCGAAAAATGGGTTTAGTAGCATCTCATACAAGAATGGTAGTATAGGAGCAGTCCTGAAAAGATAAATATTATATAGACCACATAAAAACAAACATGATAATTTAGGGGCATTCTAAAAAGTGTTACCATCTAATAGTTACTACCCCATCAGATACTCGACTAGACTCGAAACCAGCCTAAAACGATTCGATATTGGCTCGAAATGTCTCAAAAAAGACTCAATCGACTTTGATTAATATAAATAAGTAGTAGTATTTTAACTTTAAAATTGAACCGAATTACCGGTCCGATCTCGAGTATACTCGGTTCGATTCCAAGTCTCACTTTAGTATCAAAATCAGAATTGTTTCGGGTAAGACATCGAGCGGAGTTCATGGGTCATGTTGTGGTCCAAGTTTTGGGTTATCTGCTCGTGAACAACTCTAGAGGTGCATATTTTATTCCATATAGTGACCTACGCAGACAAGACACTTAGTTAGGTTCATTATGCTCAAAACCTGGTGGAAGTTTCATATATACTTTGTCATGCAAATATACATGCAAACCTGCATTTTTCACACAGTAGACATCCTAACTATTGGTGCAAAAGTATCAGAATAATCAATTGCCTCAACCGGATGATTACCAAACACCACAAGTTTCATATTTAAATTCTCAACGTTTCCATCAGAGTCGTACTTAATCTTGTACACTCGTCCTCTCCGAGAGCTTTCTCATGTGGGAGGGTAATCACTAAACTCTAAGTGACATTATCCTCTTAAGCACAAATATCACTCAACATAGTTGCAAACCATCTTGGATCATGTGATTCCGAGTGCAAGATCTAGGTTCAACATCTGCCGTAATAGCAGTATGAAAATCTCGATGTCCAGTTGTCAATGAATCGTAACTCAAACAATATGTAAGAGAATACGAAATACATGAAAGAGGAGAGGAAATCGGAAAATGTTGAGAAAATGGTGGACTAATCACATCTGTCACAAAATCTTTAGAATGTGCACAAGGAGACCAAATCCTTTGTCCTCTACCCAAGTGAGTATTTGTCATATCATCACTTGAAATGACAACCACCTTGATAATTGCCTAACCTTACTTATGCGAACTCAATGTTCCTACTGCAACTACCGGTTCAACCACCTCCTCGTCTACCAAAAGAGAGAGTTTACTAGCTCCGGTACCATGTAGGAAAATATAATTCACTGTAAAAAAGTTGCAATATTTATAAACAAAAATAGATCCAACCAATTGAGCCTAGTAACACAATGCTCAAATTATTAATATAACCTAACAGAATATTACATCTGTTATGAATATAGATGTCTTTTGGTTTAGAGATATTGATTATGTAATAAGTATATCCATTAGTTATGTGACCATTAGCATTCTATGAAGAAGCTTATAAATAGGACTTTAACACATTGTATTTGTACTCTTGAAGAAGAAGGCAATAAGAATAACATTTCCCCCTCTATCTTGTTTTATTCTTTATATTGTACTTTATTTATAACACGTTATCAGCACGAAGCTCTAACCAACTGAGAACACGAAAGAAAAATGAGTAGGTTTGTTAAGTCTGCCGCAAATTTTAAGCGAGTAAGTTCATGTATCATTTGCTTCGTATATGTATATATTTCAATAATTTCAGAGGCAACTTGTTTGATTTTACTCATTGTTATGGTTATCAATGATTTGGTTTTGGCTTTTATACGAAGTATTGAATATAATATAATGTTTGGCCATTTGTCTTGAATTAAGTTAGAAGCTTAAAACTGAACTTGTATCTGATGAATATATAAACTTTCTACAATTTTGATAATGATTTTACATTTGGTTAATTAGACTTTTGCATCGAGTTTATGCACATAATAATTGGTTTGAATTATTTTATGAAAGATTTTAATCATTTGAATTTGGGAACTTCAATTATAGTTATTACTGACATACATTGAGACAATTTTTGTCTGGAAGAAAACAGAAAATAATTTATATTTATCCAGAAGATAAATTTGTCTATGTTTGTAGAAAACAATTTATATTTGTCCGGAAGACAATTTGTCTAGAAGATAATTCCTTAGTCATAATATTTACATTGAGGAATCCAGAAGACAAATTTATATTTGTCGTGCAGAGGAATTTGATTTTATTTGTCCAGAAGACAATATAATTTTTAATGTGTCATGAAGACAAATTTAATTTATATTTGTCCAGAAGACAATTTACTTATACATTCTATAACAGTATCGATTACTTTTGTTATTTAATTTTATATATGTTGATGTCGATTAATTTTATTATACTTGTACGTGTTGTTTAGTTCATATATTACATTTGTATGTACTATAACAATGTCAAAATTGTTATAATTGATCGGTCCGGAAGACGATTATCAAACACCTAAATCCCGAAGATTTATTGGTATAGTAATTAAATTACAGTCCAGAAGACGAGTATATTGAATACCTATTGGTAAATTAATGAGTTACATAGGTGCCAATTTATACATAGGTGAAAATAATTATTCAGAACAAATATTTCATCCCTGAAGTGATGAAAATATCTCTACATTATTTGATAGTCCAGGAGACTTGTTAAAATGTTTATTTTCGAGTGTTTACACTTGTGATCAGTCTGAAGACTTGACTATATATCGAAGGCTTATTTTCATTTTGGACCCTCAACTATGATGAAAATTTTAAATTGGACCCTAATACTATCCTAAGCCTCATATTGGACCCTATACTATGGTTTGTCTCATTTTACCCCCTAAAACGCCAAATATGATGTAATTTCGTTTTAAAATATGGGCAAAATTGAAATACCACATATATTAAACTTTTGGGTACAATTCACAAATAACAAAATTTATTAAATTAAAAATAAATCTCATGCTTATCTTCATTTTGGACCCTGAACTATCACGTGTAAGTTTCAAATTGGACCATGTACTATCATTACTTATTTGTAAAAATGCCCCAAAAATTTGATATATGTGATAATCCGAATCCGCCATTCTTTTAAAACGAAATTCAATCTAAAATTGGCATTTGAGGGGGCAAAATGAGACAAAACGTAGTATAAGGGGCAATTTGAGGCTTATGATAATATCAGGGTCCAATTTGAAACTTACATGATAATTCAGGATCCAAAATGAAAATAAGCCTATATCGAAATACAAAGAAAATTTGTTATCACTAGTAAAGCATATTAGTTCTTATTTGATGAATCACTCATCCATCGTGCAAATCGTTGAAATTATACGATGCACGGTCAAATTTCAAGGGTATTACATTTATATACTCGGAAATAGTAATTTTCCGTTGTAATGTATCAATGTTTTCAACATTGAGGGGGAGAGAATATACAACTGGAAAATTATACTGAAATATCCTTATGATCCTCAAAATGAGTAAATATGAACTGGAAGTTCAAGAGATAAATATGAACCAGAAGTTCAAAGGATAAATATGAACAAGAAGTTCAAAGGACATTTATGAACCACAAGTTCACTACCAAACAAATTTCTGACTTCAAAATAATAATGAAATTATATACCAGTTGTAAAGCTCAAGTTAGAGTGAAGGTTCCTGAAGAGCCATTATATATCGAATAGTTCCACCATTTGAAAGCTAAAATAATAAATATTTGATGATGGTCTAAGAAGATGAACACTTCCAGAAGAGGTTGATGACTAATATATCTCATGAATAAGTTAAAGATATTACAAATGTCTGGAAGACATTTACATGCTAATATTCATGAATATAATGAGATCTCTATTTTCTTGAACATGGTGGAACGAGAAAGGAAAACGAGATTGTCGACAAGATATATTGCATACAAATGAAAAACTCCATATGATGCAAGCAGCATGAGGATCTTAAGTCTTTAAGTGAATAGACATATATTTATGAATGGCCAAAGAGAAAAGACGCAATCAAGAGTAAACTAAACTCATTGTATAAGGTGAGAAATTTAGACCTAAAGTCTAAGAAACTATGATACGGTTACAATTATATTGGGTATTGCTAAACTCACTATACAATTGAGAAATTTAGACCTGAAGTCTAATGAAACATGAAATTAGTGCATTATATGTGTTAGGTGGGTACTTGTGAAAATAACTGAAGTAAGTTTTGTCACAAAGTATTGGTGCCCTGACGCACTAAATGATTTATACGGTGTCACAACACACATATCGATAAAGGGTATTAAAGTTGTATTTGTTTGGTAGCAACAAAATATATCCTCTTGAAATGCGTATACGACTTATATTATAGCATGCTAAGAATAAGTATACATAAAAACATGTAAAGAGATGTATGATGCGTGAAGCACATATCTGTACATTTATGGTGCTTGAAGCACATATCTATGTTCCCGGGAACTTAACTCAGTTGAGTTAATATGATAAATACTTGAATAAAGTGAAAGCCATCCGGAAGATGGATTACAGTTCGAACTGCATTGTTAGACATTTTTGCATTGTCTTTCTATTTAATTTCACGTGAATATATAAATTTATCAATAGTATGTCATATATGCTTTATTATGCAGTATTATTACATGCAATGTGATTATATGATATATTTGTTTGTTTATTATGTGGGGTCAAACGTTTGAGTTAATTTGTGTGAGTTGATGTGAATCTTACGTATCTTCATTTGATACTTATATAATTATTCTTGTTGATAACTTGAATATTCATGATATCACTAAAGATCCGATTCTAAATTATAGAAATTTCAGAAGAGTTCTCAATTACTAGATTATCATGAACAAATAGTGCAGTGACTCTAGAAGAGTTCTCAATTGCTAGACTATTGTCTACAAAAAGGATTTGGAATCAAATACCTTGTAAATGTGTATGCAAGCTAATTCAGCTTAGTCTTGAGGATCGAAAGATATGAATTTGATCTTGGAGAATCAATTTTAATGTATATGTTACAAAGGAAACATGATTGTGTGACCATGCAAGATAAGTGATAATTTGGACATGCTACTGATGATTTCATCAGGGGGAGACATGATATGCATTGTACTCTTTTTCCCTTCACCAAGTTTTTTTTCCACTGGGTTTTTATTGGTAAGGTTTTTAATGAGACAATTACTTGAGGCATATCTAAAGAGAAATAACTCTCTTTTTCCACTAGGTTTTTGTCCACAAGGTTTTCCTAGTGACTAATTAACCAAAGAAGGTTATGAGAATGAAATTATATGACATTGTATTGAATGTAAAGATGAGGAAGCTAATTTACGATAATGAAAGCATTATTGGAACTCCTGAAGAGCATCCAAAAGTAGTAAATTTATTGAAGAGCAAATTTGCTATAAAATATTATTGATATGTTTCATTGAGCACCATGTTATATATCATTAGATATGAATCAATGCGCATTATTAATATGAAGAGAAAATGCAAAAGAATTATTTGGTCCTGAAGTAATATATAATATATACTAAAGAAGTGATATGTTTTGTTTGTCATACAAAATCTCAATTAAGTTATTGAGGCAGGGTACACCATTTATCAATACAAAAGTTTAGAGGAATTTAAATGCACAATAGATATGCGATTGTTCTAATAGAACATATTCAATTTATTGGAAAACTGGCCGTGCAGATGCATAATACTTATATGATCTATGTTGAAAGATCACATACAAAGTGAATATTTGGTGTTGATATATTTCACCGAGTTTTATAAAACACTATATTAACATCATCACCTAAACACGCATAAATTTTAAATACACGAAGAAAATTGTGAATGCATTTGATTGATAAATTTGATCCAGAAGATCATATTACTTGTGTTTTGTAATATGAAAATTGGTCCTATTGACCTTGATTGAGAAAATGATTTTGCAAGTATGACACAACCGAATAAGGATGTATCAAATGGGATATAACAAAACATATCATCAAAGTTCTTCTTTATGGATAACGAACGTTATATCGGTTATGTGACAATTTGGAAGATGTTGTCACTAAACTACTTTATGACAATTTGGAAGATGTTGTCACTAAACTACTCTCTACCTCAACTATGAAAAGATCCTCCAAGATATGGGACTACGTCGACTAAAGGATGTAAAATGATGTGGTCATGAGGGGGAGTTAATACGCGTTGTACTCTTTTTCCTTGATCCAGGTTTTTGTCCCAAACGGGTTTTCCTATCAAGGTTTTAATGAGGCAACATTATATGCGTATATTGGTAATGATGCACTCTTTTTCCTTCACTAGGATTTTATCCTATAAGGTTTTTTCTAGTAAGATTTTAACGAGGCATGTTCTTGATTATTAGACATCTAAGGGGGAGTGTTATGAATATAGATGTCTTTTGGTTTAGAGATATTGATTATGTAATAAGTATATCCATTAGTTATGTGACCATTAGCATTCTATGAAGAAGCTTATAAATAGGACTTCAACACATTGTATTTGTACTCTTGAAGAAGAAGGCAATAAGAATAACATTTCCCCCTCTATCTTGTTTTATTCTTTATATTGTACTTTATTTATAACAACATCTTAATAGTTATATGTTATTCCCTTCATCCTAATGTACATTTATTTTGATTTTCATGGTCAATAAAATACGATTTAAAATATAAATATCTCTTATTTTACATGCGAAAAAAATATAAAAAGTTGATGTTTCAAACATTTATAATGACACGAATCTAACAAGATCTCACATGACTATATTATATTTTATCATTTAATGAAAATTCTTGATCAAATTTTTAAAATTTTGAACCCAAAACTTAAAATGTACCAATCATATAGGGACGGAGAGAGTATAATATATTTCAACAATATGACAACCAACTCATTCATTTAAGGCGCCCCCGCTTGGCTAGCCCATCGCCCAACAGAGGAGGTGAATCCGCGATGTGCCTCTAGCGGCTCGGTACTCCACCTCAAGAGTGCCCAGAGTAGGCTGGGTAACCACCCACAAGCAGATCCTCCCTTGAACAAATGCAGAGTTACTCATACACCTGCCGTGGATCGAACCCACACACTTATAAAAAAACACACTTTTATAGTGAAGCCCTTACCATTTGATATCTTACCATTCGATACATTAATATGACATTGACACGCGCATGACGGCATGAAGCACAAGAATATAACACTTGACTATTTCTCATATTATTGTCTGATAAAATGTTAAATTATTGGATCATAGAATGTAATAAAGAGTGTTTGTTAAGCTACAAGAGCCAATAAGTATTTCTGAAAATGATGATGATTATAATTCATATGTATTCAGCAATCATCACCAAATATGCAGCTGATCGATGGCTTCTTCATCTTCTTCATATAAACTAGTCACTAGTGCCAGACTAGCCAATAATCTTCGGATATAATCATAGAAAAAAGAAGGCAAGTGATCTTAATGTACTTCCTATCCGTCCCTAAAGATTGGTACATTTTGATTTTTGGTGGTCAAATTTTTAAAAATTTGATTAAGAATTCTCATTAAACAATAATGAATAATATAGTCATGTGGGATCTTGTTAGATTCGTCTCAATATATATTTTTGAAATATCAACTTTTTATAATTTTTTCGGATGTAGAATAAGAGATGTTTATATTTTAAAATTGTGTTTTATTGACCACCAAAAGTCAAAATGTACCAATCTTTTAGGGACGAAGGGAGTATTAGATTAGTTACGCATAATCGTTGTATTATAATTTAGGAAGTTTGTTGTTGTTGATAATTAGAGAAATTTGTCAGTTTGATCCCAGTAAATATGTGCAAGTTGTACTTTGGTCCCACCTAATGGTCAGGCTGCAGATATGGTCCCAGTAATTGTTATATTTGGTGCACTTTAGCCCCTCGACATTATCAAACCCGATCATTTATGGAAAAAAAGTACGAAACTGAAAAATCGAACCATTTTTACTAGGAAAAAAAATCGAGAAGAAATAATAATAAAAAGTAATCGATAAGAAATTTTAAAAAAGTCGAAAGGAAATAGGAAAAAATTAATTACGGGGACTAAGGTGCACCAAAAAAGTTATACAAGACTACATTGTATCCAATTTGCATTTTAACCTGGAATTAATGCTAAAACTTCAAATTTGGCCCAAAGTTGCAATTTTCCGTCAACTTTTAACATCGAGGGAGTAAAGTGCACCAAATATAACAATTAGTGGAACCATATCTGCAGTAGGACCATTAAGTGGGACCAAAGTATAACTTGCACATATTTATTGGGACCAAACCGGCAATTTTCTCTTGATAATCATTAGAGTTCTTGTACAATGTAATCTCATACATCACATGTATTATAAATAATATCGCAGACCTCCTACATAAGTAAGAGAGGTCATTTGATAATTGTCAATTGTCAATTGTCATTAGTTGTGTTCAGATTCAATATGATATCAGACGGTTTTTCCACTTCGGTCTCAATCCTCATCGATGCTGCTACTTCCTCAGGTGAACCCCCACCGTCACTATTGTCACTACTGTATTATTAGTTTGAAGATTAATTAAATCATTAAAAAATTACGTCTATTCTGAACCACCACTTCGAACTATATCCGTGATCGGCCGTACAAGTAACATAATAACAAGTATATTAAGTTAATACAGCCAATGAGCCCAATGATTGCATACTCTTAATAATCCTCTTTCTAAAATGATGATGATTTCATATATATTGCAGCAGGTGATCGATGACTCCTTTGTATAAACTACTGCCAGACTAGCCATTAATCTTTAGATATATATAATCATAGAAAAAAGAAAGGCAAGTGATCCTAAAGAGATGCATGCCTATCAGCTTCTAATCATATTTGGCAAACGAAATACATGTATATTCTATCTTACAACTACAGTCGGTTCTTACATAATCAAACAAATATCCCTATCATATAAATATTAAGATTAGATCTCATGCAACAAAGTGATTAGATTTGCCGAAGCCAATTAATATACGAAGAAGGTAAATTATGGTATGTATCTTGTTTAACTGATTACGGGAGTAGAGTTTGTATTTTAACCACCCCAAACTAAAGTCCACTCCTTAAGAAAGTCAAACCCACGCTACATGAAGAGACCAGATTGCATTGCAGATACTTAAAACTCTAGCTCTTTACCATTGAGATATGCTACAAATGCTCATATTCCAATTTCCGAAGATTAGCCATAGCAATGGATACATTCATTAAGTGTATATGTAGCCTTCAGGGCACAGTTCAAGTGATAAAAATTTGAGGTGAGTAGCATCCTGGCACATCCCGTGATTTACCTTTTTGCGATAATCTAAAGAAGGGACGACAAAACTGTTAAGATTACGGTTCAACTTTTTTATTTATTAAGTGTATATGTACTTCTTAGAAACGGTCAAGTATTAGCTACAAGAGTAATGATGTTATAATTACTCTTAGAAACGCATGCAGCAATAATAACTCCCTAATAATGCATTTTATCATAACATATAAAAATGACTTCCTAAAAGTACCATTAACTCATCAAGCCTTCTCTACATCGATCAATTGATAATAATAATAATAATGAAAAAAAAAATCAACTTTTTTCTCATACTAATATATTGTAGTAAGGGGTCACCACTATAATGATGACTCCTACTAGATTTTATATTTCAACACAAAAAAATGAAATAATCTAAATTTATTTATAGAATGAGATTTTGTTGTGGGACAACTCCCACATAAATTATAAAAATAAAATCCAATATGTACTTTAGGACTCCCTATATAAAGGAAGAGTCACCAACATAAATCACACAACAATCCATTTATTCACAAGCTAACCTAAGTATTAAGCATAATATCCCCAATATCTATTCCTCCCTCCAAAAAAATAAATTTTCCATTTTCCATTTTCCACAAACAGAAACATAGTTTTACTACATCATCCAACATTGTACACTGCAAAAATTCACAACATTGTCAGAAATCAATTCTGACAAATACCATAAAGTTATTACATCCTTAAATAAACAAGAATCAAGCAATCATGGACATAAAAGGCTCCCCATCATCCTCAAAAAGCAAAAAGAAAAGTAACCAACAAGATTCATCATCCCCAGGAGGCACAACAAACAGGTTTCTTGGAGTGAGGAGGAGGCCATGGGGAAGATATGCTGCAGAAATCAGAGACCCTTCAACCAAAGAAAGGCATTGGTTAGGCACTTTTGATACTGCTGAAGAAGCTGCCTTAGCCTATGATAGAGCTGCAAGGTCCATGAGAGGCTCTAGAGCCAGAACCAACTTCGTCTACTCCGACATGCCCCCTGGCTCCTCTGTTACTTCCATCATCTCCCCTGATGAACTTGACTCTCACCAACAAGATTTATCTGCCCTTTTGGCTAACTACAATGTCCAGGAAATCGATGTCGGGGGCAGCCATCAAATATTGTTCTTTGGCCAGGAATCTAATAATAATTGCAATACTAATAATGGCAATGCAGCATCAGGTACACTCATGGCTACAAAACAAGAGGAACAATTCTTTTTTCCTGTGATGAATTGCATGGTTCCAAAAAATGATCAAATGATGTTGCATGGAGGGTGTGGTAGTGGTGATGGCCAGGGCTACACTAACCACCAAGAATTTAATTATTTCGGTGGTTCATCCGCGGAGCTTCCACCGCTGCCACCAGATATCACAAGCTCTTACAATTGTGGAACGAGTGAGCTTCCAGTGTTGTCAGATGTGGGGTATGGAGTTCTAAATGGAATGCAATTTCTTGAATATTCAGAGCAGCAACAGAACATGAACATGAACATGGGAGTTGCAGGGGAATTCATGCAGCAGAGTAATGCTACAACTTCTATTGGTCTATTTCAAGAAGATTATTTGGGTAATTCAAGTGGTAATAATGGGTTTGATAGCAACAACTATTCAAGCATGAGATGGTTTTGAGTGTGTTGTTTCTTTTGACAATTTCGGTCCTTCTTATGCATGTACTTGAACCGAAACCTCATCATTACGAGTAATATCTCGTAACTTAGATGGTTTTGAGTGTTTTTTGCACTTCCATTTCCTTACATTTGTCTTGTGTTTCATCATGTAGTTTTTAATTTTGTTGTTATGAGTGTATAACTTTGTTATGATTTGATGTAATAATAATGTGTCTTTCTTATTAAAACTGTGAAACCGTCATACTGACTGTCCTTCCGCATCTTGTCCGGGAGTTTACGAAGGATATAAATCGTTGTATGTATCTTAGTGATAAGTGGACTAGAGCTAATGTGTTAACCATAAATAAACTATGATTGCATGAAGAGACAAGACTATTAATACTTTGTATTATAGTTCTTTACCAGTTAAGTTATGCTCGG
Source organism: Echium plantagineum (assembly GCA_003412495.2). Lineage (NCBI taxonomy): Eukaryota > Viridiplantae > Streptophyta > Magnoliopsida > Boraginales > Boraginaceae > Echium > Echium plantagineum. The sequence goes on from CM016568.1 coordinate 10,454,940, forward strand.
AGCAAAGTATCCTTTATCTTGAATTTAAGCCACATGAACAAAGACTTGATCATTTCAACGAGTTCGACAATTTAAGAAATTTGGACCCGCAAAAGTACTTACTATCTTTATTTTGTTTGGAATACATTAACAATAATACTCAATTCGAAAATAAAATACTCTGTAATATATATTCCATGATCAAATAAATAGAATTTTGTAGTTATATACATGGTTCAAAGGTAGTATACTTATAGACGCTAATAACAATTAGTTGAGAATAGAAAGCAATCATATTCCATACAGAAATGAGTAATTAAGAAGCAATATGACATTCTCTTTATATTTGTTTTAAAAGTAAAGTTAAGATTTAAAGAAATTCCAATCACAATTCACAAGATGCCTAGTCTAACTGCTAACCAGGGTAGCAACCACCTCCTTTGTCCGTCGACGGCTCATTACAACACACCCCTTGGGTCAACAACTAAACAGAAGACTAATCTACGGGTGAGAGAATACACAATCTAGACTGCAAATCTGCAATTACTTTTCAGGTTGCTCCGATTTCGAGGGCACGAGCGACGAGGAGTCGCGCGTTCTATTTTGGAGTGGAAGCGCATTGGCAACTAACGAGTCGCTTACTAAGCCCCCATCAGCAACGTCGAAATTCAGAGGGCCTCTTACCACCTTCCGTATGCTTCTGAACAAGGGGAAAACAAACAAGAGGGATTAAAAATTATTTATAGAGCACGTACAACAGAAAGTTGTAATTGCTATTTACCCATTCAACCGGTTGTTAATGGCTGTCAGGTCTTTCGAAGGGCTTTGGAAAGCATGAGTACTTTCGCCAACACAAGCATAATAGCTCTTGGAGGTATTGGAATTCAGGACATCCATCTGAAACAAAATCATCAGCAACAGAGAAACCAATCTAAAATCAAGAGTAAAATTTTAACTACTCCGAAATATAATCTACAACATTAAGGCTGATGAATAACATATAAACTGCTCCAACCCTTCCCCTTGTACTACAAGATGAAAACATACCACCAAATGCAAAATACCACACTCCCATAAAATCTTAGACATGCATAAATGATTTAAGAAGACTTTTGTAGGAATTGCTCAACTGTCGACAAGCATAGAAATTATTTGACATCAGATTTTTATATGAAGTACCTTTGATTGACGAAGAGGAGAAACATAAACGTTATGTGTCATTGATACTTTCTTTGGTGACATGTCTGGAAGACTTGGAAAAGACGATGCCTTCGGTGACATAGGAGATGGACCTGGTTTAGGTAGATAAAGTCAATTGCTATGCCACATATTGAGTAAGGTGAAAAAATTATTCGGAAGTAACTTACGATCATTGTTACTTTTTGCCTCTGCAGATTCATTACTCCTTTGGGCTATTACCAAAGGGGCAAGTTCTACTAGAAGAGGTTTCACGTTGGGAACAAATATCTCATTGTAAAATGAAATGATGTCAATATGATCAGGTCCGCTACGCTGTAATAAAGGCTCTTGGAAGATAAATTATTTCAACAAAAATCTTGTGAATAAGGATAAGAAGCTGTTACATACCGCAGTGCAGCGTGTGGAAGAATCAACATAAACGCTACGGAAGATTTGTGGCTTGCAATGTGGTTGCTTTTGGTAGTTGTAAATAATTTCTCTAAAGGTCAGGCTCAATTGGGATATCTGCATCAGAAAGTGCTATAATAGTCAACCCCTCTTTTCAAAGTGTACAAGTTTTGCTATAAAATATAATTGATGATTATCCAACCTTAGCAACACCATAGAAACAACAGAGTATTATCTGATCAATATGACGGTTGAAGAATAGAGTTGGTCGCGAATTAACAATCTTCCCAAAAAGGCAGTACACACTTTCCCTTATCTGCTGAGGGAGCTGTAGCCGTTCCACCATTCCATTTATTCTGACAGCAGCTAACTTTACTATCTGCAATAGGTTACATTATTTAACATACAAAGGCTAAAGGACCAGAATAGTACATTAATGGACAACAGCTTTACAAAAAACATTGGATATTCTTCAATAAAATGAACCAGTACAGAAAGCCAGGTATCACATATGGCATTCAAACCCTAGCCCATAATTGTTCTTTTGTCCAATATTGGCATTCATCCAGTTCTGTAATTTTCCTTGCTCTATATCCCCAGACCTCCCCAAAAGGAGGGGAATAGGGAAATAGTATTAATAGTGTGTTTTGAGTGATTCATATAGCAGACCCCACTTAGTGGGATAAGGCTTGGTTAGTGTGTTTAGATGACTTTATGCAGTCTTTATAAGTCTATTAGATATAATTTAGTTCTGCACTTAAATTAATCTCCCTCATAGATGAAGTACTTAATGTAACTATTTAACTTCTGCACATGGATGAAGGTCTAGCAGTAGCTGCTCACTCCTTGCAGAATACTTGGTCACAGAAAAAGGCATCAATATAATTATATTTCTTCCGTTCACTTTTGAATAGATCTGCCCAAAACCTCCTTCTTCTTCCCTAGCTCCTTAGATTTCTCTCGATAAACAATGGTGATTAAAATACACTGACTAAAATAATAATGCCAGAACAGTGATGTAAAACCTTTCCAATATTAATGTTACCACAAGAAGTAATTAAAATGGAGGTGTGACTTCTCCTGGCCATTACAATATTGCATAAAATGAACATAACTTATCCCAGTATTACCTTGCTAAAGAAAACTCTGATGGCAGTTTCAGCACAAGTTTCCCCTCCACCACCTGGATTTGGTCTTGTGGGACTGTAGTTTACTAAATTTATTAATGACTCGGAGATCATATGAGTAAAACCTTTCTAAAATAAGTCCAGATAACTATACCTAGCAAAGGCAGACTGCAGTGCTGGATGTGGCTTCAACTTTTGATTATTTAAGGCCAAAACACGATCTTTCACAGGAGAGGTAAACGAGTTCCTCTCTACCAGAACACTCCGATATTCCATGCATGGCCTTTTGGGTGACCTGATGTCTCCATTTAGACCTGATATGGCAAAGAGACAAAGGAAAATTAAAAAAGTAGGTAAAGAAAGAGAAGCGGGAACGAAAACATTCACTATATTTGCTTTGTCTTCTCAACTTTGGGAGATCGAACTATTATGGACTAAGAAGTAATTGTCATGTTTATAAATATTTTAAAATAGAGATTGACTGAACAATCACCAGGTTCATTTTCATGCTTCGCCAGAGAGGGTACACAAGGTTGACAACCAGAAGACATATTGATGTGCACTGCAATTGCATCCAAAGACAGCATTGGTTCAGCCAACAAGCCAAGACGATTTATTTCTCCAGAAAGAGACGGCAAGGCAACAGCCAGAGAGTTGTACATTGAAGATCCCTTTTCCCATACCATGCTCTCTAAGAGCCTCTCTTCTAAAGAATTCAGATGTCGCCTCAACTCTCTAGGAAGGCTATCTTCGTGCCTAATAAAACTCTCTATCACCTTGCTAAGGTCAAAAGCGGTAATTCCAGTTCTCTCCAAAACAGCTGGAAACAGCATAGTAACTGTCTTGTGTGTTGCAAGAACTATTTCTGCTGAGCATGCAAGCATACACCTGTGGAACCTCTCATTGGTAAGTAATGAAGTTAGATTGTTTGCATTAAGGATCTGCGCTTCCGCCCTGCACATTGCCTCAAGGACCCTATAGTATAACTTCAAAGCTTCCAGCCTCCGTTGTTCTGCCCAGATATTATCCATTAAACTTGAAGTCTGCAGGGTTCCAATGGCACACTGATCACCAGGACCACTGTTTGGAAAAATTGCCTCCAGTATAATGCCAGCTCTACGTACCACAGTTGTCATTATATTCTTATCACAAGATGAGAAATATCTCTCTAGCTCAACCGAAGGATTCGGTTGCAGTGGAGCTATGATAGCACGCAGCCACTTGACTGTCGTCATTGCTGTGCTGACGGGAGTAGCTGCTATCCGCGTATTTCCACCAGTAGGAATGCCATTCTTCTGAGACCGAGAAGGAGAACGAAAAGGAGAAAGTGGACATGACATCGTCTTTTCAGGGGATGCCAAGGACTCCGATTTTCTCTGCAAATAAAAGGGACAAAGTTGGCACTAAATTTGAATAAAAAACTAATATGCAAGTTTTACAAGTAAATCTTAAGTCAGGAAAAAACCTTAGCTGTATTGGTACTCAAGGAACCACCAGACAAGCTCCCTGAACCAAGCAAGCTGTCCTCTTCATTAACGTAAATCCTCTCATCCACTTCTCCCTTCGGAAGCATTACTTCTTCATAGTCTTTTTCTAATATGCTTAAACTGGAAGATAAGGACGACCCTTCCAATAAATCTTTGAAGTGAATTAAACAATCTGCATCGGAAACTAAGAATGTGTCAAATTCATATATGAAAGAATGATGAAAGAAGTTGCTCGAGAATGTGCTCGTGGTTAACCTGGATCTATGTCTTGCAGGTTCTCAGATGTACACTCCGACGCCAACAGTGGACTCTTTTCCAATAAATCACTTATCAAGTTGTTCGTTTTCTCCAACATTTTCCTCAACTCATCTTCGGTGGTATCATAGGTTTTGCAAAGTGATGCAATAAGGTTAACTTTATCCCCACTCCTGACTACAAATATATTTATACAGGTCATTTACATTTTGCAGTTTCAGGAAAAAACAGAAGACAATAAGAATATAAGGGATGTAACTACCGAGACGAGGTGAGTGTAAGTCATTAACATTGAAGTTCCTAAAGCGGGTGGGAATGTGTATGATCAAGATTGCCTACATTAACCAAATATGTAGTATTAGAATAGTGACCAACAAAGTGATGGATGGCAAAGACAAACAATCAACCACATAGAATAAGAGAAACTTATCCACATAAATTATAGAAAATTGTTCTCATAACCTATTTAGTTATCATTCCCTCCATCCCTTCTTGTTAGGGAGATATTCCAATTTAGATCCCAAAATAGGTTTCACTTTCAACCATAATGAGATATAACGGTCTGAAGGGAAAATAAGAAACTTAGATGAATCCAAATTATCTTATACTTTGAGCAATGCCAAACCACCCTAATAAATTGGGATGAGGGAGTATCAGAGTGCAGTCAACATATCTGAAAAATTGAAGTACACACTGACCAGTATGGCAACTAAACCGTTTGTGCACGTCACTAGATCCTTAAACCGACTGAACATATGACCCCTTAGGGCAAGAAACAACAACCATCCAAAGCGGTAATAGGTGGACAACTGTGAAGTTGCATCTGCATCAGCTGGATGCTTCTCCAAATAAGCCTCACTTGTTAAAAAGAATTCTTGGAATGCACGTTTGTAGAACCTTCAAAAAAAAGAGAGGTAAAAATCCACACATTCAGGGGGGGGGGGAGGAGGGGGGTGCAATATCTATAAAATAGAAGGAATATAAGAATTTCAAGCAAGGCTTAAAAATTAAGTTGCTATCAATAAAAAACAAGAATAAATGACAAGAACGATTAAAACCGCCAATCAAAAGACAGACAGATCTCTGTCATAACTTATAACGGGATAAGATCAGAAGCAGTAACTAAGATATAAACTTTATGGAAAGGTAAATAAGTACAAGTCCTATTTATATTTTTTCTTTTTACAAAATAGAAAGTATTTAGTTCCAACTGCAAATAACCTCTCCAATAAGGTACATAATTACTTCAGTAACTGCACGATTACTGCAGATACACCAACGTGTAAAAATGCTAACTCATGTCAGTTGCAAAGACAAAAAATATGGGAAGAGTTGGGTTAGTAGTTCTGATGGAACCCACTTGCTCAGAAGGCTCAAATGAATGACATTGGCTTGTAGTTCCTTTGCCTGAAAAAAAAATCATAGATTGGAGAATGCAACCATGAACAATCAATCATTTAAGCAAAGAATTAAGAAGACAAAATTTCACAACGCATTTATGAGGTTATATTGTAGACCTCTAATCTCTTTTCCCAATCTGCTCCGTATAAGTTGCTCAAGATTGAACCAGCCTTGATAACAAATTGAGGAAGTTCCTTGAAAAAGTCGCTAATGCTGAAATGGAGAAGATTAAACACATATTGATACTAATCAGCTTCATAAGGCAAATATGATACAAAAAAGTAATAGTATATAATTACCTAAGTTTTGCATGTCTCAGTATTTGGCACAAGGTAAATTGATTTCCATCAACCTGTTGGCTTGAACATTCAGACTCCATTACCCCCAACTTTCTAACAGCGTAAAGAACAAATGCAAACCAATATCGTTCTGCCTCTTCTGACTGCACCAAGAAATTCCACCCAACTCAGATTACCATTTAGAGTATGAAAGCCACATAACTGTGAGGAAGCAATACACTTATATACATCTTGGATAAGAGAACATAATCATGTTATTATCATTATAGAACAACTCGAAGAATTTAGAAAGGCATACCACTCCTGAACCAAAAGAGGATGCATTGGCCAAAAGAAGTTGTTCTGTTTCGCTCAATAATTTGGCAGCTTGGGCAGCAGACTTATCATCCATAGACAATCCATTCTGTTGTTTAAATATACAAAAAGGAGATAGAACATAATTGAGTTAACACATGCAAGTAAACATTCGGTCTTTATACATGAAAGCAAAGTAAATGAAAGTACTGATTCCCGATTATATATCAAAAGAAAATCCTACTACGAGTAAAATGAAGTATGAAGGAGAGTATCGGAAACCTCTCTAAAAGCTAACTGTTCAAGACAGTGAGGTGTAGAGAAGAAAATAAGACCAATGAAAATTCATAAGAGGATAAAGGTAGATAAGAAGGAGAGAAGGGGGAAGGTAAACCTTGCAAAACTGATTAAAACGGGACTCAACAGTGTCAATTCCTCCAGTGATGGGGGTGCCGTCTTGGGAATGAAAAGTTTCGTCGGCAGATGAGTTTGGCCTATCCTGATCGGCCATTTGAGGGTCTGCAATTAAATAAAAAGTAAGAAAAGAAAAGAAAAGTCTTTACATCATGACTTAACAACCTTGCCTTCGAAACTCAGCAGCATCTGCTAAAATAGTAATGCGCAAGAGTATCAAATTGTACCCATCATACCAAATACAAACCACTCTCAAGTTACTCCTCTCTCCAATCAAATATGTGCGACCTCCATCTTTTCGAGAAACAAAAATTGTACACAAACAATAAGGAACATGAATGATCTTCTATAGATTGCCGATGTCAATATTGGAAGTCACAGCATGGAGAAGGGTAAAAACATAGGGCAATAGCACATCAACAGACCTGGAACATAACCTAACACACAGCTAATGGCATGTGGCTTCCATTTCCCGTAACGTATGATTAATTCATTAACTTTCACAATTCACATATATTACAAACAAATGATTAAAAAGATATTACGAAGTCTGAAGAATAAAATAAATGGCATTAAACACACCTATGATATAAAAGTTTATATCCGAAGTCGGAAAATTTAAACTTGGTATTATATTTAAAGCTAAATTGGCTCCCAACTTCTGTAGCCATTGATTGCACTCATCTAAAATAATCAACTATAGTTCTTTATTATTACTCTGCCTCAACAACCACAGTTTAGCTTTATAAACAGAAAAAAATAAACCTTCATTCAGTTATAAACAACCAAACCATCAAAAGTGCTTATAACATTTTCTTTTGATTTCGATTTCACTGGTCAAAGTTACCAAATTTTGTAGCCTTAATTTGAACACATAACCTTAATTTGAAGCACAATTATCATCTTAATGTTAAGGTACATTAAGATTCTAGCGGTTGACATATTTTCCACCAATATTGCACAACATATGTACGAATACTTTAACTCCAAATTCAGAAAGTCACCTACTATAATTCAAAACACAACAATCTTACCCGGATGGAGGGATAAAAACTAACACAGTTAATTTCCTTAAAAACAAAAACCCAAAACCCAGAAAATACAAACAATAAACTGGAAATGAAGAATGCAAAAACAATTAATCACCTCAAAGATTATATATTACAAAAAATAAAACATGAACACCTTAATTACGCATAAATATGAAATCTTTGAATCCCTAAGCTGAACAAACTTCAAACCTGACATCTTTTTGGGACAGAGTAAGTAACAAATAATTAAATAACACTAATTTCCCTAAAAACAACAAAAACCCAACAAATATAAACAATAATGTGAAGCATAAATAATGCAAAAACAATTAATCAGCTAAACCATTATTTATTCTACAAAAAAATTAAAAACAAAATCATCTTAATTAGGCCTATTGTTGAAGCATTCAAACCCTTAAACTGAAAACTCCAAGGAAAAAAACAACAAATTGCAAGCATAAATAATGCAAAAAACAATTATTCAGCTAAAACATAATCTATCCTAACCTTAATTAGGCTCAAAGTTGAAGCCCTTAAACAAAACCAAAAAATTATAGCAAATTGGAAGCATAAATAATGCAAAAATAATTATTCAGCTTAAACATAAGTTATTGTACATAAACTGAAATCACCTTAATTATGCTTAAAAGTGAAGCCTTCGAACCCTCAAGCTGTAAATCAGTAGCTTTTGAGTAGAGAAGCTATAAAGCTTCAAAATGTTTGCTTATTTCAGCAAATTTGGAATCTGGAACCCTAAATTGAATTTTTTGAAGAACAATTGAATTACTGTTAGGTATGAATTATGATTTTATGAGAGTAAACGGGTCAAGTCACAAGTGGGCCGGGTCAACTTCCTTATGAGTGGGTTTATCCCGTTCGGTTTGGATCTGATCTGTTATACACACACCAAAAGAGTAGTTTTGAGAAGGCAAATACAATTTTAGCCCCAACATTTAGAAGTATAATAGTTGAGAAAGTTAATTTGGGGTCAAAATAGTAATTTCCACGTCAAATAAAACACTATTCTGGTGTGTGTGTGTGTATAGTGCCCGTTTGGGTAGATGCCATGATTTTGTGTAGAATGATTTATAATTAAATGTCATGCTCTAAATTATCTTTTCACTAATAAGAGAGTAATAAATTTGGGATTGATGGTTATGATTGTATTTATGAATATTCGTGTTTAAATTCGAATGTTATGATATTCAAATTCGAATATTAACGAATACGAATCGTAAATTACAATTTTAATGTTGAATGATAAATGAATACAAATATGAATGACGTAGAATTAGTTTCGAAGACTTTTAAATGTGCTAATTTAGAATTCGAACTACATATTCGATTAGACTTTTTATAAATATTTTATCAAAATTTTGTGAAAATATGTATATACAATTTCGGGTTCGAATATAAAATATGATGGATATCGAACTGAATTAGTTCGAATACCAATAGAAATTGAAATATTGTTATTAAAAATTAATTTCGATTCAGTTGGATTCATATCCACCTTACGGATATATATATATATACACTTTTGTAACAAGGACTCGTAGCCGCCACAATTTTTATTATTGAAGAACCCCACCAACATGGTTGTTCAATTGTTTAGTTATGAGTTTTGATGTTTGTTTTTAAAAATGTAAAATTAACATTTAGTTACAAACATGTGACCCTATAGTCTATTATTTTCTTTCTATTGTATAATTTATGTGATAATTACTAAAATCGAGCTATGGGGAATCATTTAAATTTATAAAATTTGTTAACTTGATAGTTTAAAATTAAATTAGAAAATTTCATATGCGAAAGAAGAGTATATGATGTATAATTGTAGCATTAAGTTAGTTTGGTAACATATCAAATGTAATTTATTAACCATGAAACAGTTATCCCCATGATATTAATTATTAGATATATTCTACGTTACATATTGGTCAATAAAGTTTTATAAACAAAGTAGGGTATTAATGTAACAGTATCAGTACTAATTATTAAATCTATTCTATGACTACCATTTTTATTTTGCAAAATTAACGATGAGGTGAGTTTTGAACCAAGATCTTTTGATCACTAGCAAGTAGCAAGAGCCTTTCCTACGAGGCTATTCGAACGAGACGTGAACCCCACGACATTCTACATAGAAGTTGGGTCAGATGTTACTAGACTATCAAGTCATCGGCCATTTTTAAGCTCAACTTAGAAGAGCACAACTCATAGAAACAAATTATACAAATTATATTTACATTACTTTTACAAATCACAATACTCGTATGTAATTGTAATGGTTGAATTATTTATCTTTAGTTTTATAAACGAGCGTATAATTTCTTATATCAAAATTAAAAATGAAAAATGAAAAGAAGACAAAGAGAACGGATAAAGAACGTACCTAATAAATATATCACCACCAAACGATATAATAAAAACGTAAAATGATTAGTGGGAGTTTATAGTAGTTGAAGCTTGGTTTTGTAGGTAGATCAAATGAACTTTTGGCGCCAAATATTTCCTAGAAATAAAACTTTCCGTTACGTATTGTTGAGAAAGTTGTGCTTTTTTATTTGACAAGTGAAACGGAATGAAGCTAGAAAGATGGACTTTTATTGCTTTGTCAAACTTCTTTAATGATTAACTAGAGGGCCAATTATATCATTTGAATAAGATTTGTGTAGTAAGATAGTTTAACTGATAAAAAGTTAAAGTGTTAAATACCTGCAATGTCGTCTCTTTTTACAGTATTAGTGTGATTCTTCTAAAGAGTAACTTTGTATTGAATTGGTTAAAGGACAAGCTCCTATTCACCTGATCAGATGAGGCACATCGGACGATTTATTTCCTCCGTGTACTCCAGAATAAGAGTGCATGGGGTCATTGGGACGAAAGTGTCATCTATTCTTATTTGAAATTTGATTACTTGATCGATTCACTTACTTTTGTTATATCAATATTTTAATTACTACTGTCAACATAAAATTCTAATATCGATCCACTTATTTCTGTTATATCAATATTTTAATTGGGATTAATGGCAGAGGACATCACTTATCTTACCTTTAAAAGGGTCCTAGTTGATCACTCACCCTTTAAAATTTGTCTCAGTTGGTCTACCGGTCCTTTTATTTTTTTGGCTAATCAACGTCTGTGATGACCATTAGTAAATGCTTTTTCGCCTTTTCATGTCAAAATTAAGGGTTCGTTTTAGGTTCATTTCTAATTTTCAATTTTGTGTTGCTTAATTTCGACATAAAAATACGAAAACAACCTCATTAATGTTCATGACGTGCGTTGCCTGGTCGTTGACCAGCCAGAAAAATAGGAAATAAATTAACTGAGACAAATTTTAAAAGTCAAGTGATCAACTGAGACTCTTTAAAAGGAAAGTGATCAAATGGTCATATTGAAAAAATGTAGTGATGTCCGCAGCTATCAACCCTTTTAATTACTACTGTCGACATAGATTTCTAATATGTAAGGTCTCTAAATGACTTCAAAAAACAAAGCAATATAAGGGGTTGTAATAAATTATATGGAATTAATAAATAGATTCGTGGTAAAATAAATTTGTGAATGATCTCAAACCTTACGATTTTGTATTTATTCCTCCAACAGAAATTTGAAGATTCGCTATAAAATTTCACTAGTCTTGGTGTTGTGTTAAATTCATATGTCATAACTAGTTAATAAGAAATCAATTAGCAAATTTTAAAAGCTTCCCAAGGTACATGAAAATGCACAATGATACACAGAGCCAACTAGTTAAGGCCTACTACAATATTGACCATGTCATTACAATTAGGCAATAACGGAACCATAATAAACAAGCACTCGCGGGGAGTCCCTAACACAGTCTCGGCTGAGCGAGACATAGCTGTAGCTGGATTCTGTAACGATTAGGGGCATCGATGACTCGAACAGGTAGTAAATCATGGAGGGCAAGAGTGACATGAGCCACATGCCCACGGTCGCAAACTAAGCATATCTTCAGTTCTTCACCCAGAGCTTGTGCAAGATTCTTTATGAAAATTGTGAGTTTAGAAAAATGCATAAAGATAGAAGTCTATTGATGTGTCAAGAAAGAGTGATTTAGAAGCACTTACTTCGCCTATGTGCAAGGCTGCAAGCATCTCAGAAGCGCTAAGATAAAATTCCACAGACGTTTGCAAACTTGAGCTACAAGTTCACTTCCGTGAAAGAAAGTATAAGAGCAGGGCTCAAAATGAAGATTGCAGAGTGACACTTAATGAAGAACCTAACTTACATTATGCAGAGTAATGTAACACGCAGATACATCTACGCAGCACGCAGTCTTCGAATTCAATGTTGATACAATTATTTATATATATATATCATTGTCCTGCAGTGCAAAGAACACTAATCGTTACGTCAGACAGCTCACAATACAGAACATTAAGAAATCAAACATGTGTGCCTCTATTCAGGATAGCAATATCATGTTTCAAAATCTATTCATGGTGAAAAAGTGTCAGAAAATTAGCCACAAAATTATACTATATAGTAAAGCAATACTCATGTTTAAGATGAGATGACATAGAATCAAAATTGTTTAAGCAGTAAAATGAAGAACTCCATGCTAATTATAGTTTTGAGACGACGATGAAAGGTAGGGATTTGTTGGGAAGATATATTACAATCCACAAAACTTAATCACATAAGCGAGCAGATGAAGCAACTTGTCATGTATTTCGGGCTTTACTGTCATGATCTTGGAAGACTGTGATAGTACAGTCTAAAACTACATTGATTCAGTGAGTAAAGAGTGTCTCATTTCTTCTAGGTGGTCTGTCTGGAACACTCCCAGGTTTGAACTTCGAAGCCTCATGTCTGGAAAGTTCAGGCGGGACAGGACTGTTGCTATGGATAAGCATTTGCTTCAGGTCATAGAACACATCTGAGTCGCCAACAGTCAAAAATGTCGTGGCAACACCTGTCTTCCCCGCACGCCCTGTTCGCCCAATACGATGGGTGTACGCTTCAATACTTCCAGGCATATCAAAATTTATTACATGACTAACATCAGGTATATCAATACCACGCCCAGCAACATCAGTTGCAACCAAAACATTAAATTTCTTCGTCCTAAAGCCTTCCAGGCTGATTTCTCTAGACTCTTGGGACTTACCCCCGTGCAATGTTGTCACACGATACCCATCCTTGTCCAATGTTTTAGAAACAAAATCGGCAACTTTCTTGGTGTTAATGAACACAATTGCAGTCTTATCACCAAGTTCATCCAAAAAGCTACGCAATCTATATAATTTTTCAGAGTCTTTCATCATTATCACATGCTGAGTGATGAGGTCCGTCGCCTTTCCAGCCGTGCCAATTGTCACTACTACAGGATTTCTTAGGTATTTCCTGGCCAGCCTCTCCACAGCAGGTGGCATGGTAGCACTAAACATATATGTAGTTCGATATATCCTCTTCTCATCTAACTCTTCGTCCTCATTCTCAGGTTTCATGTTACTTGATGGCATAGCATCTAAAACTCCTACTACTTGTGGTTCAAATCCCATATCAATCATGCGATCAGCCTCATCAAGAACAACATAATTGCACTGGTTCAAGACAACATAACGCCGCTCCAGACAATCTAAAAGACGACCTGGGGTTGCTATAACAACCTCGCAACCTTGCCTAATTTTGAAGCCTTGTTCTTCAATTGATTGACCACCAACTATAGACACTACTTTAATGCCCAAATAATGAGCAAACTTAACAGTTTCCTCTTCAATCTGCTGGGCAAGCTCTCTAGTAGGTGCCATCACAACTGCATACGGCCCCTCAGCCTCGTTGTCTTCAGTTATGGGTGGAAGCCTAGTAATATACATCAACATTGGGAGCACAAAAGCTGCAGTCTTACCAGAACCAGTCTCCGCAACACCAATCACGTCCCGCTGCTGAAGTCCAAGAGGAATCGCAGCCATCTGGATAGGGGAAGGGGTCTTGTACCCTGCCCTATCAACAGCTTTAAGTAACTCCGAACTAAGCCTACTTTCAATCCAACTCCTCATAGGGCGGGGAATTTTAGAACCCTTATAAGAAATATTAAAATCCTCCCTAAAAATACGCCAATCCCTCTCAGTCATATCCTCAAGCTTCTTCTCAGTCCAATGCCTATCAACCCTCATATCAAACGTATCATACCGCTCAGCAGCAAGTTCCTTCTTCTTTTGAGCAGCAGCTTCGGCAGCAGTCTCCTCAACGCCATCCTTCTTCCGAATCTCATCACGCAAATCCTTCTCATTCTTGGCCGCCACTTTCTTCTGCTCCTTCCTATCCATCCCTGCTCGAAACCCTCGTCCAAACAACAGTCTTGCCTCATGAGGATTCTGATAAAGCACATTCATATCCCTACTAGTATCCTCCGTATTCTCCCAATAGAACGAAAAGCGAAACTTCTCACTGGGCTTAATCACCCTCTTCTTCGGCTTCTTCGATCCCAGATACTGCTCCTTTATCGCCTCAAGCTCCTTCACCCTCTCTCTCTCATTCAATTTTTCCATCCTAGCTCGCTCCCTCGTTTTCTGATCATCATCACGCCCCCTATCTCTCTCCTCCCTATCTCTCCTCCTCTCCACTTCCCTCTTCCTCTCCCTATCCCTATCATTGTCCCTGTCTCGCTCCCTATTCCCATAATCCCGATCCTTATCCCTATCTTGATCCCTACTTCTTCCATAATCCCTATCCCTATCCTGATCCCTATACCTGTCCTTATCCCTATTTCCATAATCTCTATCCCGGTCCCTATGTCCATAATCCTGATCCTTATCCCTATTGCCATAATCCCGATCCCTATCTCTATCCCTATCCTTATCGCGGTCATTAGTTACATCTGATGAAGACGATTTAGCATGCTCGATAAGCTCTTGTTGAAGGCGACGTTGTTCGGCGACTTCGCGTTCGCGTTTTTCGATCGCGAGCTTTTGGCGCTCGGATTTGGATATGAAAACGGGTTTCTTCGACGGGTCAACCGGCGGCGCCATTGATGAATCGTCTGAATTTTTCATCATTTTGGTCAAATTAAAGGAGAAGAAGGTGGGGTAATTAAGATTAGGGTTTTGTAGATCGATCTAGGGGTTTTGTTTTATATGTTCGCTTGGAGATCTGCAGGAGGGGAATCAGTCGACGAACGAGTCGCTTGGAGCCGACTTATTATACACCAGTGCCCAAATAGTGTTTACTCATTGAATTACTATTTTCCCCCTATTTAAGTGAAGTTTTTGTTCAACAATTGAAGTTTCATTCAGGGGTAAAATAGTAATTTTCATAATGAAAACATTTTTTGGGGGTGTATGTATAGTGTTTGGATAAAGTATCTACTCAATTGAGCATCGAAGATAACTGATTGTGAAAAGATTCGGTGCATCAATACTTCCATGCATCAGGTGCATCAGGTACTCATTTAAAGATTTCAGGTGGGTACTGTACCCACTTGAAACTTCATCATTGGTACTTGTACCCAAATTGTACTATAACAATGGTACAATACCACATATTTATCAATCCAAAATAAATATGTGGTATTGTACCATTGTTATAGTACAAGTACCAATGATGAAGTTTCAAGTGGGTACAGTACCCACGTAAAACCTTTAAATGGGTACCTGATGCACCGGGTGCACCGAATTATTGATGCACCGAATCCGGACTCTAACTGATTGCCCGAGTCCGCCTCCATAATTGAGATGGGTATCTCTGGTCGAGTAAAGACCGGTACGACATTGCTTGGTCGTGTGACATTCCTCGTTGTATGTGAATTGTGATGACTACGAAGCATACAAGAGAGTGTGATACAAAGTGTAACCAATGATTGAGACTCGTAAGTATATTATCAGTTAGGCAATATAGGTCGTTTCTAGTATTAATAACTTCAGTATATACGAACTTAGACTTCAATGCATTCAAGTCGAGTTTAGTGATATCATGTAGCAAGGGAAACACAAATTGTAAAAACTAATTTATACCGAGATATGCAAAGCTTTAAACGAGTTTATCATAATTGATTTATTAGTAATCAATATGATAGTATGATCTTGGTTAATGGCGCCAATTGCCGCCAAAGATCACCTAAAGTATTTGATATTTCCAAGTCGATCACCTTCATTTTAAATGGATCATGCTAGAATACTCAACTGCATTGTTTTGTAGAAATCTTTGTCACTGGGGCGGTTTGAAAGATTTTGGGTGCATTTTGTAAGTTTTAGCGAGGGTAATTTTGTCCGTTCATATTTATAGACATTTAATCATCGTTTTTTTTGCGTTTTTTTAAAATATTTTTTAAATTTTTTCCCTCTTTTTTAAATTTTTTTTTGTTTTTGTTTTTGTTTTTTTAAAAAAATTATAAAGAAAACAAATTAAAAAAATGAAAACAAAAATTTAAAAAAATATGAAAAAAAAATAAAAAACGAAAAAAAAAGAGGATTAAATGTCTATAAATATGAACGACATAAAACTTACAAAATGCACCCAACATCTTTCAAAACGCCCATGTGACCAAGTTTTCCCCAAAAATGCAATTGAGTGATCTAACATGGTCCATTTAAAATGAGAGTGATCGACCTAGAAATATTAGATACTTTCAGTGATATTTGGTGTCATTAACCCTATGATCTTTGTGTCACTTTCTCCTCTTAAAATTCAATCCTTGTCAATATAAGGACTCGAACTGTAGTTACCAACAAAATTTTGTGGCCACAATAATCCTTGTTAGTGGTTACTTTACTACTACCGCCACATTGCCATTGATTCCTTAGTACTCTCTTATCGTTTAATCTAATGACCATTTTTCTAAAATAGATATCCATATATAGGGTTCCATTATACTAAATTTGGTTTGAAAAAGTGGAGAAAAGAATTAAGTTTATGAGAAAATTCAAATTTTTCTTACATTTTGTACAAACATAAATGATCCTCAGAAAAATGGACGAAGGGAATAGTACATTATATAATTCGGCAGTAGCTAGTAGAGGACACATATATAATATGTGAAGATAGTAATTAAAAGTTCGAAAATTTCACAAGTATTAAAGTTTTGGACAATTTCATAAAACTTTAATATTTATGAAAGTCATATTTTACCCTTAATGAAATAATTATTTAGGAGACAAAATTTATTTAAAGAATTGTCCAATAATAAACCGATCTATTTGGAAGTTCAATTCCTCAATTATACAATTATCTATATTTTAAGGGGCATTACGAAATTTAGCCGAAAAAAAACAACCCTCGTCACTTTTTTTAAAAGGAAAACAAGTTCACTTAATCCATCCATCCTGGCCTGCCCGTCCAATAGCCTAAAGCCTTCTCAGTTCTCACTTCTCAGTTCTCACAGCAAGCAGCAAGCAGCCACCAAAACACAGGTTTAACTTTTTAATTTTTAGATTAAATAATAAAAAAAGTTAAATTTATTGAACGAGTTGGCTCCTCTAGTGTCTATGATTAACTGATTATGTTCTGATTCTGCAGGAAAATCTGTATAAATGGCTTTTTATAAACAAAGAGAATTTATGTTCTGTGAAATATGTGGAACAATGCTATCTTTTGATTCCCCAAAGTATGCTAAGTGCCCATTATGCCAATTAAAGAAACGAATTAAAGGTAAAACTTCAATTCTACTTCCAATTCAATTTAATTGACGTTTTCGTTTTAGCATTTCAAGGTTTGAGCATGAGTTACTTTTTAGTTATAATACATTATATTAACATTAATGCCCCAATGCATTTGAAGAGCTCCCTCTTAAGCTTTGCCGGGGGGTGGGGGGGTGTGACTTCGAAGAAGCTCCCGCCTAAGAGGGCTACCTTAATAAAGAAGCTGTCTAACAAGTGATATTATGAAATGTATGTATATTAGAATAATGAATAAATCGAATTGATGGTTAAAAGCTTGACAAAGAACAAAAATGTCTAAGTCAAAGGAATGGAAGGGAGTATTTAAGGGTGTTAAATAGTTCTTCAGCTTGTTATATTTTGTACAGGGTTCTTGATTTACTCATTCTTTCTACTAATGTTTATTTTTATTACAGATATTACCGGAAGAGAAATATGTTATAAAATTAATTCCGAGGTAATAGTCCCTGTTAACATTCTTCTTTATTATTGTGTTGCATATATAAACTATGTAGCGTAATCTCAGTAGGAATATGTTGGAGTTTGGTTAACTCTTCATGATAGTTTCATACACCGTCTTCTGCCTCTAACTTATCGTCGAATTCTTATGTACAAACTGGTGTCACATTCTTTATAAGAAGTTTTTCGTCTAAGCTTGTGTGGAGATGTGAGAATTTTACTGTTAAATTGTGCATTTTGAAAGAAGAACAACCTGTCTTTTGAACAACTAATCGAAATTCGAGTTTTTTCTGCAACATGTTGGTTAATAAGTTCTAGGTTATTTGAGTGAAAGCTCATTTCCACCACACTCAATTTATCATCCCAAGAGAAGTCCTATATATACATAGCTAAACACAGGGCAAGTTCTTATTACCCAAAGGCGCGCCAACTCTCGACCAATAGGGAGAGGATTAAGACTCTTTTTTTTACTTATTGAAATATAAAATATATTGCTCTAACCTAGCTAGAAGAACAGAAACACAAGAAGACATTACAACGAGGATGGGCAAACACCCTGTATACCCTACATATTACTCTCCTTGAACGGCTGAGGAAATTTCAGTCCAGTTGAGAAAGGTTCAGCCTGAAGGACTCTACGTAGTATATGATGATGAGAACGGGTGGCACTATTATGTGATGATTAACTTAAAGACTCAACTGATTACAAATTTATTATGTCTAAGGTCAATAAGAAGTTGATGATGTGAATCACCATTACACCAGTAACGAGAGTACAATACCTTAACATACTCCATTACCTCTAAAGATGCTCCTCTCTAAGCGGCGCCAAAGTAGATTGGCCTCACGTGTGGCAGACTAGACTATGATATCTATTAAAGACATATGAAAGTCCAATGCCAAATAATATAATAAGTAATCACTCTTTTTGGAAAATCTCAGTTTCAATATATTGGCAGACCTCAAAGATATTCAGTGTAATTTAGTTGTCTTTGTTGAGATATTGATATTTGACTATGGTGACTTTTAAATGTTACACATCAACTTGAAGTGATCATTGCTTCACCTGTTTTCCTTTATTATATCTGCCATTGCTCTTTTTGGTTTCATTATCATGATTACTCATTTGTACTTCGAATGTTTTGTTTCCACTTGTTTTTGTAGGACATTAGGAGGGAGTTGGGTACATCTACTTTGGATGATTTTGAAGAAGAAAAGGAACTAAAACAAATGGTAATTAGTATGACCAATGCACCATGTTCATAGATTGCAATGCTTCTCTTTTTTGTGATAGACTAATGCATTTGTCCTTCGATGTTAATGATAGGATTATAATGCCAAATGCAAATCATGTCAACACCTGGGCATGTCTTATGTCGCACGACAGGTAATGTTGCTTGCATATGTTCGTATGATTGATTTTTCCCATAAACTGGTCCTTGAATGTTTAAATAGAAGTGTATTGTTATTTGTTTTACTACAGATCAGATCTGCTGATGAAGGGCAAACTATCTTCTATACATGCCCAGTTTGTGCAAATAAGCAAACAGAGAATTCATGATGTCGTATGAGATATATATTGGTAAAAAGGTCATTCTCTCGAGCTCCTTATCTGCATTACTATTCTACTTGCTTTAGTTTCAATTTGTTAGTTCCACAAAAATAGAATGGTACCTGTCGAATTCGGATGTGTGTGCCGTACCTTTTATTGAGTAGTTTGTTTAATTTTAGGATGCCGTAGAGGCTGTCCTTCTTTTGGAGAGTTGTATCTGGAAGTTTTAATATCAGTTTATATAATAATTTTGTTTGTTAATCACATTATACATTGCGATCTTTGATCCCAAATGTTCACAATAAATTGGGTAGGTTGACTGTAGTTTCCTATCTAGGCTTCCGCTATTCATTACAATAAATAGTCAAAATTCCCTCGAAAAGTTAGCAGTACATTTCAGTGCCTTTTAGGACACAACCTGATCAGATTAGTCGTTCCTTCTATACAACTATTTAGAACACAACATAGTTCACTAGGGAGGTGAAGAAGGCAACAATGATCATTTAAAACACAGCATAGTTCATAGGATCCGCGGACACTTTTGCAACCTTTTTGGTTAGTTTTCGTCATTGTATCTCCCTTTCTTAAACGGTTGGAACTAGTTGTTGGTTTCCTGTGAGTCTGAGATTGATCATTGGTTTTGCAGCTGTTAAACTACCATTCTTTTGACGGAAAACAACAGGTAGTTTGTGGTAAACAATGTGTAGGGTAAGAATGATAAAAGGATGCGGAGTTTGCAAATTTCCTGTTTGGAATTTTGATTCAATGTAGTGTTTAGCTGGTCTTAAATTGCAAAAGTGGTGTTCTATGTTAATTGAATTTATGATATGGGAGTTGTTTGGAGAAATTCTCTGATTCTGGTAAACCTAACCATTTAGGTACCTGAATTTTCGTGTTTTCTGGTCGGTTCACATCTAGTGATAAATAATCACAAAATAGAGTATGAGATGTTCTCTTTAGTATTCATTATGTATTTATTAAAAGGTATCAGATATTTAGATATACTCGACAAGTTATCAAATACGAAGCAACACTCAATTACATGTCAGGTATAGCATAAACTTGAAACATCGAGACAAAGCAAATTTTGAAGGATAACAATTGCGTAATAATAACTTATGCAAAATTTATTTGCAAAAAATGTAGCACATTTAAGCAATTACGAAGATAGTGAGTCATGAAATGTGATTTTAATATTGATGTTGGATGAAATAAAATAATCTAGCTACTGCTAATTTCTAATAATAAATTATATCCAATTAAATTGAAGTTTGGGAGCTAGTCGACTCGAGCCTGAAGAGACAGAACCGTATCCTTGCCGGGAAGTTGGAGTTTTGGAGCAAAATGTGATCAAATAACCAGAAGCACCAGAACAAGTGAAAGTACTACTCCCATCATCATAGGCATAACTATAAGCAGTTGGACAAGCATTCTTGAACACCTTCGAGTACCCCGACGGCTTACATGTCTCTGGCGTTCCATATGCCCCCCTGCAGCAATATTCGTCTTTCTGAAACGCCTCACACGCGCTCTTACACGCTACACGTTCGCCACCAAGGCTGTCCACTTTTAGCTCCGGTGGACATGCATCATTCAAATCAGCCAAACAACCAATGGTTGAACATTTGTCACCTGAAGCAGTAGCATAATCGAAAAATTTAATGTAGGGGTGGAGAAATCATACATAAAAATATAGGACACGATTGGAATGAATGCAAAATAGACTCATTACTTCCATACTCTGTATTAGTTATGGTAATAACTTGAGTATCAAGTTTATTATTATTATCGTAATATGAGAAACTTGATTATCAAGTTATTGTGATACTGATATAAACAATTTTTTTAATATTCAATGATAAAATATTTTCACAAAAAATTGAACGTCGACCGCCCTGTTGCACACCTAGTTAGTCCACTGACCTGAACCACCTTGAGGTACAATCCCCATTGGGAGGTTATACCCATCAACTAAGCTAACATCAAAGAAGTCCAAGGGTGAATTAAGGGTGAATTCAGCCAAGGTGGCAGGAGGTATGGCTCCAGCACCCGAGCACTCGATTTTGCCAGAGCCACAGTCTCCGGTGATGCATGAAAATGCTCCGGTAGCAGGGTCTTGAGTGCAATGGGTCCTACCCCATAAACGTCCACCCCAAGAAGTAGGTGCTGTGACGGATTTTGATTCGTCCTTTTCGAGAACAAGTCCAGTTGTGTTCAAAGGAGTTACTCCAGAGTTGGATAATATTCCTGGCCATACTGTGTAATCACAGTTGTTCACCAATGTGAATGTAGTTTCGGAATATGCACCTGTATCAAAATTCAAGAACATTGTCAATGTTTTGAGCGATTATCTTACTACCTTATTCGTATTAATTTAAGTCGTTGTTTATTAGACTAAAAATCTTGTATCGAAGAATTTATCTCGTTTTTAATAAAGTTGGTAAATTTCATCTTGAAACTAATGTCCGTATGAAGTTTCAATTCTCATATAAAATATAGTAATCATATCTAATTAATGAAGTACACGAGAAAAAATTGCATATACGGTATTCTTAATCTAAACAATCACTTAATTTGATATAGAGAGATCGAGGGTTTAATGATTGTAATGTTTCAGTGATATGGTTGAGAAGTTAACAAGGATCCACATTATCATTGAATAATTTAAGAAGAGATGAACAGTATTTTACAATCGAATACCTGATACGAATAGACTCGAGATTGATAGAAGCAGAAGGAATGCAGAGAATTGAGGCATCATAAGCATAATGTAAGAATTGTTGCTTATGAAGGGGGCTATAAAATTATAATGAAGTATATATAGATTTAGCACCGAAATAAAATAATTACTATATCATAGTAAGTATTTTTATTTATGGAAACTAAATCAATCGAATATGTAAGGCAATCTATTTACTAGTTTATGGTAAAAATTACGGACTAGTTAACTATAATGTGTAATAACTTTTGGTATAATTAATTTGCACATGTTAAGTGTCTAGAAAGTTTACTTCTTCTAGATTGTTTAAGCTTAAAATACAAGAATGAGTGTTCAACTTCAACATAGAGTTGGATCAGGGCTGGCCCTTACCCATGGCGGGGGACTGCGACCGCACTAGACCCCCATTTTAGAGGGCCCCAAATTTTATAGAAAAATCATACATATATATATATTATTATTAAAAGTGATGAATTAATATCGATATAAAAACATTATATTAAAATTTCTACAGATTTCTTACGAAAATTACAAAAAGTTTCCATATTTAAAATTATGGAAACGAAATGTTTGTATTTCGAAATGTACTTTTTTCGTAGAATAAGTTCAAGTTTTTTACTTTTCTTAGACATATATGAACTAAAGCTATTTGTTTAAAAAGAGTTTATATAATGATTAAAATAATAATTCATAACTTTTTTCCAATATACATATATAACATATAGCTCACACTTTTAATATTTAGATAATTACAATTGTCTATTTTCTTTTAGATCTAACTTTTAGATATTCTTACAAATAATATTAAATGATGTAAATATTTTTCATAAAATTTTAATCATTTATTAACATATATAGCATTGATTTGAAAATATTTCATTTTATTTTTAGTGTAGTTCATGCTTATACATATAATATTTATGTTTATTCAAAAAAAATTTGACATATACGTATAATTTATTTTTATTTTTTTACATTTTTACATCGTTTCTTAAATGTTTCCATGATGTAATAACATGGCTTAATTCTATGATTTAAAATATAATAATAAATTATATAACTTTAATAACTCGTTTTGTTTTATTTAAAACTCGTTAGTAGTTTGCTCGTTCGGTCAATTTGAGTCATAATCGAGCTAAGCCCGTATAAGGGCCTTGTGATCACTATTTATTATTATTACTCATATGTTTTTACGTAAGTTTATTGAGTCATCCATCGAGTGATGACTCTGTTACTGAGTTGATATCGAGCCTAACCTCAGGGGGGCCCACCTGGGTGGGTCATTACACATAATGTTTCCGAAACGTTGCTTAATTTTATAATTTCGAAACTATATTCGAAAAAGAAACTTTGAACCGTGGACATAACTACTGTTTACTTAGCCTACTATTACTCTTTGAGTCTTTCGGTCTTTCCTATGGAGTATATATTAGTTGTATAAGTAGAAGTACGAAGCGAAAATTCTTTTTAAAAAGTATGCTTATAGGTAGTGATCAATTAAATCAAAATTTGAGGAAAAATATGTAGTCTCAAGTGATGGAAATATAGTGTCAACAGAACTTGATAATAAAAAAATATTATGCCAAATGAACTCAATAATGAAAATTTAGCTTACAATAGTGAATCTTTTTCACATTTTGATTTTTGCGACCCTAAAACTTGAGAAAATCTTGATACTGAAACAGAAGATATTTTAGTTGATAAGATACCGTTTGTGTAATAATTTTGCATCAAATAATGTTCAAAGATATCGTTTTGTGTAATTTCTAATTTTTCATTTCAATGAATAAAAATGAGTCATTGAAAAAAGAAATTATCCAAGACCCCAATTTTCAGTTTTTCGCACTAGGCCTCAAAAATTTATGGACCGGCCTTGAGTTGGATTATTAGAATCCTAATTCCTAACTTGGTTTAACCATAGCATATATAAATATATGCATTGCTTTGGATCACTTCTTTCCTTCATATTAATTTTCATCATGGAGTTTACCAAAATTCAATTTTTAGGTTCTAGTGCAAATGGCAGAGTTTTTGTTGGAGTATCATGTGCTTCTCATGATCACAATTCACTATTGTTATCGTCTCTCGTGGCTATAAAATCCGCCATTTGTTCTTCGGCTATTAATTCTTTGAAGGTGGAAAAGCTGTTCATGAACTTCTTGGGAGTCCATTTATTGTTCAATGTTTCGGGCATATACCGTAAGCATTGAACACTGTGAAATCGTGTATAATGTGGTGATGGAATATGCCTCTGGAGGTACTTTGAAAGGGTTCAAGAATGGGACGTGGCTTGGTATTCTACCATGTTGCTTCATGGTCTTGCTTCTGCTCATAGCAAAGGGATCGTACATTGCGATTTGAAGCCGGATAACATTCTCGTATTTCCGCAGAAGGAGGTATCTGAATTTTGGAATCGGCCTGTGCTCAAGAAGGAGGTATCTAGATATTGGAATCGGCCTGTACTCAAGATTGCGGATTTTGGTAATGCCAAGAAAGTAGGGGAGAAGGTGATAACTAAACCTGGAAGGCGGAGATTACACATGGGTGCTCTCTACTATGCGGCCCCTGAGTGTGTTAATTATGAAGTTCATGAGCCTCCTGCCGATATTTGGTCACTTGGCTGTGTTGTATTGGAGATGTTGACCGGACAACCTGTTTGGGGTGATAGTTGTTGTAACGTGATTGACCTTAACAAGGAGTTTCTTGAGACACCAGAAATTCTAGAATGTGTGTCGCATATTGCGAGAGATTTCTTGGAGAAGTGTTTCCAGCCGGAGCCTGAAGAGAGATGGACAACACTTATGTTGATGGAGCATCAATTCATCAAACACAATTTGCTGCAGCTTCGTCCAACCAACCCGTTTGGGGCGATAGGTTCACAACGTTCACAATGTCCAAAACCGCAATGCTGTTGAACGAACAACAAAGCGAGAGGCTTCTCATGGTGAGCTTACTACCACTCTGCACTTCTCTGTATCATGCTTATATACAAGTGAATATATACAAGTTGGTCCTATGGGTCGTATATAATAATCCCAATCAAGTAAAATATACAAGTGAATAAATTGATTGGGCTTATTTTCTTTTGGCCCCCATAAAGTATCCACACGCTTGCGGGGGGCCTTCTAAACTTTGCTTGTTTTTAAAACAGGGTCCAAACTATCATTCTTTTCAATTTACCTCCTAAAATGTCAAATTCAAATTAAATTTCATTTTAGAAGAAGGGCAAACTTGGAATAACACACTTACTAATTTTTTTTTGGGCACCTTTTAATAATAACAAAACTATAATTTTCAAATTAAACCATCCTTCTTCCTCACACCCCCACCCCCACCCCCATAATTTTTTTGCACCTAATCTGATGCCTACTCAGCCAAGGCCTAGTCACGCACCAAATGGATATGAAAGATCCGAGTTTGGGCAAAACATGTACAACACCTTGTTTTACATGATTGTTTTTGTATATAAGTGAAGGTCTTGTAGTAAGTTCTTCCCTTGTTTCTAGGAGAGCTTGATACAGAAATTTCGAAAGCCAAGCGTTAGGAAGTGATGTTTTAGTACATTTGATATTTCATTAGCTTACACTCTGTAAAGGTGAACCAAATTATCAAAGAAGAGTAATTTTAAAGCTTTTGATTGTCTTTATTATCTATGTTTTGTGAGAGGTTTTGTTATGCTACGGCTTGGCTGGTCTGTATATATCAATTCAGGTTAATTTAAATCATATATGTGTATGGACTGGGGGGTGTTGGGACGGGGGGTACGGGAAAAATGAAGTAGGGGTGGGGTGTGAGGAAGAAGGAGGGGTTAATTTGAAAATTATAGTTTTGTTATTATTAAAAAGCGCCCAAAAAAATTAATAAGTGTGTTATTCCAAGTTTGCCCTTCTTTTAAAATAAAATTTAATTTGAATTTGACATTTTAGGGGGTAAATTGAAAAGAAGGATAGTTTGGACCCTGTTTTGAAAAGAAGCAAAGTTCGGGAGGTCCCTCGCAAGCGTGTTGATATTTTAGGGGGCGAAAAGAAAATAAGAGTGTGTTATTCCAATAGATTGTGTTCCTTTGACAGGATATGGAAGGACACTAGAGGGATATTACTCAATCACACAAGAGCTTTTGTACGTAAGTAGGTTCTTTAGTGTAGGTAGATGAACTACGAGGATCTGATTCTCCCCTTAGCTTTAGGATAGGTAGCTTTTAGTTGGGGTAATACTGCGGCTTTGAGCAGATCGTCATCGACCTCGATTGAAGAAAGATTCAAGCGACAAATGGTTGTCATCAACTCGATTGAAGAAAGATTCAAGCCACAAATGATCGTCAGCAACTCGATTGAAGGAGGATTCAAGACACAAAGGGACTTCTCGAATGTGATAACAAGATGAAGGTGTTACGGTGGGGGAAGTTGAGCTGAACTGCAACAGATGACTAGATAGCTTTGTCGATATTGAACACCACTTTGTATGAACAGTTTTACTTACTCGGTTTTAGGCTAGGGGGAGATACGTAGGCAGCCTACAAAGTTACTGTGGGTGCGATCTAAAACATAAACTATTTTTTTTTGCTTTGTTTGTATAATAGAGAGATCGAATGTTTAATGATTGTAATGTTTCGGCGATATAATTGAGAAGTTAACATGTATCCACTTTATTATTGAATAATTTGATATGGTTGAAATATAAAAATATATTGCTCTAACGTAGCTAGAGGAACAGAAACACGAGAAGACATTGTATACCCTACATATTACTCTATTTGAACGGCTGAGGAAATTTCAGTCCAGTTGAGAAAGGTTCAACATGAAGTAGAAATTCTACACTGTATGCTGATGAGAATGGGTGGCACTATTATGTGATGATTAACTTATATAACATGTCGTTTGAAATATTAAAATAAGTATTTTTATATATCTACTTAAAGCGAGAGGAAAAACTTATAAAGATAACTCAAAATTTGATACTTAATTTAGCGGTGTCTCTAATAATGTTAACACTTAGTGTTGTAAAGGTATTAGCACAACAATCTAAGGCTTCTACCCTAGTGGTATCGGACATGAGCCTCTTTTCAAGAAGTGATGACTATTTGTTACTTTATCGTTTGAATGAAAAAAAGGTATTAGCACAACAAGATCATCATATGCCCAATTGTCCACTCTACTTATGTTTCCTTTACTTCATTCTTCAACAATACTACTCCATAACTTATTTTTATTTGATAGTTGGATTTTGAATATCTAAAACTATATATATTTTTTATAATATGTAATATTTGATGAAAAATACATCAAACAATTTTACTTGTGATTTAATATAATATTATATAATAATTTTAACTAAATTAACATTTTTGAGTCACTTATTAAAATTTCTATATTTTGATTTTCTTAATGTCAAGATAGACTATTTTTTGAATGGAGTTATTATAATTTTTAATTAATTTTGGGGAAAAAGCTCATTTTGGATAATGTTCTTGGTACATAACAAACGTTCTATACACAGTATATCAAATTTTGAGGTACTTGAGATTTGAGAACATCAAATTCTAGAGCAAAAATGGGTTCCTCCATTTTGATTCATCAACCCATTAACAATTTCAGTATCTTCAACAACAACCAGGTACCTTCACTCTTCTCATGCGTTCTCCCATTTGGTTTCCTTTGTTCTTTTTAAAAAAAATCGATCTTGTCATTGCAAAGACTCGGACTTTTTTTTTAATATCTCGTGGTCACTATGCCGAAGCTAGTCGTTACTTTTATTTGTTTTGCTTTCTTGATTACTTATGCATATTTCATCTGTTATATGAATTTTTATAACTGAAGCATTTCTTCCGTATAAAAAAGTTGTCTAGTTTTGAACTTTATTTGGTGACATATTAAAGTGTGTAGTCAAAGTTATTTGTGTCAATTAAGGTCAAAGTTCGTTTTCTTTTTACGATTGGTAATCAAAGTTGTCTCCTAAATAAACCCTTAACCACCTGATCATGGAATCTTCGATCATAATTATTTCAAAAAGAACCCCAACTTTCATATGTAATAGCTGCAAACAAAAACTCACCCCCAAATCTCTGGGTGATGTCGTTGTGACTTCCGAAGGTTCCAGTTCCACTGAGCATCCTTCGGTTGACTCGCTCAAGAACAAGGGTTCCATCGCCCAGCAAATAGAATTTTGGGAAAATGTTGGAAAAACGAAACGAGACGAAGACGGCGGAAAGGGGGAGAAAAGCAAAGGCTGAAGGTTGCAACCTTGCGGAGGAGAGATCATCTTCTGTTAAGAGTGTTCCCTCTAAAACCAATTGGAGATAAAGGGACTAGTCCAAGATCTTATATATTATATATTAACCGGGAGGACATCGACTTCCAATGTAGGATGTGCATCTTAACACTCCCCTCACGTGTAACCCAATCGTCGGCTGAATTTTTCTCGCCGGTATTAATTGCCGGAACAACATCAACGGGGTTACACGTGCCCCAATAACTCGGGCTGGCTCATGATACCATGATAAGAGTCTATGGGGTTCCACTATAAAACCAATTGCATCTTAACACTCCCCGTCACGTGTAACCCAATCATCGGCGGAACTTTCATCGCCGGTATTAAGTGCCGGAAACAACATCGGCGGGTTACACGTGCCTCAATAACTTGGGTCTGGCTCTGATACCATGTTAAGAATCTATCCGGAACAACATCGGCGGGGTTACACGTGCCTCAATAACTCGGGCTGGCTCTTGATACCATGTTAAGAGTCTATGGGGCTCCACTCCAAAACCAATTGGCGATAGAGGGAGTAGCCCAAGATCTTATATTTCAATCTGGAAAGACATCGACATGTGCATCTTAACATCTTCAAATTTCAAGTTTTTGTGCAACTATTTACTCTCATTTTTTTTTGAATATTTGTAATTGTTGTTGTTTTGTTTGATAAACTCTCCTTCTTTTTTTAATTTCTGTAATTTGTGTTGTTTCGCTGATCTGTTATTCACATATTAACACAGTAACTTTTTTTGGATGAAAAGACAATTCTACCCCTTATTTGAAAAGGTAGTGTTTGCATAAATTTGAGTTTGGGGCAAAAATTGTAATTTCACTCTTGCAAAAACACTAACAACGGACTCATTCGGTGACTGATTAAACTCCTGCAAATCTCCAAGCGACCAAATCACAAAAAATCCCCAAATTTATTCTGCAAAACCCTAACCCTAATTAAACCACCTTCTTCTCCTCAATGCTACCAAAAATGATGAAAAATTCAGACGATTCAGCAGCAGCACCGCCGATTAACCCGTCGAAGAAACCCTTTTTCATCTCTAAACCGGTCCCTATTCCCATAATCTCGATCTCTATTTCTATCCCTATCCTTATCCCAATAATTAATTATATATGATGAAGACGAATTGCACTTTAGCCCCCAATAGTTACACGGTTGCATTTTAGTCCTCGAAAGTAGCCAAAAGGTTGCACTTTAGTCCGCAGTTTATGTTTTCCAATAAAGTTGGGGTCAAAACACTATTTTTAATAATTATGGGGTCAAAACACGATTTTTAACAATTCAGTCCCACTATCGGAGACTATTTCGTCAACCATTATATTATAGTTATCCATTAGTTAACCCATAATTGTAAACTTATTGGTATACAACCATAAAAAATCGTGTTTTGACCCCATAATTGTTAAAAATTGTGTTTTGACCTCAACTTTATTGGAAAACATGACTTGGAAACTAAAGTGCAACCTTTAGGCCACTTTCATGGATTACAATACAATCGTGTAACTATTGGGGGTTAAAGTGCAATTCGGTCCCACTATCGGAGACTATTTTGGCAATTTTCTCTCACGAGCAGCAATAATCACCCCCTCCCCTTCCTCTAACCCATGAAATGTTTCCCTTCGAGTTTTTTCTTATGTGATAACTCAAATGTGTTATCTTGGTGATAACTCTATTAATGACCGATATATTAGTGTGTTTTGGGCAGTTTTTGATCTTGTGGCTGAAATTGATTTTTAAGTGTGAAAATTAAGCCTCACTCTCCTAATAGTGGTGTGAAATGCACGCCCCATTTAATACCCAATTAAATGCAACCGTTTTGCAACATTTACTTCCGTATTTTCCTCCCTTTTAATTGATTATCAATTTTACTCACTTTAATTGTTTCCATATTTTACTCCCACGATGCAACCGTTTTGCAACATTTGCTTCCGTATTTTTCTCCCTTTTAATTGATTATCAATTTTACTCCCTTTAATTGTTTCCATATTTTTCTCCATATTATATTATATCTATTTTTGTCAATTGCTAATGTAGCGTTTGGGCATGCCTGTGAAGTAATGTCTAATTGTATTTTCGTAGATCGTGAAAATGACATGAATATGTACAATGATGTCATTAGTAATTGATAATACTAGATGACAGTATGTAATTATGATATTTGTGTATTTTCAATATTTTTACAAATTTCATATTTTATATATAGAATAGGGAATGTTTTGAAACTATATGTTACAAATGCTCTAATAACTGTGAATTCGTACAACCGGCACCAAACCCCCATCTACCAAGTGTATTTGCAGCTGTCATCAACTGTACATCAATTATTTGGCAATTGGTACATTTAATATCCCAATTGTATTTGCAGCTTTCAAAGGCATATACATCAATTATTTGGCACATTTAAATATCTCAACTGTAGATCAGGTGATGGTCGGGACTCCCAGCGAGTACAAAAAAGCCCAGGTTGAAGCCCAGGCGAGGTTTTGAGGCCTTTTAATGGCAACGCAAGCCCAGGAGGATATAGGTGGTAGCCTGGTAGGTGGCAAAATTAATTATTAGTTGTCGGTGATCCAATGTTAAACAACGTGAAAAGATTGGGTGCATCAAACTTTCCATGCATCAGGTGCATCAAGGGGTCTTAGTGCTATAATAATATACTCTAGGGGCTTTGATATAATTATATCTTCTTTGAGGATAGTTTTGCAATTACTAAATCATATATACACTAAAAACTAATTCAATTACAATTATTTGACCCAAATTGGTTACTGCTCCTCACGAGATCTTCGAAGGGCGATCTCTCCAGACGACGAGTTTTTATCCGCCGCGATTTTGAATGGTGGCGGCGCTAGGATGATCGTCTTAGTGGCTACTTTCATCTGTCGTGATTCTGAACAGCTAGGACGCTAATTATCTTGTAGGTTTTCCGATTCAATAACTTCCAATTATTCCTGGTTTGATTTTCCTTTTTGTTCAATTTCGATTGTTTAATTATGCTTTTGTTCTAATTCACGTCAATTATTTATAATTCTTAGAATGTTTGCAGCGAACTGCACCTGCATATTTCTTGTATATTCGCCAACTCTAGTTTAGGTTTTAGTTTGTTATTTTCAATTACTTTATTAAATTGTATAATTTTGTCAAATTATGCTTCAATTGTTGTATGATTGATTAATAATAATCGTGATTATAATTTTAGGAAATTGTTATTGATTTTGGAAAGAAAAAAGGCGATGGCAATATTTTTGTGTTTAATTAAGTTTAAGATTAACATTATGGATACTCTATTACATGAATGTCGTATCGCAGTTAGGAGATTTATAGGTTTCAATTGGTTACATTTTTATTTTTATGTGAGAAAACTAGGTAATGATATGCTACTATTACTAGGTTCTTATCCAAATAGTAAAAGTGGTACAAAAACTTAATTACTGATGTTCGGAGTTAGTTTGTGTTTTTAGTTATTTCAATCATTCAATGTGTCACCAGTTTGAGTTCACCAAGTTTCAGCTTTCTCTAAGAACGCTTTCCCTCTTATGAACTTAAGCATGTAAAACTGTCGTCGAACTAATGTGTATGTGAAACAATCGTGAACTCTGTATCACGACTTGTGTGTCTATTCTCTTAACCGTGTGTGTGTGTTTAGCTCTTCATCATTTCGAGTCTAAGGAAATGATTCAATCTAGTTGCAGTGTATTACTTCTTCATTGATGCATGGTATTATTAACAGGGAGTTGAACATGGCTTAGGTCTAGGAGACAAAATTTGAACGAGAACTCAATGTTACAGGTAGGCTAGGATTTCAACGAGGCGTGACAGGTGCATTTGCAATTTTGTTCCTTCTTTGTTATCAGAAGAGTAGTATATACTCATAACTCATTAGCATCCAACACTTTCTAGTATCTAGAATCAGATATTGACGAAGATGATAGTGTTACGGCAGTAGAGATTTCCAGGACCAGTTTTGTACTTTCAATTCAATCGCTTACATTGTTACTACAAAGATGTACTTTAGATCGTATCACTGAACAAATATATAGTTCTCTATCATAGTTTTGGTTAGAAATATTAGATTTATATTGCTTGATATTGCTTTATTTCTTACATTAGGTATCCATTATTAGGAATGGGCTATTCATGTTGTAAAATCTATTTGAAATTACACGATTATTTATATCAAAGTTGGCTATCATATAATCAAAATATACTTTTAATGTTGTTAGATTTTATTGGTAGTGTACCAATTTTTGCTTTTAATTTGGGTACAAGTTACTCAAATATACCTCATTGTGGTATTGTACCATGTTTTACTTTTAATATGGGTACAAGTTACTCATATTTTATTTTGTACCATTATTCAAAAGAAACTTTGATATATTGTTTGGCACTATACCAATTTTTACTTTCAGGATTGGTACAATGTACTCCAAATATACTTTCATTGTGGTATTGTACCACTTTGTACTTTTATTTGGGTACATTTGTGTGAATTGATTTTGGAAATTTGTACCAATGATGAAGTTTCAGGTGGGTACAGTACCCACATTTACTCTTCATATGGGTACATTTGTGTGAATTGATTTTGGAACTTTGTATCAATGATGAAGTTTCAGATGGATACAGTACCCACATTTACTCTTCATATGGGTACATTTGTGTGAATTGATTTTGGAACTTTGTACCAATCTTGAAGTTTCAGGTGGGTACAGTATCCAAATTTACTCTTCATATGGGTACATTTGTGTGAATTGATTTTGGAACTTTGTACCAATCTTGAAGTTTCAGGTGGGTACAGTACCCAAATTTACTCTTCATATTTTTTACATTTGCGTGAATTGATTTTGGAATTTTGTACCAATGATAAAGTTTTAGGTGGGTACAGTACCCACATTTACTTTTGATAGTGGTACATTTGTATGAATTGATTTTGGAAATTTGTACCACTAATGAAGTTTTAAGTAGGTATAGTTAACGGACAAACCTGAAAACATATCTATAAACATCCAATCTTAAATGAATTACATTAGCATATAAAAGTCCAATATTGCTACAACTAATATAACCCACATTTTAATTCATTTACATATCAAACTACAACTTTCCTAGAAAATGAACTTCAAATTCGAGACACATTTACAAGCATTCAATATGAAGTGAATTATATGAGCATCTCATACGACAACAATTCTCACAGCCAATCAACATCTCATCTTCCTCTGTTTTCTCCCCCAACATGCCGCCATCTAAAATTTGTCGAGACTCTCCAGATTGATTTTGCCTAAGCCATTGTACTAGACTTCCAACATTTGATGGGTCCTCAAAGAAAAGGATTTCGATCCCTACTGATCAATAACGTACTCAAGATTACTCCAAAGTTGAATATATCACTCTTATCTAAAACTAAATAGTCAACATTGTCATCCCAAAAAAGAACTCCAAGCTCAACATTTGATTTTTCAAACATTCAAAAGGAAAAATATTCAACAAATTAGACATCAAGTACCCAATATTATTCAAACTAATGTTACAGTACTCTAAACTATCAAGAGTTAGATTTAGTAGCATAAAACCATCAAAATTGGACCATACTAATAGTCATAAAATAAACAAAAACTAAACAAAATATAACTAGTTGATATTGAACAAATTAGCATAAACAAAATAGAACTAGTAAAATCATATTGATCTTAGTTGTGATATCAAATAACTCATATGCAATTTCTCCAACATGCTTCTATTATACAAAAAAGAGTTTGGCTTATATGAAGTATATTTGAGTTACCATTTTTATCAAACAGGTTATATGCAATTCATTATCTTACCTAACAATTTAACCTAAAATACAAATTCAACCAACAATTTTAAACAAGGCTCATACATTATAAACAATACAAAAATTAGTTTAGTATTCATACATTAATTCAAAATATAACGACTTTAAACTAAGGTTCATATATTAATTAAATTACTACCTCAAAATATTATTAAATATATTGAAAGCAGCAAACAACAATAAATAAAAAATGAAAACTTTCAAACCTAATTGTACCTTAATTGTTGCCGTTTTGGGGGGATTTTTGTTGTTTCTAGTACCTTTTTCTTCATTTTCAAAGCATTTGATATTCAAGATCCAATTTTTTGGTTTATTTGTTGAATTGTCATCGAGTTCCTTGATTGAAGAGTAATCAGTTGATTCCCTCTAAAATCAAAAACAATCTGCCTTTTCTACATCCATGATTACTTGCTTTGAAATCGGAAAAAGAAACTTTGGAAGAGAGTAAAAATTCAAAGAGAGACACAGAGAATCGCGAGAGAAGGATGGTTTTGGGAGTTTGTTTTTGTGCGTGTTTGCCATTGAGATCTGATTTGTAAAGGTGGCGGATGGAATTTGCATAAATAACCAGATAATTAATATATTTGCAGAAAGACCCCTTGATGCACGTGCATCAAGAAGAGGTTGATGCACCGAATTCAATCTCGTTTAAGAGATTGAATTCGGTGCATCAACCTCTTCTTGATGCATCTTCTTTCGTGGTTTTCTCCAAGGGAAGTCCATGTTTCATTTGCACTACCTGCCAACAAAAAGTCCTCCCGGATTCTGATTGTGACGTCCTCGTTATCTCTTCCAATGTTCCATTGAGCAGGCTACACCTATCGAAGGTATCGCCCTGGTCAGTGATAACTACACCTCTAAAGGTGTGGAAGGAGAAAAGGAAGAATCATAAAAGCCAGCTAAGCACCATGCCTTGCAGAGGAGAGATGATGTTTAAACTTTAAATTTCATGTCTCCTCCACAAGGACATCACAATTAGAATTCGGGAGGATCTTTTGTTGGCATGTATTGCAAATGAAAAGGGGAGTCCCCTTGGAGAAAATCACGAAAGAAGACAGCATGGATTGCATTTTTATCTCTGAGATCTCTTGTTGTGATCTGAGTCGTTTAGCTATGCCTATTCGGCATATTTATAAGGAGATTTTAGCAATGCTCATTTATGGGTGGTTAATTGAAACTCATAGTATATAGTTTTGTAGAAGTAACCTATGTCAGTTCAAAGTCATTTAAAAGGCTAATGAAGAGAAGGTCAAACATTTCAGGCAATTAATTAATTACATTTGATAACTCATTTCCATTAGATGTTCGTTTGCTATTATATGGTAAGGTTGTATACTATCTCATTCTTGAGAAAATTCTTGTATGCTTAGGAGGTCATGCTCACATGGTGCTCACAACTATCTGAGCCGTTAGATTAAGAGTTTAAGTGATATTTTAATCCTATGGTTCATATTTAATTGGGTATTTTTGTCCTTACATCTTTATGTGGAAAAACAATAATAGTGGTATTTTGAGTATTAATGATAGAGTAATTAGCAATTAATTGAGATTGGAGAGAGAAAGCTAAATGCAATGATTACTTCAGCTCACCAATGTCGAAAATATGAATTCTAGTATTAATCTCATTTAAAATAAATTGAAGTATAACTTTTTTTCTAATTTTAATTATTTCAATCAAAAACCAATGAATTTTCTCAGTCTCATGTAAATAACACCACTGAATAATATACATTGATGTTGCATATTTCTTCAATAACACCACATAAAATTTATTTATATATCTTTACTAGTATAAATATCATTTTAGATATATTTATTCAATAATAAACAATTATAGTATTAATCTCATTTTACATATATTTTTAGTGACACCATTTACAAATACACACTGGTGTTCCGTTCTTGTTCAATAACACCACTAAATAATATACATTGGTGTTGCATATTTCTTCAATAACACTACATAAAATTTATTTATATATCTTTACTAGTATTAATCTCATTTTAGATATATTTCTTCAATAATAAACAATTCTAGTATTAATCTCATTTTAGATATATTTTTAGTGACACCATTTACTAATACACACTGGTGTTCCGTTCTTGTTCAATAACACCACTGAATAATATACATTGGTGTTGCATATTTCTTCAATAACACTACATAAAATTTATTTATATATCTTTACTAGTATTAATCTCATTTTAGATATATTTATTCAATAATAAACAATTCTAGTATTAATCTCATTTTAGATATATTTTTAGTGACACCATTTACTAATACACACTGGTGTTCCGTTCTTGTTCAATAACACCACTGAATAATATACATTGGTGTTGCATATTTCTTCAATAACACCACATAAAATTTATTTATATATCTTTACTAGTATAAATCTCATTTTAGATATATTTATTCAATAATAAACAATTCTAGTATTAATCTCATTTTAGATATATTTTTAGTGACACCATTTACAAATACACACTGGTGTTCCGTTCTTGTTCAATAACACCACTGAATAATATACATTGGTGTTGCATATTTCTTCAATAACACTACATAAAATTTATTTATATATCTTTACTAGTATTAATCTCATTTTAGATATATTTCTTCAATAATAAACAATTCTAATATTAATCTCATTTTAGATATATTTTTAGTGACACCATTTACTAATACACACTGGTGTTCCGTTCTTGTTCAATAACACCACTGAATAATATACATTGGTGTTGCATATTTCTTCAATAACACCACTGAATAATATACATTGGTGTTGCATATTATCTCTAAACACAAAATTAACTCTAACCGCTTAAGAAATTGTAATATGATTACTACCAAAATTGGTGGAATAATTAAAATACCAATTGAATTTGTCTTGACTAGACTTAATGCAATACCAAACCAAATTATATAAATCACAATAGAAAATAAAAATTTAATTTGAGTACATACACCAATCAAATTTGTATTGTTTATATGTATTAAGTATTCAAGTTTAAAATTGTGAGTATATTTTGTAAAATTTCATAATTAAGATTCCAGATTTGGGTGTTACTTTGGTTAATAAATGGTAATAAATTTGGAGTGTAATAAATTTGGTGTTACTTTTTCAAATTCCATAAAAAAAAAAAACATTTCTTAAATGACCATGAAACCCTTGTGAGCATGGTGCTCACAAAATAGTTGTAAGCATATAAGTACAACTCTTATCTCACTCCTTATCAAGTTTGAGTGAGATTTTTTGTACAAGTATTGAGGCATGTTGTTGACATTTATTATTTATTCTTGTATGATGAGACTGTGAGATGATCATTTTTTGATGCATAATGGTAATGATGAAGCTAAGTGGTGAATGGTATGCAGATGTATTGGATGGTTCACAAACTTTTATCTAGAATGACGCGGATTTCACCTACACGCCCAAACTTGGAGAATTTCCTTTGAAGATCTCTTTCTGTTGTTCTGTAACAAAAGCCTGCAATAAATAAGCATCTCCCTGGTTTCCCTGACCCAAAATCACGGCGATGAGGAGGCGATGGTGCAACCGACGACATTTACTGAGAAAGCCGAACAGAATTACTAATGGGGAAGTAAATTGACATACAACCACTCAATATAAAAAGAACAAGTATTTCTGGTGTGATGAGCACCTGAAAGAATAAGCGCTGTCGCCCAGAGGAATGAAAATATACTGCAAGATTGCACACAAAAACATGGACTATCTTGGTCCCGAGAGGAAAGAAGCAACGAGAGGTGTTGATTCTTTGATAACAGTTTCAGATGTCCGGTGAGATGTTAGAGGATTTAAAGAGTTGTAATCTAGATCCTTGTCTACATCCATGACACCATCCAAAACCTTGACCACAACCGACATTGAGGGCCTCCTAGCATAATCACTGCATAGACACCATGCCGCAATTTTCATCACTTCAACAACTTCTTCTCCATGAGACTGCATGTCAACACTATACTTATCAACTAAATCCAACAGTCGTTCCTCCTCCGCTTTTGTTTTGAAAAGACTCAACAAAAATCTGGCATCTTCTGGCTCAGACTCTTCGAAAATTTTCCTTCCACAAAAAGTCTCCAAGACTACAATGCCAAAGCTATAAACATCAACTTTTTCAGTAATGACGGCACTAAGCCATTCAGGAGCAAGGTAACCAGGTGTGCCTCT
The DNA here is from genome assembly GCA_003412495.2 of Echium plantagineum. NCBI lineage: Eukaryota > Viridiplantae > Streptophyta > Magnoliopsida > Boraginales > Boraginaceae > Echium > Echium plantagineum. Next base: position 10,493,464 of record CM016568.1, read on the forward strand.
CATGATGGTAACTACTTTGCTCTGGTCCTTATCTATCAACTTAGCTAGCCCGAAATCTGATAGCTTCGCATTAAAGTTTTCATCAAGAAGGATATTCTGTGGCTTAATATCTAGGTGAATAATCTTTTGTCTACATTCTTCATGGAGATACGCCAATCCTTTTGCTACATCTTGAATTATCCTTTTGCGAGATTTAAAATCAAGAACGGCAGTTGAGTTTTTGTGATATATCCATCTATCTAGTGATCCATTAGTCATATACTCATAAACTAAAAGCCTATGTGATTTCTCAGCACAAAAACCTACCAACCTTACCAAGTTTACATGATGAATGCTACCAATACTTTCAACTTCAGCCAAAAATGATTTTGTGATTTGTCCAGATCCGTCAAGACACTTAACAGCAATTTTGGTTCCATCCTTGAGAGTTCCTTCATAAACAGATCCAAACCCGCCTTGGCCAAGCTTCGTACTGAAGTTCTCTGTTGCAATTCTTAGTTCTTCATATGATAATCTCGATGGCATTCCTGGGACATGATCCAGATAATCCTCTTCTGCTTGAGCAGTCTTTCTCTTCCTTAGTATGGTGACTATAATTATCAAAACTAACACGAAGATGCCACCGGAAACTGACCCCATGATTGCCCCAAACCTGTTTTTCTTTCTCCCTGGAATTGACGTAGTAGTAGCACCCCCTGAAGGAGGTATTGAAGTTGGCAATGTTTGCACTTTTATATGGGCAGAGGCCTCGAAATGAGTGTATTCTTTATCATTGTTCATCAAAGAAAATATTTCCGATGGCAAATAACAATTTCCTACTGTAGAATTTATTGAGGACCTAAATAGAGCAGCCTTGCAAGAACAATTCTTTAAACATGCTTCTTTACATGTATCAACATCAACCTCATCTATATCTGAATTGAAGGTGAAGTATGTTAGATCTTCGAGGTCAACAAAACTGTGATACTGGGAGGCATTGCAGGTCAATTGGGTGATTGCAGAACATCCAAGATTTGGCTGCCTGTCACTTATTTGTCTGAAAAAGATTGTTGAATTACTACTCGATCTAGGACAACTGCACTGCCCTTTAGAGCAAATGCCATTTACACCACAAACTAAGGGGTTATTACATTCCCCAAAGTAGTCTTGAGTTAGGTCGGCTACTTCCTTCCAACCGTCTGCCCACTCATATACTTTCAAGTGTCCATCAGGCCTCAATCTCATGTATTGTGCTGAAGACGCCGGCTGAATGCTCACATTCCTGACAGGCGTACTTGAATTAACAAAAAATAAATCCAAACTCCCGTTTCGAAACTGGACATACATTGGCTGTCCACTACTTTTTTGTAGTAAGATATCAGTATAAGCTTGTGGAGGATTCGATCCAACCAATACATCCAGTCCCTCACTAGTGAGCGCCATAGAAAACTGACCTTTAGTCAAGTTAGTCTCCGAAACACTAGATGTGAGCTTCTGCCCTGAAAATAAACTCTGCCCTGGAACCAAACAATCAGTAGGATGATCAAAAGACTGCCAAACTACCAAATTGTTATCATCAAACAAAACAAGATTCCCAAATTCCGTCATGTTCAAGCCTTTAACACGCTTTCTTGATGTGTTTGTAGACCAGGCCAAAGTACCATCAACATCCCTCAATACCAAATCCCCATCTGATGTTAGTTGCAGAGTTGAATTGAGCTTGACTTGCGTGTTTCTGTTAGCCGACCAGACAACTTGGGGAAATCCAAAAGCAGGTCCTACGATGTTAGAAACACTGTTTGTCTGAACAATGAAAACACCAAAGAGGTAACTCTCACATGTTCCATTACAGTAGAACCCACAAGCATATTTTGGGCCAAAACTTCCTCTAACAAGAATAGCTCTCACAGTTGAACCATCTGTAAAAGTTACTGAATGAGGGGCAGACTCACTATTTATCCAAGTTGAAGAAAGGTTTGCAATCGGATAATCGAAAGGTTGAGCATTACTTAACAAGATCATAGCAAGAATTAACGCAAAAAAGCAGAACCACTTCATATTCTTACTAAGAATCAACCTCATAGAAGGCTATTGAAAAATCAAGAATAAACAATTATCTAAATATTTAGTCTTACAAAAAAAGTTAGTCAACTCAGTCAACTTTACTTGCCGGCCCACACGATAATGCACTGAAGAAAAATAGCTTATAAGTGGAAAGCATTCACATTATACATTAATTTCATTGGCCTACCAAACGTTTTGACTTTGACAAACTTCTATTCTTCAGCCCGGTCTCCACTCATTAACAACTCTTCTTGGTTCTTACTTCTTACTTCTTAGTAGCAGCAGTCGACTAGAGAAAGGAGACAACTACCTAGAAAATAATGTTTTACATAGTACTCCCTCGGATTTTTAGTTGTTTGGCCGGAACTATCTTTATCTTGTCTATGTGTACCCTGAACCCATTTTAATGTTAAAATATACATGAATTCATTTAAAGGTAAATAGTTTCTGACATCACTTAAGTTTGGACAAAAAAACTCAGTTAGATCACTCATATAGTCATATTTGACCATGTATGATCACTAATGTTTAAAAATTGTCTCATTCCGTTCATTCCGTCGGTTTTTTGAAGGGTATCTTCGTCTACACATTTTTCCTCCCATAATCCCCCAATTTAACTCTTATTCACCCCTAAGTCAAGTCCAATTAACACTTTTGACTCTTATTCACTGTAATTGAAGAAAGAGATGGGTTAAACTAAAATTAATTGGACTTGAATTATGGGTGAATGAGAGTTGAATTGAGTTCTTATGAGAGGAACAAAATATTTTTTGAAGAAAATGCCTTTCAAAAAAACTGACGAAGTGACCGGAATGAGGCACTTTTTAAACATTAGTGATCATATATGGTCGGTCTGCAACATAGGTGATCTAACTGCCTTTTTTTTTCTTCAAACGTAAGTAATGTCAGAAGCCATTTACTAAAATAAAATATAAAGAGAATGAGAACGAATAACTTATATATTAAAAGTTAATTTCAATATGAATTATTTATCAAAAAAAAAGTTAATTGGTACCGATTTCAATTAACAATTCAAATTATACTTAATAATGAAATTACGTAGCACGAGGGGTCAATTTCTCATTAATTCGATTTACAGTTCGGACGTTTGACTCACCGAGTGCCCCTAAATTAACTAAATCTCTCTAATGTGTATGTGAAATAGTATAAAGGGCACCCAAAAAAGACAACATTTTCAAGGGCATGCGAGAAAATTTGATAGTCTGAGAACCACAGAAAATTAACCGATATTACATATGGCAAACAACCAATTATCCTCAATATTAGTTTCTTTGAATTTTTTGAAGAATGATCTTAGACGAATATAAGTATTTTATAATATTATTTGAAAATTAACTATATCTTAATAGGAATTTCCAATCAATCTATTATAGTATTGATTTCATTTTTTATATATAATATTACAATATAATTTTGAAATTAATGCTAGATTCTCTTAAAATATATAACTGAAATAAATATAAGTATTAGTTTATGTGATTATTTGTTAATATGAGTTTATTAATATATTAAATACTTATTTGTTGTTACTTTATCCTCACTATCATTTACTAATTGTAAGATAAATTATTTAATCTCTATTGAATAACAAAAAAATTTATTGATGGTTCAAAATAATTCCTTTTCCGTGGATAATCCTTTTTGACTTCATTTCATTATTTCCAAATTAATTTTGCACACGAAAGGTAACCTAAAATTGAAGATGTGTAATGAAACTACCAAACTGACCAGATCAATTCACACCGAACCGTTATAATAACTTTTTTTTTTAATTTGTGTTTGGTTTTTGACTTTTTGAATGATGTATTAATTAGTTTGGTTTTGATTTTTTTCATTTTAATAAACAACCACAACCCAAACCAAACAACCAATCTAACTAAAGAAGAAAAAATAGGTTAAATACATATATAACAAGATAATTAAGATTAACAAACTTACTTACATACCAATAAGCAATATAAAGAAAACCATATAGGCATACATAAGTACACATATATAAAGTGGGTGAATGCCCATATCATAATTGTCTATTTCATGTGTTTGAAGTGTTATTGTCCCAGTTGAATTTTTAATATTCCTTTTGTTGATAGTTATTTGATGTAATGAATTACTCCTACTATTTTTGTCATTTTCTTAAGTCCTTAAAAAGTAACATTAATTTTAATTGGGTAATGCTAAATACGGTACATTTAAATACAGTACTCCATATTAATTTACTAAACTACCCATTTAAATTGATGAGAACAAAACTTTTAAACTCATTTATCAAATTTTCTTTCTCTCTAAACTTTCAATCTATTAAAAAAACCTCTCTAGAACACCAACCATATTATAGATCTGGAATGGGTAACTCAAAGCTCAAACAATCATCATCTACTCATCAACCACCACAATTTCGTGCGGGTATAAACATCAGGCGTATTTTATACTTCGATATTTAAATAGTGGATTTGATTCAAATCAAAAGTTTGTGTCTACTAAAGCTATAAATTTTGTTAATTTTGACTTTCGATTTTCAAACTAACAATCTTTTTTGTATGGATGGAGTATTTGATGCTATTTCTGCTAATAAAGATATTACCTTTTTGCTCTCTCCTTTATTTTTATTTATTTATTTATTTTGCTATTGGTTTGTTTTCATTTATTGTTGTAATCATATTTGATTAATTAGTATTTGTTGTCTTGAATTAGTTAAAGATTTAATGAATACAAACGTTTTTGTTTGAATATGAACACATGTTATATTGATTATGTGAAAAAACTTGAACTTTTTCTGTTTCTGCAATGTGCCCATTACTTAGTTGTAAATTGTGTATGAAATTACCTTTAATTGGGAGATTTTATGATAAAGCTCTTGTCGTGTTCGTGAAGCAATCATCATCTACTCATTAATGGAATTGGTGATCAAGGAGAAGAAATTAACAGTTTCATATAATTTTTGTAGAGAGAAAAAATAGACCCACACTTCTAGAGAGGGAGTGATAAATTGCAAATGAATCAAAAATTTTGATACTGAAATTTTGTAAGGATAAATTTGGGAATAAGAGTTGAGGTACTGTATATAGGTACCGTATATAGCATTTACGATTTTAATTAGTGTAATCACAAACATCATTTTAGATTGCAGGTGAAATAATTTAGGCGTTTGAAACTGTCTAAAAATATTATTAGACCGCTCAAACCAAACCGCATGATGTTTAAGGTCGAAAAAATCACTTTTTATTTAAAAAACTGATAATATTTGATCGGTTTGAAAATAGGGCAAAGACGTGTATAAACCAATCGATATGCACCTATCTAAAATTCCAAAATTGGAAAACAATTTTCATCTTCTTTTTTCATGTCACTCTCCCGCGCCCAAAACCAAAACCAAAACCAAAACCAAAATTTTAAAAAATGGCGCTTTTCTTAATTTATATAAACAACATTTCTCCCCTTTATTTTTTAACCATCAAATCCTCTTCTCAGCTTTCTCTTGTTCCTTCATCTTTTTTTCCAACCAATTCAAGGAAATGGAGAATGCGGGCCAGAGCGTGAGACTCACTCGCCAAGCGAAGAAGCGAGCTGCTGAAGCCATTGCTGCTCAGCAACAACCAGCCAAGAAGAGGGTCGTGTTAGGTGAGATTCGTAATGTTCAGAATGTGGTTGCTCTTGAAGAAAAGAAAAATCCCAAAAAGGTTTTCAATAAAGGTTTGAAGGGGAAAAATGATGATGAGAACAAGAAGCATGAAAGTGTTGATGAAGGATCTGATGATCCCCAAATGTGTTGTTCATATGTTTCTGGGATTTACGAGTACCTGCGCCAATTGGAGGTTCGTCTACATTAAGCAAGTGACTACTTTAATTTGTCCTTTTCGGTTAATTATTTGTTGATTATGCTTTTTGTTCGTAATTGAATAATTTATGATATAGATTAGATTTGTTTGTAGTGGATCAATGTTTCTAACTGCAAAAAATGTATGAGGAAGTTTAGGAAATTTTAGTGTTGTATTGATTTGGGATTGTTGATTGTTGCAGAGTCACGAGAAAAGGAGGCCCATACATGATTATATTGGGAAGGTACAGAAGGATGTGAGTGCAAACATGAGAGGGGTGTTAATCGATTGGCTGGTGGAGCTCTCGGAGGAGTATAAGCTTATCTCGGATACTCTATACATGGCTGTTTCGTACATTGATAGGTACATGTCACTCAATATCATCAAGAAACAGCGCCTCCAGCTTTTGGGTGTTTCATCAATGCTCATTGCCTCGTAAGTGTTATATTGATGGGCTACAATTATTATGTCTAGAATTAAGCGTTTTGTTACATCTTTCTAACTTGGTATGTGATTGTTGTTAATAGGAAATATGAAGAGATCAGCCCTCCTCGCGTGGAGGATTTTTGTTACATGACAGATAATACTTATACGAAAGAGGAGGTGGTCGAGATGGAGGCAGAGGTGCTCAAATCCTTGAGCTTTGAATTGGGCAATCCAACCATCAAAACCTTTCTTAGAAGATTCACAAGTATTGCACAAGAAGACAATGAAACTCCTGATTTGAACTTGGAATTCCTAGCCTCTTATTTGGGAGAGTTAAGCTTGTTGGACTACGCTTGTGTTAAGTTCCTTCCTTCGATGGTGGCTGCTGCTGTTATATTTTTAGCGAGATTTACACTCAACCCGAAGTCTAATCCTTGGGTGAGCATGCTGTGTTATAAAACTATTTTTGAAAATCTTTGTATGTTTGCTTGTTGCTTGTACTAATTACATCTCTGCAACTTGTAGAGCACCTCCTTGCAACGTTCCACTGGTTATCGACCAGCATGCCTGAAAGAATGTGTTCTGGTCATTCATGACTTACAATTGAGTAGAAGGGCAAACTCTTTGGTAGCTGTGAGGGAAAAATACAAGCAACATCAGTATAAACGTGTATCAGCATTGTTCCCTCCAGCAAAGATACCGGATTCGTTCTTTGAAGACTCCAGAAACTGAAATTAGTTGGTTAATTCAGATTTTACAATGTGCAAGATTCTTTGAGATTGGCTGCTGAAAAGATGCTGCCTGCTCAACCTATAATGCTTGATGCCCCGTTGATCAACTGTTGAAGACGTTCCAACAACTTATGCTACTGGAAGGGTGGTTTAACTCTCTTGGCAACTTTCCTAAAGCCTAAACATAGACAGTAACCTTGTAAATGTTTGAATGGGCAGCTCAAGATTTTGTTATAATTCAATCATAGACGGTCACAAATGAATACAGTCATAGGTAGATTGAAGATAGTTATATATAAACTAAATTGAATTACTTAGACACGCGATGCAAGTCGTTTACTGAGTCACCAATTTTTAGAGTGTAGTTTACAATTTTCAGGAGTAAAATTACACACGCCTAGTCCTTTGAAGAACAGGGAAAAATCGTGTAACTTAATAGAGACACAACACTAAATTTATGTGCGATTGATTTTGAGACATCAACCTGGTGCATACTTCTTTGAACTCTTTGTTGTGGTAATCTTAGTGCCCAATAATTTATAAGTAATCACAACATGTATGCATGATTTGGGATAGCAATAATCATGTTTCAAAATCTACTCATGGTAAAAGAGTGTCAAAAATATAGCCACAAAATATATATGGAAAATCAAGACTCATGTTTAAGATGAAATGACATTGAATCAAAGTTGTTTAAGCAGTGCAACAAAGAACTCCGCACTAATAATAGTTTTGCGAGGACGATGGAAGGTAGAGATTTGTTAGGGAAAGCACTAATTATATTACAATCCTCAAAAGCTAACCACACAAGCGAGCAGAAGAGACAACTTATCCTGTATTCTGGGCTTTTATTGTCTTGATTTTGAAGACTGATAGTACAGTCTAAAACTTCATTGATTCAGTGTGTAAACAATGTCTCATTTCTTCTAGGTGGTCTGTCTGGAACACTCCCGGGTTTGAACTTCGAAGCCTCATGTCTGGAAAGTTCAGGCGGGACAGGACTGTTGCTATGGATAAGCATTTGCTTCAGGTCATAGAACACATCTGAGTCGCCAACAGTCAAAAATGTCGTGGCAATACCTGTCTTCCCTGCACGCCCTGTTCGCCCAATACGATGGGTGTACGCTTCAATACTTCCAGGCATATCAAAATTTATTACATGACTAACATCAGGTATATCAATACCACGCCCGGCAACATCAGTTGCAACCAGAACATTGAATTTCTTCGCCCTAAAGCCTTCCAGGCTGATTTCTCTAGATTCTTGGGACTTCCCCCCGTGCAATGTTGTGACACGATACCCATCCTTGTCCAATGATTTAGAAACTGAATCGGCAACTTTCTTGGTGTTAATGAACACAATTGCAGTCTTATCACCAAGTTCATCCAAAAAGCTACGCAATCTATATAATTTTTCAGATTCTTTCATCATTATCACATGCTGAGTAATGAGGTCCGTCGCCTTTCCAGCAGTGCCAATTGTCACTACTACAGGATTTCTTAGGTATTTCCTGGCCAGCCTCTCCACAGCAGGGGGCATGGTAGCACTAAACATATATGTAGTTCGATATATCCTCTTCTCATCTAACTCTTCGTCCTCATTCTCAGGCTTCATGTTACTTGATGGCATAGCATCTAGAACTCCTACTACTTGGGGTTCAAATCCCATATCAATCATGCGATCAGCCTCATCAAGAACAACATAGTTACATTGGTTCAAGACAACATAACGCCGCTCCAGACAATCTAAAAGACGACCTGGGGTTGCTATAACAACCTCGCACCCTTGCCTAATCTTGAAGCCTTGTTCTTCAATTGATTGACCACCAACTATAGACACCACTTTAATGCCCAAATAATGAGCAAACTTAACAGTTTCCTCTTCAATCTGCTGGGCAAGCTCTCTAGTAGGTGCCATAACAACTGCATACGGCCCCTCAGCCTCGTTTTCTTCAGTTATGGGTGGAAGCCTAGTAATATACATCAACATCGGGAGCACAAAAGCCGCAGTCTTACCAGAACCAGTCTCCGCAACACCAATCACGTCCCGCTGCTGAAGTCCAAGAGGAATCGCAGCCATCTGGATAGGGGAAGGGGTCTTGTACCCTGCCCTATCAACAGCTTTAAGTAGCTCCGAACTAAGCCTACTTTCAATCCAACTCCTCATAGGCCGGGGAATTTTAGAACCCTTATAAGAAATATTAAAATCCTCCCTAAAAATTCGCCAATCCCTCTCAGTCATATCCTCAAGCTTCTTCTCAGTCCAATGCCTATCAACCCTCATATCGAACGTATCATACCGCTCAGCAGCAAGTTCCTTCTTCTTTTGAGCAGCAGCTTCGGCAGCAGTCTCCTCGACGCCATCCTTCTTACGAATCTCATCGCGCAAATCTTTCTCATTCTTGGCCGCCACTTTCTTCTGCTCCTTCCTATCCATCCCTGCTCGAAAACCTCGTCCAAACAACAGTCTCGCCTCATGAGGATTCTGATAAAGTACATTCATATCCCTACTAGTATCCTCCGTGTTCTCCCAATCGAATGAAAACCGAAACTTCTCACTCGGCTTAATGACCCTCTTCTTCGGCTTCTTCGATCCCAAATACTGCTCCTTTATCGCCTCAAGCTCCTTCTCCCTCTCTCTATCATTCAATTTTTCCATCCTAACTCGCTCCCTCGTTTTCTGATCATCATCACGCCCCCTTTCTCTCTCATCCCTATCTCTCCTCCTCTCCACTTCCCTCTTCCTCTCCCTTTCCCTATCATTATCCCTGTCTCTCTCCCTATTTCCATATTCCCGATCCTTATCCCTATCTTGATCTCTATTTCTTCCATAATCCCTATCTCTATCCTGATCCCGATACCTATCCCGATCCCTGTCCTTATCTCTATTTCCATATTCTCTATCCCGGTCCCTATTTCCATAATCTCGATCTCTATCTCTATCCCTATCCTTATCCTGATCATTAATTACATCTGATGAAGACGATTTAGCGACCTGGAGAAGCTCTTGTTGATGACGGCGTTGTTCGGAGACTTCGCGTTCGCGTTTTTCGATGGCGAGCTTTTGGCGTTCGGATTTAGAGATGAAAACCGGTTTCTTCGACGGGTTAATCAGCGGTGCCGCTGCTGAGTCGTCTGAACTTTTCATCATTTTTGGTAAAATTGAGGAGAAGAAGGTGGTTTAATTAGGTTTAGGGTTTTACAGAATTAATTTGGGGATTTTTTGTGATTTGGTCGCTTGGAGATTTGCGGGAGTTTAATCAGTCGCCGAACGAGTACGTTGCTAGTCCTGTGGTTAAGGTGGTTTAATTTGGGTTAGGGTTTTGCAAAATTCGATCCTCACAAGCAAGTCAGGTGTTCGATCGAATACTCGAGTAGATACTTTATCAAGACGGATTAATATCAATAATCAATGAGTGATTGAGTTGGGTTGCTTCAATCAAGTAAAGAGCCAATACTGAATTACGTATTTCGTTGACCACCCTAGTTGTAGGTAAATGGTGACAATAACGGAAAGTACGAGTCATTGTAACAAAGTGTAATCAATAAGTCAGACGAGTAAGTATGTAATCAGTTGGCAATAATAGTATTAAGTCTCTACTTTCTAATATTTTGATAATTTTAGTACTATCTAAGAACTCGACTTAAATGCAGCCGAGTTGGGTTTGGTGATCGTATAGGAAGGGGAGAGCAAATTATCGAACTAATTTATGCATTAAACTCGACTTAATGAAGATGATTAGTAAATAATTTTTTGTGTTATTTCCCCCTAAAAGTCGATCCTTATCATTGAATTTGAACTCTAGACCTTATTATTACGGATAAAATCTTATGTCCACGATAATCCTAGCGAGTAACTAGTGGTTACCTTACTACTACTGCTATGGATGAGATTGAACGTTAAAAGCTCAATTAGACTCATGACTTGGAGCATATTGGCAAATATCAAACTAGACGATAAATTCAAGATTTGCCCAACTGGACCAAACATCTCGATTCAGTTCGGCTTGCATATTAATATATGACTTTGACCCATTTATACTTTGGATGCCAGACTTGAAATTCCTAAGGCTAACATGAATCCTAAAAAACACTTCCAAGTCACATCTCTTCATCCCCTACTCATCTCTTCATCTCCCTCTCATTTGCCCAAAATTACCCAAATTGAAGCGGACCAAACTTTTTTGCGCCCAAACCGAATTATTTGCCACTCGAGCCAAACATGTGAATCGGACTGAACATTTTTGCTAACCGAACTATTTGCCAATCGAGCAAAGGGATCGAACCTGCGAAATTGAAACCTCGAGTCTTACATTCACAAGTTTCGAACCGAATCGAACCTAAGGTACGAACCCGTATGAACCAAACTCAAACATAATTACATTCGCCTAACTCGATCCGTTTATAGCTAATAAGTCTACTACTACCACATTGGTACATTACGCAATTCTATTTGTGGCATTAGGTAGTAGAGACACATATAATGTCAAGACATATTTGACTTAAAATCTATTGCCTTTATTTTTTCTTCCTTTTTCCCCTTTATAGATCTTTTTGTAAAGACTGATGCTACTTTTCCCATAATATCATGTGATGCCATGTTGCTACTTGTGGAATATAGTCTCAGCATTTGAATAAACAAGAAAAAAGAATTTATTTTAAAGCAAAAAAACATGAATTTACTTGAAGAGGGGGAGGTAGGCATGAAGGTTCAGTCTTTCACTTTAACTTTGACACACTATGCTTTTTTACAATTGAGGAGATTTCCTCCCTAACTAAGTTTCCTTTGCCTAATCACTTTTTCACCTTTATTTATTTGCTTACATTTGCTAATCTACTTTACTTATCACTAATCTAAACTAATTAATATATAAACTAGCTTATCATACTATATTATAATCTCATATGTTCCCTATATATTTAAGCCCACCATCAAGAACACCCCCCACATTTTACTTATATGCTTACTATACTAAGTTCATTATACTATTTTCTTAATCAAAATTTGTTTGCATTTTGATATTCAATTATAATAATTGAGTAAGTAGAGTGTTTCTTGATTCTAAAATAATTATTTAAAATGAAGAATAATAATAATAACAAGTCTTCAAATTTTCTTAAACATATAATTTCCATGATAAGTTCCATGGCAAAATCCAAATCAATGGCCATCAAGAGCAAAACAGAGGAGATGAGGGCCAAAGTTGTTGTGTTTTCCTTGTTGAAAGACAAGAGGCTTTCTTTTGGAGGCATTTCTCACAAGATCCATGCACTACTTGGTAATGGGCACCAAAATCAAGCCAAGAAAAACGACGACGACGAAGTTGATGATGGCAAAGCCATTGTGTTATACAACAATAACTCTGGAGGGTCAAGCAACAATCAAACTCACCAGGAGGTCGCGGATTCCCAACGCTACCTCCTGGAATACTATGGCCAGGTCGAGGATGAGGACGAGAAGTACCCTGACTTGACACACTCGTTATTTAACGAATTTGATGACGATGATTTATTGGGGGATGATCCAAATGCATCGGTTATCGATTTGGTGAGAAATTCGAAGGAAGAAGAAGGGGAGGATTTTAAGCTTGAGGATGAAATAGATCATGTAGCTGATTTGTTTATCAAGAAGTTCCATAAGAGGGTTCGCATGCAAAAGCTTGAATCATTCAAGAGGTATCAAGACATGCTTGATAGAAGTACTGCTTAAGTAATATAATAATGTAATATGATAATATTAGTAATTTAATTTATTACAATAATATTTTGTCTAGTAAACTATGGTTTTGATTATTTCCTTGAGATATATTAAAAGAATAAGCGAGTTATTACAAGCTTATAAATCTCAAGTCTAGACTTATTTTTGTAACTGTTCTGGTTTCTTTCTTTCTCATTTAATTTGAGATGTTCCAAAATACAAATGCTATAATCAAGCTTAGCTTCATCTATTTTGGTTATTATTATATAATTAATAAATACAATCACATGTATATATAATTAATAAGAAAATATAATCTTTTAAAATACCTCCACCATTTAAATAGTATACTTTACAGTTTTGATAATTGATATTTTATACTCCACCATTTAAAGTATACTTTACATTTAAATAGTATACTTTACAGTTTTACCTCCACCATTTAATATAATTTGTGTCATTTCTTATCTTGGTTAAATATATAAAAATGATTGTATTTTTAATATACATTTTACTCTTTATATGACACCGAATAATATTTATTTATTCAAAGTCAAATAAGTATGCAAGATGAGCCGAGCACAGCAAAGACAGTTGGTGGGACATATATAATCCAGAACACTTCCTTTCAAGATATTAATTTTTTCACCTTGTGTGCTTAGTTACGTTTCATGTATTCGGTGTTTATCTTAAATGTGTATTTCATATTTTCGATAGATATTTTGAACGCGTATTTTAGGCATTCGCAAGTATATCAAACTATATTTGATAAATTGAACGCATACGCGTTTGGTAAGGATAAAAATCGAAAAAAATTATTGTCTAAAAAGGAAGTGTCTTGTTAATAGTCTTTACGGAGTTATTTGGTGCGTATCTTGAATGTGTGTTTCATGTGTTTGATGTACATCTTAAATGCGTATTTTATGTATTTGCAAGTATACCAAAAGATGTTTGATAAATCGAATACACGTTTAGTGGCGAATTTACAATTGTTCAAACTGGTTCAATTAAACCAGCAAAAGTTTCTCTAGCATAGTTGTTAAGTTAGTACATATTTGAACAACCGACATGTCAACTCCATCCGTGTGTACGCTATTTGCTATTAGTATGTTTTGAACTACACATCCTCATCAAGATTAAATTGTCGCAATGGTTCTAGAAAGTTGCCATTTGGTCCTCGAAAGTTCAATAGTTACAAATTAGTCCTCGAAATTACATAAAAGTTTCAATTTAGTCCAAAAACTAACGGAACACTTAAAATTTAGTGAAATCTTTAATAGAAGCCATATGCACAGATACTGTTAGTTTAACGGCTCCATTAGTTTTCGGACTAAATTGCAACTTTTGTCCAATTTCATAGACTAAGTTGCAACTAATACACTTTCGAGGACCAAACAACAACCTTGACCCATTTTTTAGGACCACATCAGCAATTTTCTCTCCCTATTAACATATTAGTTGATGAGCCACAATTTTTTTTTATAATACAATAATTAGTCTACAACTTTATTTGTAATATCAAAGATTGACATCTTTTTATAATATAAAGTTCACTTTAAATCAAATTACTATTTATTTAATAATTCGTTCATATAACATTGAGTTTTTCTTTTTATCATTAGACATATTTTATAATATTAAAATAAAAAATCAATAAATATTAAATACTCATATTTATCATATAGAACCAGTTCTAGGTCCCTATATTTATTTCGTGCAAATTCTATAACCTATAACTTTTCCATTAAAAATTGGTGAGATTCAGAATTTAAGTATTAAATATTTATTAAATAAGTAAAGAGGAAAATTATTATATATTTTGAATTACTATTTCAAATATGGTAGATTCGCCCTTACACATATTTCATTCGTGAGATAAGAACAAAATTGATAATCTTAAAAGGAAGGGTCATGAAAATAATCTTTATGTAGTTAGTAAGGGAAGTGACATATCGCACGTAAAACATAGAGATATCACGCATGCCTGTATTTTGTCGGTCAGAGCAAATCAGGTGCACTATTGTTGAATGGATTTAATAGGTACCCATGTCATCTTTATTCGAATCTTAACTGTTGAGGTAAAGTATCTATACTCTCAAAAACTTGTGAATTAATATGTTACTCATCTGTTTTATTTTAATTGATTTCATATTTTTCGAAATACAATTTCAATTATCAATTAATTTATATTTATATAATAAAAAATTATAAATAATATTATGAAAGTATTTTTATTAGCGTATACATTTATACGCTAATACATTAAATGTATACGCTAATAATTTTAAAAACAAATTTAATTATATCAATTTTATATTTCCGGACAAATAAATATAAAAATAATTTGTGGTCAAAATTTAAGACGAATTTTCAGAACGTCATTAAGTGGAATAGAGGGAGTAATAATTAAAATACTGACCAAGCATGTAGAATTTTCTCTATTTGTGTTCGGGCCACTTTATATGAGGAAAGAGTATATTACATAATTCCAGAAGATATCATCCTAAAATCAATTGATAATAAATAGAATAAGTTATTAGTTTATTAAGTATTGAATTTTTATTTTTTATTTTTTAATATGAAACTTTTACATGCGATAAATTTTAAGTTCGTTTAAAATAATCTTTAATAAATTTGGGGGACCATGAAATTACAGGTTTACCATCTCTAGTATTCGTGGGTTAAATTAAAGGAGTTTTATGGATTAGAATGAACGATAATACATTCTTGAGCAGTGTAACACACCTTATCCCAATTTGGTTAGAACAGGGATTCCGCTACTGTAATTTGACTGTTATTTTGTCGTGATGGCCTTACGCGCCCTTACACAACTTGAAAACTAATGAAACCAACACCCATATTATGGAGATTTGTGGAATATCATCATGAATTAGGTAGGTGTGGGTACTTTGTAGGCGTGTTGAAGAATTTTAAAATTCGATTCGGTTCGAGATGGTTGGCTTGAATCGAGTTCAAACCCTCCTCCTTAAATAGATAGGATTCATTAAGATATCGAATAGCCTAGTGGAAAAGGTTCTCGCTAGTGACCAGAAGGTCCTAGGTTCGAATTTCACCTCATCGCTAATTTACAAAAAACAAAAAACAAATAGATAGGATTCATTCTATTGGGCTCGAAAAGTGACATTTTTAATTTTTTGGGAAAGGTCAATGAAGAAAAAATTGTCAAAATAATTTCAGTAAATGTATGGTCTACACAAATATTCTTTGATATTGACGTAAAAACATGTACAGTTTGGTCTCTTTTTTGACGCAGACGTTAAATTTTGACAGAAATTAAGGTATAATAGAATGTTCAAAATCTAAATATGTTTCTTCGAAATGTGCATTTTAGTTACTCAGGTAGGGTCAAAATAGAATTTTCCCTATTTCTGTCAAAATTTAACATCTCCCTTAAAAGAGGAACTAAGGTGTTCCATTTCGATCAAAATCAGGGACCATTTGCATATATCGAACATTTACAGGGACTAAAATGCAGCATGCACATGTTATCTGGAACCATTTCAACAATTATCTCGATGAACTAATAAAGTCTTAATAATTGGGGGAATATGATTTTTGGCATAATTTGTATAGCACACTTAACTTTTTTCCTTTTTCTTTTTCTTTTTCTTTTTAGCTAGTTGCTCACAGAAATGTAATAATTATTCTACAAATTTTCAAAACAAAGTTAAGTCTTGTGTGAAAACATATTTTCATATATATAAGTATATAACAATATTTTCATATATATAACAATTATACAAGAAAATTATTGATTACGAACTGAATCAAGTTAATTTTGAGACACAATTCTAAAATTTGAATTTCATTAAATTTCAAAGAAATTGATCGAACCACTTGGATTAAAAATATAAGGCTTTTTCTAGTTACACCAACCACAATAATATACAATTTCGATAAAACTAAAACAAAATAGTGGCATATAGTTAACAAAAATGCCAAAATCAACTAATCAAAACTCCTATCAATCAACAATCACACGAAGAATTCAAAATGTACACCATCATCATATACAACTATTGAACTATATACCATTTCACTAGAATTAATATACGTACACCATTATTTCATGCATTAAGTAAAATTTTGTATTTACTCTAAGCTTCGACTTAATCTGTGTAAATAATAGATCGTCTGTTATATTCGTTAACACTATCATCATGATAAATCAACGGGACAACGTTACACAAATTCGAACTAAAAATCATACCCTTTGCTTAGATTTCTTCCCTTTTCCTAGGAACCTCTTCATCCTACTCTTCGACACAACCTTAGTAGATATAGCTTTTGATGATGATGATGATGATGAACCATGTCCAAGGTTTCTTGATTTTGTGACAACAATGGCACTTTTACTTCTCCTCTTTGTTGAAGAAAAAATATTAATTTTCACTTTCTTTTTCTTCTCCCTTTTCTCCTTTATCGTTTCGAGCTTCGGCTTCCATTGCTTCACGCCAACAAGCAGAGCGTAGTCTTTCTTCAACTCCTTAGTAGTACACAAAACAAGCTTACCATCATCATCCTCTTTATGTCCATCCATTAACCGTGAAATAAACTCATCCGAAACGTTAACTCGAAGAATCCCCGAGGGAGTTTTCTGAATATGGAAAGGTTGGCATTTGAGTAAAGCTTTCTTGAATTTGTTATCAGCAAGGGTTCTTGAAGAGGCAAGAAAAGAGGTGATGGAGACAACTGAAAGAACAGATTGAAAGAGGTGGTTTGGTAGAACAAAATATGAGTTGCCATGTTTGAGTTTGTCATTTTGGGACAAAGCTGGGATTTTTTGGCCTATGTAGAATGAATCAGAGTTGCAGACCATGTGTTTTGGGAAATCTAAGACAAGTTCTGAAACTTTTATTGGTTGATGATAAATCTTGACTATTCCATCTGCTCTGATCAGCTTGATTGCTCTTGTTTTGGATCTTTTTATTGGTTTTCTTGATGCTGTTGAGGTGTCCTCAGGTAAAGGACATGTAGGCATTATGCAGCTGCGATTTCCCATTAACTGAAGGAAAAAATTGCAGAGAAAATGGTGATATATAATTCAAGGAAAAAATATAAGGTTTGAATATAGTTTTTAATGTGTTGTTGGACTATTCTAGAGAATGGAGAATTTTGATATTGCAGGCTTGTTGAGGATTGAGGATAGAATTGTTATGAGACATGTGGATTTAAGTTCATTTTTAGAGGGAGGGAGGGAGGGAGGGGGAGGGGGGGGGGGGGGAGGGGGTGGAAATTTGTTTGAATTGAATGGTCAATGAAAGAGACAAGAAAGGAGGAAGGGCAATTGTTAAAGACTTGTGAAAAATGGTTTTTTGGTTTTGGATTATTGTCATTCTACATTGGTTGCTTTTTTAAAATTGAATTTGTTTGACTAGGGGTTCAAAGTGGACTGGTAGAGTTGGCAAAGAAGCATTGGCATTTTCTTGATATGGTGATGATGTTTGATTGAGAAGTTTATTTTGCCTCCTCTTCTTGTCTCATTTTGCCCCCTATACTAATATTTATTTTAATTGCCCCTCAAAATGTACTTTCGAGCAAACGAATACACGGTCGTGGGCTGGGTTGAATATGTCCTTGATGAGGTTGCACGTCGAGTTGAAGATTGAATAGGTTGGCTTGAAGATGTGGGGGCTATTGACTGTACATACATGTTGTGTAGAAGCAGTCAACTCCGGCCTCCTTTGACAAGCACATCTCCTACTCGTGATATAGGGACCAAAATGAGATCAAAATAGTATTAGTTGGACAAAATAAAATTATCCAGATAATTTAGAGGGCAAGCAGAAAATAAGCCTTTTGTTATGGTCATAATGTATGGGCTTCATATGTATGTGTATGAAATTTATTATGATCAAGTTGTAATAAATAATTCACGTACATAATATAATAGTATTTGTTATGATTTGTTTGATAATGTAGGACTTGGACATGACATTAAAATGGTGTATAATATATTAAATTGGCACTTAGCTCTTTATCATTATTAATTGGTGCATAGGTATAAATATAATTAATAATGTGTAAGATTATTCACAAAAAATTACAATTGGAAAAGATTAAGAATTGTTGATGAAGACACATGAAAACAATGACACATTAACTAAAAGCTTATTATTGGTATATTTACTAATATTTATTAAATTGGACTGTAGTATGGAAATGTATGAGTAGTTTCGTATTTTAAAAAATAAAAATTTCATGGAATAATATTTCTTAATTCAAAAAGAATAGTCTATTTGAACAAAAAATTCTAGGCGTGTATATATGTGATACAAAATATATTACCTATTATATATAATAAGTATTTTATAGAGATATTATATGATGCTTTGTGCCTTTTATACATGGATGCTAATAATAAAGCTGATAAGATTCCTAAAGACTAGAGAAAATTAGTCAAATAAACCATGTGTATCTCATTTCTATATGTTTTAAAATATAAAAAGTGGGAAATAACATGAAATTCCATGCATGTGATTAATTAATTGTTGTAAGTTGTGGTAGTGTGAATGCGTGCAGACTTGAGAGGTTGACTTGCATGGATTCTAATTTCTAGTCGTTCAAGTTTATCAAGTGTTAAGTAAACTAAACCAAATTAACTCGATTGCTAATATTCATAATGATAAATAGAATTTTACTTCAAAGATAAAATAACAGGTATATGTGTAATATGTATAAGGGCTTAGATTTCTGGTATTGAGGATAATATTTAGTATTAGGTATTAAACTTACATCAATCAATGGATTACTTTTTTTTCATAATCAATTTTCATCTAATGATCACAATAATGAAAGGGCATTTTGTCTTTTATCCAAATTCAAAAATCAAATTGGAAGGTTGGACCACTTTGTTTATTAATATTGAACCAAAATTGATTTTTTATTTTACCCTTCATTAAAATTTAAAATATGTTAATTTCAATTGAAAATCTCTAAATTGAACAGTTTGATAGAAGACAAGTAGACCGGTTTTGAAACTTGAATAAGCAAATTGACTAGAACAATTTAAGCTTTTATCACTATGCTTCGAATGTCTTTGCTTTTAGAACATTTTAATTTGGTCAACCACATATCGTAGTGTCTAACATGTTTAAGGGTACCTGTTATCATCAACATGGGCAAAACTAGGATGAAAATAAAGGGGAGACAACTTTGAGCAAAATAAAGTTGAGGGCCAAAATAAAATAAAATAGTTCAAATATCAAAAAGAGTTTAAAATGAAAGACAAATATGTTTTGAAGGGCTTGAACCATGACCTCTAAGTTTTGAAGAAAAGATGTAACTCACTAAGCTATATTTTCACTTGGTTTATTTACACTTTTTATTTTATAACAAATGTTATCTCAAACACACTTAATTCGATGGCCCAAGTGGTTAGTCTCCTAGGTAGTGTGGGGTTGTTTATTATATTTTTCATGGGTTTATTCCTTATCACATGTATGGGATGTGACTCGAAATATATTTTCAGCTTGAGTGTAGCCGTCACTAAAGCTAGTGAAAAGTTGTCAATTACTGGGTAATTAAGCTTAGGGCCTCGTAACACGTGACTAATATAATAAATAGGTTTTTGTATGCCTTATGCCTCTCTGACTAGCACCCCACTAACTACCTCTGCTCATACCGATATGTACAACTGTAATTCCCCTCATTCTGGATACGTTAATAGCTGAGGGCTTCCTAAGTACTGCTTTAGGTCCTCAAAGGCTTTCACACATTCCTCATCCTAATGAAACTCTACCTCCTTCGAGGCTTAGGGTAGGTTATTGATGAATAAGGGTAAATTTTGCTCAAATGACTTAGCTACTAAACAACCATTCAACTTTTTGGTAGTTGCATTCTTATCAAAGCTTTAATCTTATGAGGACGAGGCTCGATACCCTTCTTACTGATCATGTAGCCTAACAACTATTCCGAAGTTACGCCAAATGAACATTTGTCCGAGTTTATTTTTAAGTTGTTCTTGCGTAGCTGAGTGAACATTTCCATCAAATTTTCATTAATGAACCTTGCTTTTGACCAACATGTCATCTACATATATCTTTATATTTCATCCAATCTGGTCAGAGAAAATAAGTTTACCATCCTTTGATATGTTGCGTCCGCATCTTTCAACCAAATGGCATTACCTTCCACTAATAGAGTCCATGCTAGTGATAAAGGTTGTTTTGCTAGCATCACTTGGGTGCATCTTGATTTGACGGTAACCTTTAGAAACATCCATGAAATCGAATACTTCATGGCCCGCCCTTCCGTCTACCAGCCTCGCTAAGCAAGGTAAGGGGTAGAAATCTTTTGAGCAAGCCTTATTTAAATTGGTGAAATCGTGCACATTCGCCATGTTTTGTTAGGGTTTTTCACTAATACTACATTAGCTATCCAGCCGGGGAATTTAAGTTCCCGAATAGCCTCTACATGCAACAAGGCCTCCACCTCCTCCCTTATAGCTTGACTTTTCTCCTCATTAAATGTCCACTTCTTCTGTTTAATTCGGGTCATCAAAGGATCGATATACATGGGGTGAATAGCTATTTTTGGGTCTAGACCAGCCATATTCTCTCGTCCCATGTAGATACATTATATTAATTAAATTTCTTTAAATACACATTAATGATCTATTTTCCTAAATCACATATTATGTACCCACAACAAGGTTCCATTTGGTACCGCACCCAAATAAAAGTACATAAGGGTAGAATACGAAATCAACCCCCAAAATCGGATCCTTAGAGTCTCTGAAAAAGATACATAAGTAGGAGTTAGACTAATAAATAGTAAGGGGTTAGGGTTTAAAGTAAAAAGGCAAGGGTTTAAGGTAATAGCGTATTAGGGTGCTAATTATGCTAAAACTTTCTTTTGGGCCCAAAATCATGCTTTTCCCTTTAAAACTAACGTTTATGGACTAAAATGCACATTTTGTACCAATATCTGGTACAATTTCCGCAGACCCAATATTAACTAGGACCAACCCTGTAATTTGCACATATTTATTGTGACTATCTTGGCAATTTTCTCTCGGATACTATATCGGGCAACTTATCAGATACATGTTAATTTTTTTTACCCGTTCCCTGTCGATTATCTTATCGGGTGGATAAACAGACCGAAAATTTTAGACCGAGTTCTCCTAGTCCAGTAACAATCCTAATCTCAATGTAAGTTCGTACAATGATGTGATGTTCGGCTCACATCCTGGACCCGTTCGTTTAGGTGTACTAGAGTAGCCCAGCCAATTCGTGGGCTATATAGGACTATTATTTTAGGGGTCAATCACATACTAACGTTGCCAAGTTTCTTATATAATCATGTTTTATTATCTATTCAAATAAATGAGTTTTCCTTTCTTAAGTATTACTCCCTAGTCCCTATATAATAACATTGGTTATAAAAAATAAACCATCATTTAGGCAACAAGTTTTAGCTGGCAGTTCAAACTTGTAGCTGGTAACTGCTAAGATGAAGTAAAATATTGATTGGATAGAGTAAGCTAAACTACATTAGTTAAGCCCTTGAACTATAAAAAAAACATCTGATAGCTTAGCGCGAAAACAGCACCATCGATGCCCTTAATAACTATGTTCCCAAATTAGAAGGCATATTATTATGTTATCTTTCAACGAGCACATTACAAGTATGGAGTCGCGCTTAGGTGATTAAGGATGATATCCAAGCACGATGCTTAAGTTGGACGTTATTGAAAACTATATGAATACGCGACAGAGGGAAAAGTAGTAGTGCTCCAAATACATACATCACATGCTCGTGCTTGACCATCATTAATCATCACATGTTTTTCTGCTATCCTAAAGTTTTTTTCCTGCAAAAAATGCATAAGAAATATTTAACAAATTCATTAAAGGAAACAATAATGTCTTAATATATAAGGCAAACAAACCTTGACCTCAAAGTTTGGGGCCAATGCCTTTATAAGAGCCCTTTTTCTGGTCCTCCAAAGTGCAAGAAGCCACTAAACATTGCATGTATAAGAAATCAAGATGTGTCCCAAAATGTTGTCCATATCAGTTTGCATCCTCTTCATTGTCTCAGCTGCAACGGCTGCTGTTCCTAAGAAGCCAGTAGATGTTCCATTCAGCAAAAACTATGTTCCTACATGGGCATTTGATCACATTAAGTATTTCAATGGTGGCTCTGAGATCCAACTCAATCTTGACAACTACACAGGTATATATACTACAACCACAACTAAAAAAAATCAAGAGGAAAAGAAAAACCTTATGACAAAAACGGGTCGTAGACGATGGGACAAAGTTATAGCTTAGTCCACATAGTCATACGATCCCGGATTTATCCTCAAAAGTAGTACAAATGTTACAGTTTGGTCCCTGAAAATGACAAATGCTGCACATTCGTCCATATTTTGGACGGCAAAAACAGGGAAGAATATGCAACATTTGTCATATTTATGGACGACCGGAGATATTTGAACCACTTCCAGTAACAAATCTGCGACAGTGGGACTACACTACAACTTGATACATTATCTAAGACCAATTCGACAATTAATTATTAACACGATATTGATATTGTTGTGTGTGCAGGAACTGGATTTCAATCAAAACATTCTTACTTGTTTGGGCATTTCAGTATGCATATTAAGATGGTTGGTGGTGATTCAGCTGGAACAGTCACTGCTTTCTATGTAATATGATTCACCTTAACTAACATTCATCATTTTGCTTCGATTATATGGTTCTTGACTTTAATTTGGATCCATTTTTTCAGCTATCTTCTCAAAATAATGAGCACGACGAGATAGATTTCGAGTTCTTGGGAAACAGAACAGGGCAGCCATACATTTTGCAGACAAATGTGTTTAGTGGTGGAAAGGGAGCCAGAGAGCAGAGGATTTTTCTCTGGTTTGATCCAACCAAAGAATACCATACCTATTCTATCCTTTGGAACATGCACCAGATTGTGTAACTCATTTCTAAACTCACTTCAATTTAGAACGACATGGCTTCGGATCGTGTATTACATTTTTTAAGACATCCGGTTAAAATCAGAACGTGTCTTGTTTACTTTTGTAAAAATGGTTCCAAAACGAACGAAAAATAAAACACGTGACACAATTTGAAAAAGTATAACATAAAACGTAACATATGATCCGGACTATGTCATGATTGTTCTTCGTATCCCCGCCTGTCTTGAGTGTTTCTTGAAATCTTGATCTTATATATTTCTAAATGCAGATTCTATGTAGATGATATACCAATAAGGGTGTTCAAAAACAGCAAAGATATTGGAGTAAGATTTCCCTTCAACCAACCCATGAAACTCTACTCAAGCTTATGGAATGCAGATGATTGGGCAACCAGAGGAGGACTAGAAAAAACAGACTGGACTAAAGCCCCCTTTGTTGCATCATACAAAGGCTTCCATATCGATGGTTGCGACGCCTCGGCCAATGCTAAATATTGCGCTACTCAGGGGAAGAGGTGGTGGGATCAAAAAGATTTCCAGGACCTCGATCGTTACCATTGGCGACGCGTCCGGTGGGTTCGGAGCAAGTACACGATTTATAACTATTGTACTGATCATGTTAGGTACCCTAAGGTTCCACCTGAGTGCAAGAGAAACAGGGATGTATGAGTTCATAAGGTGGTATATATAATTCATCTATTATTGTTGTGTGAGATGGTATAATTATTGGAAAAATGAATGCATTCTTGGTTTTGTTTGGATTCAGATGGTGTGTAAAAGCATTTGAAGATTGAGAAGCATCATGATTCATGCATATAAATTAATGGGGTTGAGTCAAGTTTAGTCATCTTTTGTTTTTCAAGTAAAAAAATGGTCTCTTCATTTAATTTTATCGACAAAATCTTTATATATTTTATATATGTCCTATATTTTTTTAGGTCTTTTTTAAAATGTACCTTAAGGGTACATGTTAACTATTAAATATGAAAATAAAATTTAATATTTATAAACGTAGAAAGTTAAGGTGCCGTATAAACATCATCAATACAAATTTCCGTACGGAATTTATATAAGGTGCCGTATCTTTTTAAGGGATTAGGGGTGTAAAAATTATACATATACGAATTTATACGGATAAATATTATACGGAACCGTAACCGTTCCGAAAATACATCGAAGCTTGTCCACTTCTTATTTAACGGCAAATAATTTCGGTCATGAGTGACAATTGGCCGGAAACATTAGATCATTGATTATAATATTCTTTACAAAATTGAATATTTAAACAATCATTAAATAAACACTAACTAACACATATTGTCACATTTTGACTTTTATTAATTAAACATAACAAAATTTGATCATAAAGTTTCATTAAAAGATAATAAATAATATAGTTTTGTGGGAGTTTGTTAGATTCGTCTCAATATATATATTTGAAATATCAACATTTTACTCCCTCCGTTCCAAAATACTTGACTTCACGTTTTTCGAAACACAACTTCAATCATCAATTACTTTATATCTACATTATATAAAATTACAAAAAAATAATATTATGAAAGTATTTTGAAAAACGAATTCAATTATATCAATTATATATTTTTTGGACTAATGAATATAAAGTAATTTGTAGTCAAAGTTTGACACGAATTTCCAAAAGGTCAATTAAATTGGAACGGAGGGAGTACCATTTTGTACGTGTAGAATAATAAATATTTATGTTTTAAATCGTGTTTTGTTGACCCCCCAAAGTCAAAATATGACGATGATTTAGGAAGAGAGGGAGTATTATTTTAGTCAATTCAATTCCATTTATAGCATGTGCAAAACAAAATAAACTAAT
This sequence comes from Echium plantagineum, assembly GCA_003412495.2. NCBI lineage: Eukaryota > Viridiplantae > Streptophyta > Magnoliopsida > Boraginales > Boraginaceae > Echium > Echium plantagineum. The sequence goes on from CM016568.1 coordinate 10,519,006, forward strand.
CAATTGAGTACTTCTCTTAAAAAAAGTTAAATAGAAAAAAGAGGTCAACTAAATAGTGCTCATCTAACCGACATCTAGACCCACCAACCCCATCAGGTTGTGAAGTAGTACACGTTTGTAGTGAAGAAGAACAAGAAAGCAGAAGAAAATGGCAGCTCAAATTCAATTCCCAAAGTCAACTCTCCATGTAGAGCCTAGTTTGTTTCTTGGTAATAATGTTCCTTGTCTGAAACAGACCACTTTCTTGAAGTTCGGTAATAATGTTTACAGTATCAAGAATCATGGGAAGTTGAGGTTGGTTGTTTCTGCAGTAGATAGGAATTCGAGTAATAGTAAAGGGAGTGAAAAGAAGGGAGCAGGTGGTTCATCTGTGTCTGTGTCCAATTCAAATTATGTGGTTCCAATGGATAACTCTTCTTGCATCATAAGGCCTCTTGGTGAAATCCTTAGAGACCTTAATAAGAGGATTAATGATAATATCATTAAGATTAATGATCATGGTTATGATTCAACCTTCATCCCTTGGTTAGTTTTATTGGAAAGATTGCTTTTTTAATGAAATGATTATGTTGTGGTTTGATTGTTTGAGTTAGTATTTTAAGTAGAATTTGTTTGGATAGTCTTGTTAATTTGTTTTCTTTATTGAAAAAGATTGATTTTTTTGGATGAAATGATTATGTGGGATTTGATCATTTGAGTTAGTGTTTTGAGGTAGAATTTGTTTTATTTTCTTTTTTATTTGTTTGGTTTATGTAAAATGATTCATTTGAAAAGGTTTTTTTTAAAAGAAATAGTGATGTGTAAAATTAGATTGTTTGATTGAATGTTTTGTTGAGTGAAATGATTATGTTGGATTTTATCATATGATTAGTGCTTTTAAGTAGATTATGTTTAGTTAGTGCTTTGGATTTGTTTGGTTTATGTTAAATTGATTCATTTGAAAAGAATGTATCTTTGGAGCAAATAAGTATGTGTGTGGAATTTTTGATCATGTGATTTAATTCTTTATATAGAATTTGTTTGGTTAGTATTCTTAATTTGGCTGATTTATGTTAAGTTAGTTCATTTGAAGAATGTTGCTTTTTGTTGGACAAAGTGATCTAATGAAATATGATCAAATTGTGTTTTAAGTAAAACTTGTTAGGTTTATGTGAACTTAATTCATTTGAAAAATGTTGCTTTTGTCAGATGAAATGATTTTGTGGAATTTGTTCTCTTGTTATTATCTTTTAACTAGCATTTGTTTCTGGGTCGATCTAATGATGGTGATTGCTCTTTTAGGTATCACGCCAACCGTATGTTGAGCTTTTATGCTCCAGGTATTTCCTATGGAATATTTGACTGACTGATGTTGAAGTTTCCATTTGCCAATCATGCTCAGGCTCTATTTATCTTTGTACATAGGCTGGTGCGGTGAGATTCGTGATGTTATATTCTCTGTCAATGGAAGCGTGACTGTGGTATACAGGGTCACTATTCGAGGCTCTGATGGAGAGGTACACATTTTGCAGTCAGTGCATTCAGATACTAATGTCATGTCGCCAGAATCCAAATGCACCATTTATATGTTGCAGCCATGTGTTTGATTTGATTTTAATTGCATCGGATGGAAGCAGATCCTTAATATAAAAGATGGTGTTGTCGATAGGGCGAATTCACATATGTAGTGCTGGGATTCTTAGGAATTTCCTTTCTACCAAAAAAAATTTACAAGACCTTTATCTTTACCTTATAACCCCTCACTTTCTACATTAGATGGTTTACCAATGTAACCTCCATCCCGTTATCAGCTAGAGGCATGCATCATTTCGAAGTATCCTGTAGAAACATAGCCAATACTCTGAACTAATACCTCTTTTTTTTTGGTAAACAAGCGATTGAATATATTAAAAGTTGGCAATTACATATTATGTGAAGTCCAACTAATACCTCTTTTGTGTGCAATAGATATAGTTTTTTGTTCATCACTATGTGAATAAGCTAAAGATATTTAAACTTCAGATTGTTAGTAAATAAAATTGACTGCCTTGTAGCATAGGAACTAGAATGATACCTACTCAGCATTATGTTGAATGGTTATGTATGCATAGCTATATTTGAATGTGGGGTTAACTCTCCCTTTGACCAACTTGATAAGATGTGATCTATGTTTGTGCTTCATTTGTTTTTATTGTTAAACTCATGAATTTCACGTATTCTACTTGTTATCACAATGACTTCCTCTCACCCAAAAGAAATGCACCTTAAAGTACCTTTTGCCATTTATAACTTTAGTTTTGAAATCGCATATGGGTCATGGGATTGGTTGTACCTGAATCAGCCGTTGGGTGTTAATGAATAGAGACCACTATACCTAAACAAAGTCATGCATTGTTGTCTTCTTCTTCGGGATAGCCCTTATGTTTTAACTTGTTATCCTCATTGGCATTACATATCTAGGACAAGTCCATGACAAGCATAAAATGGTGTTTAAAACATATATCTACCATTCTGGTCCTCATCCGGTGAAGCCCGTTTGTATCTAATGCTACTAAAAAGAGACGGTAATAATATATCAGGCCACTTTTTTGGCTTATATCTTTTCAAGAGAACCTCTGACGTTTCCTATTGGTTAACGGATCATGTACCTCCTGCTCTTGAATCTGTTTTATCTATATTTGCAGTATTGTTGTTGTTTTCGTTGATCATTCTTTTCCAATCATTATATTCATGCAGGCTTATCGAGAATCAACTGGTACGGTATCTTCTAAAGATAAAAATATTGTGGACCCTGTTGCAGCGGCAGAAGAAATAGCATTTTGTAGAGCATGTGCGCGGTTTGGCCTTGGCTTATATTTGTACCATGAAGAGTAGATGCTATCAGATCCTCCTAGCCTCCTATCTGATATTCAATCAAGTTTTTTCTGCACCCAAACTATGATATTTATGTTCTGTCGTAGAATTGTATATATTGATCACGAGACGATCAAGTTATGTTCTATATCTTAAAAGTTAAACCATGGAGAGCTACTTTTTCTTTTTTTTGCTATTGATGATAGTTAAACTTCTGCCATGTTGTAGTTGAAGGCTCAGGATGGGATTAAGTAGAGAAACTCTATGAATATTAGGGGAACAAAGAAACTTTATTGGGTATATATTTTGCCTTCAAATCTACTTTGGGAAAAATTTTCAGCAGAGATGTTGTTGACCTTGTGGCTAGGTTTGGTGTGCAAGTGCAATATGAGGAGAGTATTTTTATCAATTATTATACCATTCGGCTCGTTTACAAGTTACAAGCTACATGAAGTCATTCGTGTAAGATCGAATTTGTGTTGGTAAGGGGCAACACTACACACACCCCCCCCCCCCCCCCCCCACACACACACACCAGAATAGTGTAATTCTTGGATGTGAAATGACTATTTTGCCCTCAACTTAACGATCTTTTTTATGACACTTGCTAAGGGAAGCAAAATAGTCATTTCATACAAAACTTAGTTGTAATAATTGTCAGGCAAAGAGATTTACCAGTCATGGCTGGAAAACTTAATTGCATACTAGCAAGCAGCCATCTAAGTCTATCCTGTCAAAATTGGGTAAATTAATCGATGTTCAACAAAGGGGAAAAGAGATTGTGATCGAAGCTGTAACAAAATAAGCTTAATAAAATTTTGTTGGAGAGAACAAGGGGCAGAAGGTAGAGGAAAGCTGGATGCACGAAGTGAAAATACTGCACTTCACGAAGTGATTGAGAAGTTTGAGCACTACATTAAAAGAAATCTTTCCTTTTTTGACCTTTCTTTCCGCCGCCTATTTCTTAATAAGTAAAGGCGGGAGTTCAGTTTAATTTGAACTAGTGGAGTTCAGCTTTTAATAAGATAAATCTGACAAGTGAAGCCATGCCCTTACTTGTTAGGTTTAACAACCATTTAGTTCTCTTGCCCGTGTCCCTAGATAAGATTCTAATTCTTGTATATTCTCTCGTCTGCACACAAAAATGACCAAAATATTGGTCCAATGTGAATAAACTGACCAAGATAATATCTAAAAAAAATTTTGCTTCCTTGAATGTGCAAACTTTACACATAAATCTATAAATTTTATGCTTCTTTGGATGTGCAAAATAATTATCAGGCAAACCAGTTATGGCTCCAAAACTTAGTTGCATGCTAGCAAGAAGCCACCTAAGTGTATCCTGCCAAGATTGGGTAAATCGGTCGATGCTCAATAAAGGAGAAAAGGGATTATCATCATAGCCGTAACAAAATTAGCCTAACAAAATTGAGTAGTTTGTGTGAGAGAACAAGGGGCACCAAGGGCGGAGGAAAGTTTGATGCACGAAGTGTAAACAGTGTACGTCACGAAGTGATTGAGTACTTTGAGTATTGCACCGCACGTCAAATCTATCAAAACACTATAAATAAAATTAAAATCAATCTTGCTTTTTCTGACATCTCTTTCCGCTACCTATTTCTTAATAAATAAAGGGAGGGGTTCACTTTAATTTGTATTAGTTAATTAAGCCTTTTTAATAAGATCAACAATCATTTCATTCTCTTGTCTGTGTCCCTACATAAGATTCTAATTCGTGTATGTTTTCTCATCTGCACAAAAAAATGATCAAATAGTCTTTTCACCCTTAATAAAAACACTGTTTTTGATTATTTGGGTGTGTGTAATGTGTGTAACAGATTAGCAGATCAGGTTGGTAAAATTCTATATTCTTTCAACCCCATTAAAACCAAGTATTTTTCTTTTATAAATTAGCGATGACGTGAGTTTCGAATCGAGGACCTTCCGGTCACTAGCGATAGCTTTTTTTTTTTTTTGTAAAACCAAGTATTTGAACTTTTGGCATGTAAGTTTCACATAATTCCACATTGGTACATTATACATTTCTGAAAGGCTCAACATTTGTCTTCTTCACTAGAAGTAGGAATTCAGCAAGGAACAATACTAACGGAAATCATTCACCTCAATGCTTTATATAGATAATTTGAGGTAAATAATCTCACCATCTCTTTGAAATGTATAAAAATTGAATCTTTCTGATTAATTTATTCATTTACTGAATTTTCATAATCTGGGCATGTTTAAAAATTACTTCTTTCTGATTAATTTGCTGAATTTTCATAATTTGGGTTTTTGTTTAGAGCTACTAGTTTAAATGTTGGTTTTTCGCTCCTTGATATTTACTAGGACTAATTTATCAACGTACGAGAACTCTAGCCAAGTTAGTTTTGAAGTTCCTGTTTGCGTTGATCAACTCACTAAGGCCTACCTTCGTTTCTTATTACAATTGTAAGGATGCATACTATACTATCAGACCCCTTACCCGCTCTTGGGCGGTAGCCTCGAGGCATTAGGACATATTGTTGTTGTTGTTGTTGAGGCTCACGGCATTAGAACATATTTTTGTTGTTGTTATTAAGAATCTATGGGGTTCATATATATAATTAATTGGTTGTAGATGTACTCAATACCTTATGAATATGACCGGAAGGTCTTAGATTACCAATGGGGATTGGTTTCCTCTATACTTTGCGCACGTGTAACATGTGCTCTTCACCGGGGCTGGCTCTGGTGCCATAAAAGAGTCCATGGATTCTTAACATTGTTGTAGTTGTTGTTATTGTAAGGGGTACGGTACCGATTTACGTACTTGCTGATAAAAACAGATATTTGGATATATGAATAATTCCAGCAGACAGAGTACCCTTGGGGATGGGAATCAGCATGTTTTGGACTATCTGAAACGAATGAGGGTTGAAAATCCAGGATTCTATTATGCAGTTGAAGGTGGCAATGAGAACTTGAATGGAAATATATTTTGGGTTGATTCCGCTTCCAGGATTAACTACAATTATTTTGGGGATACTGTGAGGTTTGACACGTCCTACCGTGCTGGTGGCTATAAGGTGCCATTTGCTAGTTTCAGTGGCGTAAACCATCATGCACAACCTGTTCTTTTTGGTTGTGCTTTACTGAACAATGAGTCTGAAGGTTCATTAGTGTGGATCCTCCAAACCTGGCTTCAGGCAATGCATTTTAATGCTCCGGTCTCCATCACAACTGATCCCGATCGGGGCATTCAGATGGCGGTTACTCAGGTTTTATCTGATTCACGGCACCGCTTTTGTAGATGGAGCATTTTCAGGCAGACTAAGGAAAATGTGTCTCACATATATGAGATGCATCCTTCTTTTGATATGGAATTCAAGAAGTGTGTAAATGATGCTGAAACAATTGAGGAATTTGAGTCCTGTTGGGAGTTGATTATGGAGAAGTACTACCTCACAAATAATGAATGGTTTCTGTCTATGTATAGTATACGCCATCAATGGGTTCCTATTTACACAAGGGATACCTTTTTTGGAGAATTGTCCACTTCTGATGGTTATGAAGCAAGAAACTCTTACTTCGACGGATTTGTGGACATCTCGACAACCATACAGGTGCTGATTAAACAATATGAGAAAGCTATGACAAACTGGCATAAAAATGAATTAAATGCGGATCTTGACACCTGTAGTTCCACACCACTTCTGAAGACACATTCTCCAATGGAGAAACAAGCTGCTAACCTATACACAAGGAAAATATTCCTGAGATTCCAAGCAGAGTTGGTTGAGACACCAGCTAATCGAGCAACAAAAATTGATGAGAGTGGAAATATTGTAACTTACCGAGTGGCTAAATTTGGGGAAGAGCACAAAGTGCACACCGTAGAGCTCAATGGATTCGAGTTGAAATCCACCTGTTCTTGTCAAATGTTTGAATTTTCAGGTATAATTTGCAGACACGCATTGTCTGTTTTCAGATCAAAAAATGTTCTTACATTGCCGTCCCAATATATCTTAAATCGTTGGACAAGGAACGCTAAGAATGGGGATCAAGGCACTGCAGAAGAGTGCGGTACTCTCCCAACACATTCTCAGGAGTCGACAACTTTTCACTACGATAATCTACGCCATGAGGCTATGAAATTTGTAGAAGAAGGGGCGAAGTCTATACATATGTATAACGTGGCTATTAATGCTCTTCAAGAGGCTGTAGAAAAGGTTTCTGCTACCAAGAAGAAAAATCCTTCTTCAGTTATTGGGAACTTGCGAAGTGGAAGCAGAGATACTCAAGCTGTAAGTCAGTCAAAGGTTAGATATTATAGTAACTGCTTGCATTTGTTGTTTGTTATAACAGCTTTAATAAATAATACCTTGATATGACAGAACTGCTAGGTACCCTTCATTCCTTTGAAATATGGTCAATAAATTCTCTTATGCACCCTTTACTATGTAGTAATTGCTTTAATCATTTGGCATCTTCTTTAACAACTGTCTTGGAAACAAGGTGGTAAATAAAAGATGGATTTATGTCGTCATGGATCTTACATGGTTTTCCAGAGAGTGGTTATGGCTAGATTTTCCACTTATTGGAATAAGGATTAGTTTGAAATAAGCAGGATTGAAATAAGTCTTTCTTGACGATCATTCCTTGTGCAATTAAAAAAGGTAGGTGTAGTATTGTCATCAGTCTTTGTTGACAATCATTCTTGTGCAATTAAAAAGGGTGGGTGTAGTATTGTCGTCTTTGTGCGGCACAGTGTACATAAATGTTTTACACGTAGGCTGTAGTATTGTCGTCTTTGTGCGGCACAGTGTACATAAATGTTTTACATGTAGGCTGAATTATAATGTGCTGATTGTGGGCTAAATCAGGTCTTGAGTTGCCCCCTGCTAAAACTCTGGTGGCTAACCGACCACTCCTTCTGGGAAGGAGAAAAACACTTGAGGAAAATTTAAACTGACTTGGTCCAGAATGGTTTTAACTTAGGTTGATTAAATATATGATGGTGAAAGTATTTACTGAGTATCTGTTCTACAGGACGAGAAGGTAAGGAAAATCCGTGAACTCAAAGCTGAATTAGATGGCGTAAATCAGCAGTCCGAAGTTTATAGGTCTAACTTGCTCACAGTTTTAAAAGATATGGAGGATGAGAAGTTGAAGTTGTCGGTTAAAGTTCAGAATGCACGACTCAGCTTGAGAGAGTGATAATTAAAGTGCTTCTATGGTGCAGAAGAGAAGGCCATTTCAGAGTTCCCTTCCTCCTATGAAGACGCTTTTGGTAGTTTGGTCTGAACTTTTAGGTCCGTCGAGCTTCCTAATGACGAAAAATGTCAGAGGGATTGGGGATAATAGGAAGGCTTAGACAGAGCTTTTAGTTTGTAGAACTAGCAATTTTTACGTTGTCGAAGAGCTGTATAAGAGCTGTATAGTTTGCATGTTTCTCAGCAAGTTTGTGAAGTTACCCTGTATTTTGATCTTTGTGTGATGCCCGCACTTAAAGCTTGTGGAGGCTGAATTGAGGACGTGCGATTCTAATTCGAACAGAACTAGAACTGAAGGCTGGGTCCATTCGCAATAGTATTCTACTGCTAAATCATCTCATCAACCTAAGCGATTGAAGTCAAACTGGTTTTAGAACTTTAACTAGGCGAACCAAACTAGAATGTTGAGGGAATGCTGAGGGAAATGTACCGAATCAAACTTGAACTTTCAGTTTTCATCGATCAAATCTCACTTTTCATGTTAAATGCTGAATCGAATTAGGTATTCGAAGTTTGTCAAACTAAACTCAAATCTGGGGCGTTTGGCTCGTTACATATCTAATCTAACTGCATTCTGCATATACCTCCTTAAGAGACCAACACCATAAATTACAAGCAAATTATCTCAAGACTTATCATATTAATAGAGTTAAATTCTTAAGATAGATGTTACAGAAAAGAAAGATATCCTTCAGATAGTCTTGTTGTTTATATGACACAACTATGTTTGCCTCAAATGATACAACTATGGTCATTAAATTATGAAAATAAGATCGGAAATAGGACCTAAGGGTATCGGTGAGTGTTTCCTTCGATAATAAGGAACGTTACACATATCTTAAACCAAACCAAAACTGTACCCCTCTAAGTACCGTAGGCTATATAAATATGACTTCTCCAGTCGACCCTGTATTGGTATATCCCTTTCGTTCACGTATGTTGAAATAAATAGGGCAAATGACACCATCGATCACTAACGTTTGCTAAAATTCTGCGTTCGATCACTCTAGTTCAAGTTTGAATGTTTTCGATCATCAAGGTTGGATATTTTGTACAAATCCACTCATTCACACGTTTTTTTGATAAAATGTGATTTTTAAAGTTTTTTACAGAGGTAATTTAGTCATTTCGCATAACATTTTAACACTACTTACTTAATCTAATTTAATGTAACAACAATTATTTTCCCTCCTATTACAACAATTACTCCATCATCATCTTTCTTCTTTAACAACCCATCTTTCTTCTTTAAAAACCCATTTTATTATTGAACAATGGAAGATTTGCAGAAGATGGGCGAGCATAATAGGGAGGAATGAAGATTTGCATAAGATGGTCGAGCATAATAGGGATGAAGATTTGTAGAAGCTTCTTACAGGAACAAGAAGAGTACCATAAAAAAACGCGATGAAGATTTGCAGAAGATGGCACCGCATAATAGGGAGCAATTGCGGTTTTGTGAGATGAAAATGAATCTCCCTGAGATGAAGCTGAGATGAAGGTTCAGATGGAGCAAGATAATAATGGCTATTTGCAAACTCAATTACAAAGTGCAAATATGCGCACCAACTGTTTGTCTAAATGTCTAAGAGTAGTTGTTGTTCTTTGGGTCTTTTCTATGTTCTTACTATGGTTGTGTAATGATTGTCAATGATAAATAGTACTCCCTCCATCCCTTTTTATAAGAATCATTTACTTTTTCACGGTCTTCGAGACACGATTTAAAACGTAAATATTTTTAATTTTACATGTGTAAAAATTATAAGAACTTGATATTTCAAAAATATATATCGAGAGGAATCTAACAAGATCCAATATAACTATATTATTTCTTATCGGTTAATAAAAATTTACGGTCAAAATTTTCGAAGTTTGACCCAAAAAGTCAAAATGGGTCTAAAATAAAGAGATGGAGGGAGTATGTATTTTTTATTGAAATGGCAATGAAATTAACTATTATCGTTGCAATGAGATTATTTGAATGTTTTTTATGTAAGCTGGAATATAAATGCAAGATATGAACATACTCAAAAGTGCAAAAACAAATGTTGATACTTCATTCATTGCAAAACAAATTAGATTAAGTAAGTAGTGTTAAAATGTTATGCGAAATGACTAAATTATCCCTATGAAAAACTTAAAAAATCACATTTTATAAAAAAAACGCGTGAATGAGTCGATTTGTACAAAATATCCAACGTTGATGATCGAAAACATTCAAACTTGAACTAGAGTGATCGAACGCAGAATTTTAGCAAACGTTAGTGATCGATGGTGCCATTTGCCCAAATAAATATTATGAACAAAAGTGGCAATAGGGAAACTAAAAAAGAATCTAACCTGAACTCAATATTGGGTTAAACAGGTCACTTAAGTTCTCAACGCGAAAAGTCACTCTTATACAATGAGTTTATGTACTAAATCCTCTTTATAAAAAAACCTGGTATGCTTCGAAGAAAAGTGACCCTTGCTATATCTAATGAACACATTTGTATACCAAAACTTGGTGATCCTTTCAGAAAGATGTCTGAATGAAAGCATCTATAAAATTGCTGTTTTAAGTTAGCATAGGGCCTATACAGGATAGGAACAAGTTGCTCAGAATAAGCTGGACCTCTCTTGAACTGTGCTCGCTACGCACGAGATCTACCAGCAACGGGAACAGGCGAGAAACGTACCTCTGAAAACAACTCTTCTCCAGGTTGCATAAAATACGCAATGCAGAGATGACTAAAGGACTCCTGGCTGCCAATTCTTCCTTCTTTGCCGTACCCAATGGTAGAATCCATTGACAATTAGGCTTGCTGAATTCTTTCTGCTGGTTGCATCCTAGCCCAGAGATCCTTAGATATATTTGCAGAATTGTCTCACATACTGATATAAGATGTTGTTCTAAGGTGACTTCATCACTTGAAGTGACTAGTAAATGATGCAGGGTGTTTAGGAAAGTTAAGTATGACTCATTCTCAAAATGAACCAAAGGTGGCTCTGATATCTCAAGGATAGAGCACGCTCTCTGCAGCTTAAGCATAAGGTCTGCTTCTGAGTTCAACTCACGGGAGTGAGTACCAATGGATGAATAGATGTCAATAATGATACTCAAAGTGTCCGCAGACACTGACTTCGCAGACATTGATTGCTGGTGGATTTTACACACATCAGATACAACCTAAGAGAAAGTGAAAGCAGAAAAATTAGACTCAAAGTACATGTAACAGAGCTCAACTTTTAGCGAAATAGATAGGGCGAAGGAAAGGGGATGGGAAGAGGGACGGAGGATGATAACCTGTACAATGTGTATTTGTGCAGCTATATGGGACTTCATTCTTGATACAACATATGCCACAGTTTGAAGACCATCATCATCCTCTACATCAGCCAAGTCATTATAATGCTCATCATCTTCAGGAACATTAATGATATTGATTGTACTCATGAGTTTTAAGATCCCAGGATGACTGGAAGCAGCAGCCTCTCTCAAAGTGAGGAAAACCTCCCTCCATTCCTCACAAGAAAGTTCATTGTTCAAGGCTCTTACCAAACGCATTAATGCAACAACACCAGTGTTAGAAGGAACCTGGCCAGGACTCATAATGTAGCCCATCAGTATTGCTATCACACCTGGCAGTTCACACCTCAATATTCCGAAGAAACTAACAAATACATCAACTAGGCATCGTGTTCCCACTGCCGCCGTATCAGGATCCCAGGTGCTCCCATCAAAATTGAAGGATCCAAATTTTGGTGAAGTGTCATTCTTTTGCTTCTCAGATTTATCGCTTACGGAATTGAATATGGGAAAAATTATGGACTTGAATACAGTAATCCAGAACTGCCGTGAAAAGAGATGACCATGGTCCTTTAGAATATTAAAGAGAACCTCAAGTGCACTCTTCCTAATAGCTAGTCTAGGATCTGAAGTTAACCTTGCTAACCCTGAAACATGAAGCACCTTTTTGTATTAATACAGAGTAACCAAGTATTTTAAAATTCTATATCAATCATTACTCATATCCGAAGTTAATAGAACGAAACTGAAGAACTTAATCAAAAAGTTTGACAAGGAAAGTCAAAATGTATGCTAGTTCAGGACAATAAATGGACTCAATTAGGATATTGATCCACTTAACAAACATCATTTCCTTCAGGTTGACAAAGATATAGTGTGTAATGTGCTCTTCCATAAAAATTGATTACTAATTTTGGTATGCGATTTTATGGGTAAATTGAGAAGAAATTCTGAATTTTTGCTGCTTGCTCATGGCAAAAACATTTAGAGTGAACCTAGTTACCTAGGTAAGATGAAAGAACAACAAGATAAGGTAAGAACATAAAATAATTGCAGATCAAAATTGCTATATACAATCTCTCATGCATACGAATGGATAGAGGGCGTAATAAGAAAATGCTATAGCACTTGACGATGTTGGTATCAGAAAACAGAAGCATATGCATACGTGTATCTGTTAACAAATTGCAACTCATAGATATTGAAATTGACCACATCCAAAACTGAGGCCACCCGCCACCCTACCCTAGCAGAGCAGATTTACTGTAATTAGCATTCTCAACTGTAGAAATCAACCAAAACATACCTGAAAGCAAAGGAACCCAGAAAGAACCATTATCATCTATATCGGTGTTGACTTCTTCATTGAAGGAACTGGCAATACTTTCAGGCGTAGATGGATCACTATCCTTGCTTTTCTCGCTGCAAACAAGTCCTCCGTCAGCAAGTTTAACAGCGCAAAACCGGAGAAAGGCAATCGCATTTAAGCTGATATCACTGTTAGATTTGTTATTGGTGAAGGCTATGAGACATCTAACACAATCAGTGAAAGGAGCAGTCTCAGTCTCAGTTATGTATGGAAAGTACTCCCGCACAATTTTCTCCATAGTTTCAAACGCCAACAAAACAATGTTCTTCCTCTCATCAGCTCCAGCAGCAGCAAAAACCTGTGCATGAGTAACATCGTCAAAAGCAAAACATTGCTTATAATCCAGCATACTTGTACTCAGCTCACAAAGGTAGGAGTGTTCTAAACTGGTCGTGCAGACTTACTCATGCAGGGTACATGCTAGCAAGGCCCACTATTAATTTTAGCAATTCCATTAAACTAGTCAGAATAGTACAAGATAGTAATTTTTTCCTCGAACTAGATTAATTACCAGAATACAAGAAAGATGAACAACCCAAAGGAGAGAAGTGATCTTCCATAGCGTAGTTGTATCAGAACAGTTATGAAGGCTAATACAAGATCAAGTAAAAGGAAGCAGCTAATGTTATAATTATTACCTTAAAAACACTCTTCCATCCAGATTTGACATTACTAACACGACTTAAGACCATCTGAGAGAGACAACGAACGATCAATTCCCTGATTTCTGCAGAATTGCTTCTCTGCATGACTATCACAAAGGGTCTCAAAAATTCATTTTGAAAATTATAATTAGCTAGTTCTTCCCGTTCTAAAAACTTCATAGACAGCTGCCGCAGAGAGTCCATCACAAAAATTGCAACCGAGAGATTTTCAAACAAACCCACAGTCACAAAGAAGTCAGACAGCACACTCCATATACGAGACCATACCAGTCTAATGCGGTTCATGTTGTAGTGCCTGCATAATAAAACATGACCTGATTGTTTCTCAGTCCCATCAAATTATCAAATCGCTGAGATAGAGTATAAATTCTTACGTGACTTCAACAATTTTTGTGAGACTAAATACTCGAGGATCTGTTGGAGACTGCAACTCTGACATGGAAACTTTGCAAAGAGCCTTCACAAAAGCCACTATTGCCTCACTGTTTAACCTTTGGCTGTGAGCAAATATGTGATTCAACTCAAAGTTCCCGATCTGATCAAGCAGATTCAAGTTTGAAATGAAGCTATTCATTTGTTCTGGAGTTACCAGCCCTTGGTTATTGAGACCTCTTGTGGTGCTATCATAAGATCCTCCCCTAACAACAGCTGCCACAGCTGCATTTTGGATAATTCCTTTTTTCTTCAGGGACGAAATACTAGCTGTCTTCAGTGATCTTTCCTCTGTTTCGGCATCTGAGGTAGACAAATAAGAAGCATCGGATGGGGCACCCTCCCCCAGAAGCTGTAAATGTTCAAATCTTGATAGACATGTTAAAATGTGCTCCCAAGCTTCTTGAAGATGATTTCCATCTTCAATGGCTATAGACATGATAGCCTGTCAATCAACAACAGCTAATCCGTAAGTGTGATAAAGTGGATAGGTACATATGCACTTTATGCGAACACATGAAGGCAAGGAACCAAGGAAGTATATTTATACATTTCCTTACATTAGATTCTTCGATGTGTGAAAATACAATATCTATGAACCAAGCATCTTAAATTCAGGCGGACTCTGGTTTTCATCATAATATATGCAAAGATAAGCTACGCAATACAGATGAAGAACATAAAAATTGAGGGGTAATACCTTAACAGCATCAACATTCTTTTGTTTCATATCAGCTGCACAATGGAGGTTGGTGAACTTAGCAACAGTAGTAACAAACGCATCTCTCTGAGTATGCATCCCAAGCACAGCAGTGACATGAACAGCATGTCTAAAACCCTCCAAGCACTTAGTAGTAGCTGTCCTGTCATCACTCTGGTCCACAGTTACGCTAAAGGCTGCAAGCATTGGACCCCAGCTGACTTCAGCCATGAACCTTAAGATAGCTGGATCTGAAACAGAATAGAAGATGGACCTGCAATAGAAGATTGCAATCAGATAATTAGTTCTTAAAATACAATAACAGACTGCAACAAACAGTTACATGTTCAGCAAATTTTAGCGGAGTGTGTATGGATAAGATATAGGAAGCTGCTAACTGTGAGCCCATTGTCATGCTCCTACAGCTGTTTAAGTTGTACAGTATTGCATCATTTTCCTCAACCTATTAATTTTGTATGAAAAAAACTGAGTGGGAGAGGAAAGGAAGCCGTTTGCACTTATCAGCAATACCAAACCATGTTGTAACATATATGCTGAAATTTTTCAGTAACATATTTCTAAGTCTAGAAGAAGGGCCTTCATGTGAAACATATAAAATCTTCAACAGGAAGCACAATGACTAGTTTCATCATATATGGCATCTATCATGACATTGAAGTGGCACAACAATACGACCTAGACAGGACAACCTCTACTAAGTTAAAATAGAGACTCTTGAAACATGAGAGTATGAAAGAAAGCAATGTCCAATTATAAACATCATAAGTAAACTATCACGTATTCACGCCTTATTACAGGTATTCTAAATCATTCAGGCGATGTAGTATCTTACTCTGACTTCCCAGATTTAGCTCTAAACTGCTCCTGGATATGCTTTAAAAGAACCCCATTTGCTCCCAACGGCTGTTCTTCTGTCTGTTTCCAAACCAAGTTCAAGATGCCATCCAAGCCCAGTAGTCTATTAAGACTGTTCCCTGGCTTGCTCTGTGGTGCAGAAGAATCGGCATTCATCTTTATCTCATTCTTCACAATCTGATCATAAAGGGTACCTAGGTAATCTTCGGGCAAATCCTCTCCATCGTTGATCCCTCGATTATTTCGGATGAAGTCAGCTTTGCTCATCTTAACCATCAGGGAAATCATAGAAATATCAGATGTCAACCCAATGAAGTAAAAATATGTATCTTGAACTATGCAGTTCCTCAGTCAGGTAAGTGGTAACATAATGTAAAAACATTAAGACATTCGTATGAGATTCATTATTCTGAGCATTAAGACTTTGATTGTTTGGATTATAGATTACAAGATATAGTGAATTTGCCCCATATAATGATGAATTCTAAAATAAACAATTACAGTGCAAAGATCCTCTGATCTATTCATAATTATGTAACTTCTGAAATAACTTTATTATTAGTACATGACACTCGATGAAGGAAAAGCTTGTTCTGAGATCCCAAAAGTGATGGTAAATAGAGGAAAGGCTAGTCTGCGGGAATATGTGAAGGATGATGCCCACATTATTTTAAGAAATTAAATCTAACTGTATAAAAGTGATACGAAGTAAGTATTCCGTAGTATACCTTATCCTTCACCATGTTATTATGTGCATCCGTGTTAAGCATTATGACGGAGTAGGCAAGAACATAGGCTGTATCCGCGCTGCTAAAAGATGTTGGATTGCACTTACAGTAGCGCTCAGCAAATTTTTCCATAAGGCGATCTATTTTCTGGGCCTCTCCGGGCAATCTAAACCCTTTGAGGAAAAACCGGATTGCTCCACCGAAGTCCATCTCCACGAAGTTGAATGAATCTACATATGCATGCATCACTTTCAGATTAAATTCCTCTCTTTCGCCTAGATAGTCACCAATCATTGTTGGATTCAGTCCAGAAGTACTCTTCAGAAAAGAAGCCACAGCTTCAGGTGAACTGTCAAATTTTTTGGTATTGATCAAAAACTCGATACCCTTGGAAGGTTTCCGGTTGAACAAGGACACACCTTTCTGAGTTCAATTCATTAAAATGTTAATACAGATTAGCCAGAAGTTCAGAACAGCAAAATTAATTAAGAAAAATTAAGTAGATAACACAAAATATACAGTTCAACTATTTAACTTGAGTTCTTATAGTCAAAATAAAAAAACCTGAAGTTCTATCTTGTAAGCTCGTCGTTGCTCTAGTGTAGCAGCATAAGAAACTCCGCTATTAGCCTCTGAGTTCATCTCATACTCTGCTTCGTCAACAGGAGCAGCAGGACTATCAACCGAATTCTCATTATCAGAAGACCTAAGTAAACTATTATCCCCTACTTTCAGTTGTTGGTCCATCCATGCTCCCATGGACTTGCTTATACTAGCCAAGCACTTCACTGATTCGAGCCGAAAAGCAGAGTCCTGAACCGGAGATAGGGTGGTTGTGGAGCCAGGAGGTGGGCCAAGAGCAGTTTTCAAAAGGCCATTGACAGTCCTGCAAATATCTGATGGCATTAAAAAGTAATTTAATACAATTTTATATACCATGAGAGAATGGTAAAAGGATAGTCAAGAGTTATAGTTCCATCAAAATCGGGCTAAAAGCATAAACAAAATTTTGGGCTCAAAGCATAAACAAGAACATATCCATGGGAACTGAAAGCATACTATGAGAACATATGTCCACTTTTTTGGGTCAATATCAAAAAGATACTCCTTTAGTCTGTAAGTTTGTGAAGACAACTGCATGATATCTAGTAAGTATTCAAGAGACTACCCAATTTATGTGTCTGCTTTTTTAATTACTAACTACCCGTTATTCATAAATTTTATTTAGTTCGATAAAAAAATGTCGCACATAACATAAACGTTATGTACAAAAAAGAATCCAATTTCATTAACTTCTGCTATAGCAGAAGAAATAGTTAACTTTGTGAGAAAATAATCAGAAAGATACCTTTCAAATATATTTGGTGCATCAAGATCACAGTCGTAATTGACAAAAATATCAACAACAATCTGCGGATCCTGAAAGATCTTATCCAGCAAATGTAGAACAGTCATCTTCTGTAAGAAACTTGGCTGCAGAACATTCTCAAGCACACGAAGAATAAGCATAGGGAAGAAAATTCCAATTTCTGATTTCAGTCCAGAACGAAACTTCGATAACAAACTTTGGAATATAGAACATTGGAGTTGAAAGATAGCCATGACCGAAAGAGCACTGTTCTTCAACAATGATAAACAGAGAAACTGCTTCATAGTATTAAGAAACCTGTGTCAGAGAATAGCACATAGCTTTCAGAGAAATAGTAGCCAAGCCAATACGCTTGTAATTCATGTGAAAATTTACACCTATACTCACTTCCATCCTTCCCCAAATTGCCCATAGGATATATCAGAGAGCATCACTTTCCAGAACCATGTATGGTCAGTATCATTGCAAGTTGAAAAGTCACTTGCACATCATGTATATATCCTATTTATAGAAGGGTCTTATGATTTAACTAATCTCAATGATAAGTTATTCCATCGTTAAAAAACAAGCAATAAAATAAGTAAGGAAATTATGATTTTTACAACATTCATATAACACATGAACCTGCAACCCCATATTAAATGCCGACATCTTGACAATGATAACAAAAAGATAGGAAAATTAAGACACAGTAGAATGGAAATACTAGTAAAGCGGAAAGAGATGATGAACTACACATAAAAGACATAGGTATTAAAACCCGAAGGTACTGATATTCATTTTCATTAACTTATCAGGTGTTGATTGTACGACCAATAACTAACTCAGCCAGAACAAGTATATGGTAATAGTAATCAAACAGGGATATATATATTCTTCTCTCCACAATGCTTCTGCATATACAACACACGAAAGTCTACAGAAATCTGAGGCCACTAATAGAGAGCTATTTCTATGCCATTCTTTGAGATTCATGAAATACTGAGTTAAAAAGGTACAAAAGAAAATAATGAGCTTCTGTTGAGGAAGTTTATGTTTCAATAGAGTGTTTACACCAATTACAAAACAGGAAAAGTTCAGAATTTATATTAAGTGCTTGTTAGTTATTACTGTGTATGTGTATGAACTATATAAGTCTTGATTATATAGTATCAACTTGATCTGCTGCATCCATGTACATTAGTGTTAGATGAACTAAATTTCAAACATTATATAGACCAAATGTAGTCTAACAACTTATTCACAATTCAAGCTAATTTGAGATACCTTACATAATAATGTATTTTGCACTTCATCAACGGTCTTCAATATTATGAAATAAATCAAAATATCTCATTACACTTCCTACGATTTTTATCTACTGTGAAGTAGTACACAGTCAGTGCACCTCATTTTGGGTCAATTCAGGAAATGCGTCTCCAAGTTTATGTTTCCACATGGGTAAGGCTGAGTACAACCTAAGCCCCTTATCAACTTATGCGGGAGCCTCTTTAGATGCATTAGACATGTTTTGTTGTTAGACCAAGATTTATCTAAGCTCTTTAGATGAATACTCTAACTAAACCAATTTATTGTATCCATATAAAGTAAGATCCGGCTTTGTAAAATTGTAACATAATAAAGGAAGTATCTTGAAGGCAAGATAGTGAGAGACCTCGATGCATACAGGATTGAAAAATGAAGGATAGGAGTTACCTCTCATTGGTACACCACACAGGGCCAGCAATGTCCATAATGACCTTCAGAAGTTCCAAGGACAGAATTTTTCC
Organism: Echium plantagineum; assembly: GCA_003412495.2. NCBI lineage: Eukaryota > Viridiplantae > Streptophyta > Magnoliopsida > Boraginales > Boraginaceae > Echium > Echium plantagineum. The sequence continues at coordinate 10,538,287 of CM016568.1, forward strand.
CCTCAGAAGAATCTGATCATCATTCTGCTCCTGTGAAGAGAACTTCATCGACAACTTGCACAAATTCTTGTACAAAGCAAACCCATCTTCCCTAATCTTAGTGTACCCACTATAATCCGTATTAGGGTCATCAGATTCGGTTTGACTCTGATGATTACCATGTCGCAGTATTATGGGAGGATGAGCGGGAGGAGGCAATGCTTCTCTGTTTTCAACAATCTCATGAACAAAGTTCTGAGCAAACTGAAGAGAATTACCCTCATTCAGATTCCTATCTGCAAATTCAAGCAATTGAGCAACAGAAACAGTCGTGACATCTACGGTCATTGAATTTTCTTCCACTCTAGTAAACACAATGAGCATTATTTGGGCAAGAACGGCTTTGGCACACATCTGATTGGTGCCATTCAAACCACCTAGATAGATATTGTAACAACATCTAACAATGTTGATAAGACAATCACCACCAATGGACACACAAGGAGATCGAACAGCAGAAAGCAAGACCTTCAGCACTCCAAGTTCAATGGGATCATCACCAAGCCCCCCACATTTACATACAGAGTCAATAAGTCGGAAAATGATTGAAGGCTGTTCTCCTCCTCCTCCCCCACCACCACGGGGATCATCAAGTTGACATCGAATGAGACCAAGAGAAAACAAACTATAAGCACCATCAAGTGCAGGCTCAACAACCTTAGGGGAGCCAGAACCAATTGCTAAAATGAGAGGCTCGAGGACGGATTCAGCGTCATCAAACGACGCATAGCCATAAAGAGGGGTACATGTAGCTGGATCTGGATCAGTAGAATCAGCAAGAGTATCAAGCCTATCAAGGGCAGATTTAGAAGCTGCCACAAGCTGAGAATGCTTCCTCCAAGCAACATTCTTGATGATCTTATCCAGTGAAGGTCCCAACACCCACCCACAGCGGGAAGGACCGCCTAGGGCTTGTGACATCTGATCAGTTCAACTCAACAGCTCCGATCACGGCCGATTCAGCGATAAATTCCACAAAATTAATGTCCTTTAAGCTGGCTAAATTCGATAAAGATCAATCTTGAAAACAATCAACTAAAGTTCCACTTAATATATAAATGAATCAATCCCCAAAATGTATGTCCTTTAAACTTACTGAAAACTAATACTCCAATCTTGAGAACACCCAACTGAAATTCATTCGATCATATAAATGAACAGATCAAACATGAAACTAATGCCATTTAATTCAATAAGATCCCAATTCTGAAAATACCAACTGAAATGATCTTTATGATAAAAATGAATCGATTCAGCACTTTTTTCCCAAAATTAATGCCATTTAAGCTAGCTGATATTCAATAAAAAATTCAATCTTGAAAACACCCAACTAAAATTATTTATTATAGATGAATTTCCAAATGAAAAATGCATCAAAAAAGGAAAATTAAATCCTTTAAGCTGGCTAAAATTCAATGAAAATCAAAATTGAAAACACCCAGCTAAAATGCTTTCAATTATATAACTAAATGAATTAAACATGAATCTGCAAATGAATTATAAAAAGGAAATAATGGGTGTTTAATGCTTGCATTATTACCTTAAAAGACCAGCAAGCGTTTTTATTTTGATTTTTGGTTTTCTTTGTACGGAAAAATATCGAATCTTTTATTGAAAGTTTAGAAACATCAGTAAATAATTAATTATCCACCAAAAATAGTAAATAATTACTGTAAAAATACTGATAACGAATTAGGATCAAGGTGGTTGAGCCGACGCATGAGAATATGGTATCTTGTATTTTCACCTATTTAATGTCACAATAACTTCATATTTTTGTAGTAACTTTGAATTATCGTGTTATTTTTAATTTGAACTTTCATGCTTTTAGTCTTTCCAAATTATCTTCTAATATTACTAACTACACTTTTTTTTTTTTGTGAATTAGCGATAAGGTGAGTTTCGAACCCGAGATCTCTGGTCACTAGCTATTCTATTACACCTTCTAACGCTACATAACCAACTTGTACTCTATTACACCACATACCATATTTTCGGATCGAAACAATGCTGCATAACCAACTTGTACTCTATTACATCACTAAAGTTTCGACATGCTATTTTTTTTTATTGAACTATTAAAATAAAATTTTTATAATAGCTAATCCTAACAACTTCCTGAATAAATAATCTTTTTGATTAATTTGAGTGTGGATATTTTTTTTCAAACAATAAAAGTTACAAATAGTCATGCAATACAAAATACATTCTAAACTAAACAAATGAGAGTTTAAGCTTCAAATAAACTTTCGCTTCCTCGATGTGACTTCAACCCACATAGAATGGGTGCTGAAATGCTACAAAAATAGCCCCGGAAAACACTACAAAGGCATTCCCGAAAGCATAACAGAAATTGCTCACTGATCTAATTCGAGTACCTCCACAGGATAGAACTCAAAGAAGAGTACGTTTAAATATACTCCTTCACCAGAATCAACTGATATTATAAGTATCTTGGAAATTAAAAGAGGCTTAGACACATTAAGCTATAAGCCTTAGTATTAGTATTGTTTAAGGTATTGCAAAACTGTGTCCGAAACAAGAATTTACATTAACTTATAGTGATATTGAAGACTTGCACTTTTGTTATCCCCTCAACTATAATGTTCTTTTCAAATCCCCCCCTCGTATTAGTATTGTTTAAGGTAAACGGCACAAAAATCACCTATATTTACAGTGTATCACATATGATTTAATACGTCGTTGTAATTTGAAATTATTTCAGTTCATTATTTATTTTGTTAATTTGTCGTTAATAATATCATGTGAGGGACACATGTCTTGTCAATAAGGTAATTTCAATTATTTCATATAATATATTTTGGTGTAAAAAAATTAAAAGAAAACTCTGAAATAAACCACCCCCAATTCAACCCGTGGCTTTGGCCTAGTGGTTATCGACCCAACATCCGCATTGAAGGTCCTGGTTCGAAACCTGGCAAGACATTCATTTGACAAAAAAAAAACCTTCCCCAATTCCATATCTAAAATAACCCACCCCAATATGTACTTAACAAAAAATTAAACGCACGAGACCAAGTAGAATATATTTTAAAACATAGATGATTGACTAATTGACAAGAACATTTTAAAACATTTGTGATGGACTAGAAACATTTTGTCAACATAAGTGACTCTTGTGATTATTTGCCCTTCTTTCAATTTGCTCCATGAAATGACCATCTTTTCAAATATTTGTTCCCATTTGAATTTTTTTATTAAATTCCAAATTTTTTTGTTAGTTTTTGTTTTTCTCGGTGCTCTTCAAATAATTATATTTAACATAAAATATACTTCATAGAGGATAGTGGTATTTGAAATGATAATATTAGAGGATAATTTGAAAAGATTATACAAGTTTCACTACAAGAAAAACAAACTTTTATTATCCAACGAACAGGTAACAAATGTCGCTAAAATCGCAACAAAAAACTTTTGTTATGATTTTGTTATAATTTTGGGAGCGTTCTAATTACCTCCAATACAAATATATTTGTTACGCCTTGAAATCATAATAAAAATATTTCATTACCATCAGTAGCAATTTCCTCATGCATAATAGTCTTTGGTTACGCTTTCTGCTATCGTAGTAAAAGACCTTTGCGATGACTTGGTCTTGCGTAGCAAATGCAGCTGAGTTTTTGTTAAGCCCCAATTGGTGCAACAAATGTTCTAAACGATAATTGTTACGTCCTTCTTCTCGTAACAAATAATATGTTATAAAATAGATATCAAATTTACAAATTGAGAAATTTAATAATAATAATAATAATAACAAAATAAATTTTGACTTTTTTCATATAGATACTTGAACTTTCAATATACTTTCAAATAAGCACTTCATAAGCTTTTTTTTACCAAATAGGCACCTGGAGTATAAAACAGGCACCTGGACTTTTATTTTGCACCTTTTTCTGGAATTTCTAGGTTTTTGACATTTTCCAAATCCTTAACTGTCCCAAGGGCAAGTCAGTCATCTCGAAAATATGACTTTGTGGAGGAAAATTTACAAAAAAAGTTCAAGTGCCATTTCGAAAAAAGAATTTAGGCGTCAATAACAGAGACAAAATTCAGGTGCCACTTCGCAAAAAAAAATTTAGGCGCCAATAACAGAGACAAAATTCAGGTGCCACTTCAAAAAAAGAATTTAGGCGCTAATAACTGAAACAAAGTTCAGGTGCCACTTCGAAAATCTTTCTTCTTCAAGCCCTTGCAGGCAAAACCAAAGACTTTGCTGCTGATGCAAAGCTCACAAAGCGCTCATCGATATCATTTTGGGACAAATTCTTAACAACAAACACCAAGAAATCGGAAGGGCATCGAGCCACAATAGATGCAAAATCAGTTGATGATGATCTAACAGATGATAGTAAGAACACATAGTGCTGGAAACGAGTCGGGTAATCAGTTACCCGCTCGAGCACCCGGCTCGAGTACTCGACTCGATAGACCGCTCGTTAGTTAAGGAGTAGGGTAAGGGTACAAGGTTGTGCTCGTTTGAAATACCCGACTCACTCGATAATTACCCGGCTCCTTAACAAACTACCAAATTAATTAATTAATTTAATATGTGTGTGTTCAAATATTATTTATAATTAAGTTTTGTAAACTTTATTATCAATATTTCAAATAATTAAGGTTTATGTAATTTATTAATGTGGCAAATATAACAATATATTCATTTTTATTAAAAATAAGTTTTTCTTGTTTCATTTTGCCTTAAGAAGCCGGATAATTACACTACCCGACTCGTTACCACCCGACTCGTTATCATAAGGAGCCGAGTAGGGGTACTAAAGTTATGCTCGCAAAATTACCCGACTCGTTAATGGAAATTTTATATTCTAAGTTATACAAACAAAGTGAGATAAAAAACTATATTATGTTTTAGATCGCACCCACGGTAACTTTGTAGGCTGCGTACGGAAAAAACTAATTCCAAGTCCCTACTTTCCAAGGCCCCAACCGAACCAGTGAATTCAATGTTGGATATTCATTCCAACCTCAGATTCATTGGTTCGGTTCTAAACAACAATTCAATTTTTCATTATTATATAGCGAACCAGTGAATCTAAGGTTGGATATTCATTCCAACCTTGAATTCACTGGTTCGGTTGGGGCCTTGGAAAGTAGGGCCTTGGAATTATATATACCCGCTGCCTACGTATCTCCCCCTAGCATAAAAACGTCTAAGTATAACTGTTCATACAAAGTTCTGCTCAATATCGACAAAGCTATCTAGCCATCTGTTGCAGTTCAGCTCAATATCCCTCGCCGTAACACCTTCATCTTGTTATCACATTCGAGAAGTCCCTTTGTGTCTTGAATCTTCCTTCAATCGAGTTGATGCCAATCATTTGCCGCTTGAATCTTCTTCAATCGAGGTTGATGACGATCCGTTCAAAGCCGCATCCCAACTAAAAGCTACCTATCCTAAGCTAAGGGGAGAATCAGATCGCCGTAGTTCATCTACCTACACTAAAGAACCTACTTACATATAGAAGCTCTTGTGTGATTGAGTAATATCCGTCCAGTGTACTTTCATATCATGTCAAAGGAACACAATCTTTTTTATTCACTTGTATATTATACTTGATTGGGATTATTATATAAGACTCGTGGGACCAATTTGTAAGCAATGAAATCCCCCAAACCCGTTTTCACACGGGTGGATATATAAGAATATGAACATGATGAATAAACTCCAGTTATAGATAGCTTATTCAAAACACAGAGAATAAACTCCAGTTATAGACAGCTCACCATGAGAAGCCTCCCGCTTTGTTGTTTGTTCAGCAACATTGCGGTTTTCGACAATGTGAACCAGTCGTCCCAAACGAGTTGGCTGGACGAATCTGCTCCAAATTGTGTTTGATGAATTCATGCCCCATCAACATAACTGATGTCCATCTCTCTTGAGGCTCCGGCTTGAAACATTTGTCCAATAAATCTCTCGCAATTTGCGACACACATTCTCGAATTTTTGGTGTCTCAAGAAACTTCTTGTTAAGGTCAATCATGTTACAACAACTATCACCCAAATAGTAGTTTGTCCAGTTAGCATCTCCAACAGGGCCGGTCCATAAATTTTCGAGGCCTAGTGCGAAAACTGAAAATTGGGGCCCTCGGTAAAAAAAAATTTAGAGGACGCATTTTTATTCATTGAAATAAAAAATTACAAATTACACAAAACGATATCTTTGAACATTATTTGATGCAAAATTATTACACAAACGGTATCTTCAAATCCATTATCAACTAAAATATCTTCTGTGTCATTTTCAAAATTTTCCCAAGTTTTAGGGTTGCAAAAATCAAAATGTGGAAAAGATTTACTATTGTAAGCTAAATTTTCATTATTGAGTTCATTTGGTATAATATTTTTTTTGTTATCAAGTTCTGTTGACACTATATTTCCATCACTTAAGACTACATATTTTTCCTCAAATTTTGATTTAATTGATCACTAGCTATAAGAATACTTTCTAAAAAGAATTTTCGTTTTGTACTTTTACTTATCTACACTATATTTAATTGGAGAAGAGGGGAATTAGTTATTTTATTAATGAAGTCCCATGATCTTTTATAACGAATAAGCAACTGACACATGTTAAATTGCATACTAACTACTAAGTCTCATTTAGTTTCTCTTTTTTGAAAATTTGTAAAGGTATATTATTGTTCTATACATTAAAATATTTAAGCATAGTAAAAAAATATATATATATTTAAGCCTAGTTAAGATGAATAAAATAGTTACTTATATATAATTATATATTTATTCAATAATTTTTATCATGTACAAACTTTGAGTTTTACAAGAAATATTTTACCATAATATATTCATGTAAAAATTAATGTAACAACATATATTTTAAATATGAAAAGCGACCTCGCACAGGTTGAACTGTGCACAAACAACTAGTACAACTAATATATTACTCTATAAGACATACCAAAAGACTCAAAGAGTACTAGTAAGCTAAGTAAACAGTAGTTATGTCCATAGTTCAAAGTTTCTTTTTCGAATATAGTTTCAAAATTATAAAATTAAGCAACTTTTTGGAATAACGACCCACCCAGCTAAGTCCCCTGAGGTTAGGCTCGATATCAACTCGATAACAGAGTCATCACTCGATGGATGACTCAATAAACTTACGTAACAACATATGAGTAATAATAATAATAAATAGTTATCACAAGGCCCTTATACGGGCTTGGCTCGATTACGACTCAAATTGACTGAACGGTCAAACTATTAACGAATTTTAAATAAAACAAAACGTGTTATTAAAGTTATATAATTTATTATTATATTTTAAATCATAGAATAAAGTTATGTTATTACATCGTGGAAACATTTAATAAACGATGTAAAAATATAAAAAAATCAAAATAAAGTATACGTATATGTCAAAAGAAATTTGAATAAACATAAATATTATATACTCCCTTCTTCCCTAAAAGATTGTCACATTTTGACTTTTGGTGGTCAACAAAACACGATTTAAAACATAAATATCTATTATTCTACATGCGAAAAAATTATAAAAAGTTAATATTTCAAAAATATATATTGAGACGAATTGAATAAGGTCTCATAAGACTATATTATTTCTTATCGTTTAATGGAAATTCATGATCAAATTTTGTAATGTTTGACTAACAAAAGTCAAAATGTAACAATCTTTTAGAGACGGAGGGAGTATATAAGTATGAACTACACTAAAAATAAAATGAAATATTTTGAAATCAATGATATATATGTTAATAAATGATTAAAATTTATGAAAAATATTTACATCATTTAATATTATTTGTAAGAATATCTAAAAGTTAGATCTAAAAGAAAATAGACAATTGTAATTATCTAAATATTAAAAGTGTGAGCTATATGTTATATATGTATATTGGCAAAAGGTTATGAATTATTATTTTAATCATTATATAAACTCTTTTTGAACAAATACCTTTAGTTCATATATGTCTAAGAAAAGTTGAAAACTTGAACTTGTGCTATGAAAAAAATTAATTTCGAAATACAAATATTTCATTTCCATAATTTCAAATATTTGGAAACTTTTCGTATGTTTCGTAAGAAATCTGTAGAAATTTTAATATAATGTTTTTATATCGATATTAGTTCATCACTTTTAATAATATATATATGTATAAGTGTTGTCCATCTCTCTTCAGGCTCCGGCTGGAAATACTTCCCCAAGAAATCTCTCGCAATATGCGACACACATTCTGGAATTTCTGGTGTCTCAAGAAACTCCATGTTATGGTCAATCACGTTACAACAACTATCGCCCCAAACAGGTTGTCCAGTTAGCATCTTCAATACAACACAACCAAGTGACCAAATATCGGCAGGAGGCTCGTCAACTCCATACTTAACACACTCAGGGGCCGCATAGTAGAGAGCACCCCTGTGTAATCTCCCCCTTCCAAGTTTAGTCATCACCTTCTCCCCTATTTTCTTGGCATTACCAAAATCCCCAATCTTGAGTATATGCCGATTCCAAAATCCAAATACCTCCTTCTGCGGAAAGACGAGAATATTATCCGGCTTCAAATTGCAATGTACGATCCCTTTGCTATGAGCATAACAAAGGCCATGAAGCAACATGTTAGTATACCAAGCCGCGTCCCATTCTTGAATTCTTCCGCCACTCACTTTCATCAACCATTTCAAGGTACCTCCAAAGGCATATTCCATCACCACATTATACACGCTTTCACCGCGTTCAATGCTTAGGGTATGCCCGAAACATTGAGCAATAAAAGGACTCCCAAGAAGTTCATCCAAGAACATCTTTTCCACCTTCAAAGAATTAGTAGACGAAGAGCAAATCGCGGATTTTATAGCCACGAGAGACGATGACAATAGTGGATTGTGATCATGAGAAGCACATGGTGCTCCAAGAAAAACTCTGCCATTTGCACTAGAACCTAAAAATTGAATTTTAGCAATGCATATATTTATATATGCTATGGTTAAACCAAGTTAGGAATTAGGATTCTAATAACCCAACTCTATGTTGAACTTTAACGATCATGCTTGTATTTTAAGCCTAAACAATCTAGAAGTAAACCTTCTCGACATTTAACATGTGCATATTAATATACCATAACGACTCCGTAATTTTTACCATAATCTAGTAACTCATAAAGACTAACGTGTGATACATATGACAATATCTACTTGTAAATTTTAAAAAGAACTAATACATCTACTGCATTTTTATTGGAAAGACTAAAAGTATCAAAAGTTAAAAATAACGCGATAATTTAACGATAATACGAAAATACGAGTTATTGTGACATTGAATAGGCGAAAATACAAGATACCATATTCTCATGTGCCCGCTCAACCACCTTAATCCCAAACCGTAATCAATATTTACACTAACCAGAATGTTTGTACACAGCTCAGCCTATGCGAAATCGTTCATCATATTTATAATTTATAACTTTTTTATTAATAAATATAACATTTCTATGTAATATTATTTAACTCATCTTAACTATGTTTAAATTTGATGTGCAAAATAATATATAATTTGGGCCATTTCTAAAAAATAATGATGGTACAATATTTTGATTGTACTTACAGGTAATTATGAATAATTGTTGTGCAATATATTTATTAAAAAGTACTCTCTCCATAGCTAAATTATTGGTACATTTTGACTTTTATGGTCAACAAAACACAATTTAAAACGTAAATATCTCTTATTTCATACTCGAAAAAATTATAAAAAGTTGATATTTCAAAAATATATATTGAGACGAATCTAACAAGATCGCACATGACTATATTATTTCTTATCATTTAATGAGAATTTATTATCAAATTTTCTAAAGTTTGATTACAAAAGTTAAAGTGTATAAATCATTCAGCACGCATGGAGTAGTAATTTTAATTATATTGTTTCCAATATATTAGGAGATCACGGGCTTAGGCTTCAAGATATAATCTCTATCTCCCACTTCCTCAATTATATGTAGTTGAATAAGGTACAAATTACAATATATTTGATTATATTTACGGATAGTTATGAATAATTATTGTACAAAATATTTATAAAAAATAAATAATGTAAATTGATAATGTTTCCTATATATTAGGAGATGATGGTCTGAGGCTTTTTAGTTGAGTGTTTTCAAACTTTGATTTTCATTGCATTTTAGCCAGATTAAAGGATTTAATTTTCTTTTTTGGTGCATTTCTTCATTTGGAAATTCGTCTTTAATAAATAATTTTAGTTGGGTGTTTTCAAGATTGGATTTTTCATTAAATATCAGCTAGCTTAAAGGGCATTAATTTTGGGAAAATTATGCAATCCCAAAAGGTTGAATTGGATGAAGTTGTTGAAGAAGTGGAGAAAATCGAAAAAGAATATGAAGAATCATATAATCAAACTTTGTTACACATAAATTCAATTCAAGAATATGGCAAAAATGAGTCCACAATTTCCAAATTGCAAAATCCATCTTCATCACTACCAAGATTGAATGGTCTTGCTCAAGATGGGCTTAATCTGCTCCAATCGCTACAGTTTAAGCTTGATCTTTTGGCTCCTCAACTACCCTCTAACCAACATGTTGAAAAGACTCAATCTTTGGCTGAATCTTGGAAACAACAAATCCAAAGGTACCTATTTTCGATAAAGAATCGATTTCTATTGTTTTTTGGTGTATGATGGTTTGGAAAATTGTTCTTTTGGGGAAATTACGGTGTTATACTTATTGTGAAGTAATTATTTAAGTGTCTTTCCTATAAAATTAGAAATGAGGTGATTTGAGATGGAAGGGTTTGCCTCAATTGAGGAGAAAATGCAAAATAATCGAAAATCGAGCGAGAGTAGGGGTTGCTTGAGGATAAAATGAGAGAGAATCGATGAGGTGGTATGGTTTAGAAGACGTCAATTGATGCACCACTGGTTGTGATAGTCACAAATGAATGTGAAGGGAGAGAAAAAGCAAGGAAGAGCTGGTATGGGACTAAATCAAACACCTGAGTTGATGGACTTAATATGGAGGAAATGATTCAACATATAGTTGAATGTCGATGTTGTATTTATATAGCCAGCCTCATTTAACGGGATAATGCTTGGTTTATATAGTTTATCTGATAATTTAATAATTTAACGGGAGTGGCCAATACAAAATTTGATATAGAGTTGCGTAGTTATAGATTTTGGTGATCCATGTGAGCACTAGAAGAATTGAGTGTTTGTAAAAGGTAGAAACAACAGCATGATCGAATCCTATAACGAGGCTGTCAATAACCCCACCTTAGCGTTGTGAGGGAGGACAAATTGACCCAAGATTAAGTGCAATTAATATGTTGACCTGAATCACCAGCAGCATTGGGAACCTACAAGTGGTTCCATCTATTTGAACACCTTAAACATGATCAATGTTTTGGTTTGATTGGTAACTTTTGGTTGCAATCATTTTTTAGAATCGACTTCCTTGGTTCTGCAGAGACTCTTGTGGAGCTTATAAGCTCAATGGCCTGATTCATGTCTCGCAACTCATCTGATAAATTGATAGTTGGCTTAAGTATAACTTTGAACTAGTCATCAAGGGGCTTGATCCCTTAAGTGCTAACATTCATCTTCAGACCCATTCCCTCAGGCCCTGCCATCATCCAGGGAGCTCCATATGTTCCGAAAAGCTTTAGCTGGACTGTAGTTCATCAGGTTTAGGTAATGTAAACAACAGATTTGTCATGCTGTTTCCAATAACTTAGGAGTAACTGAACAAAAATCCTTTAGTATGCTATGCACAGTTTGGTCATGTGCGCTCATTTGGTGTGTGTGAGGTCTTGTATTTCTTCGTGATGCTTAGACTGAGATCTAATCATTTGAGTGTATCTTCTATGTTCAATATGGCGTTGGTGTTGTTATTATCCCCCTGATTCTCAATTCTTTGTCAAACAAGGTTGAGAGGGAGCCTGAGAGACGCTAGTTTGCAAGCAAAAGATAATATGCGTAAAGCTGCAAAACTAGAGGTAATCAGATTTTATTGAACTTGCAGTTATTGTTTTAATTGATGCAAACATAAACAAAAAGGATGTGCTGGAGGAAACGTGATCTTGTTCCTGGACAGCTGATGCCAATGATCTAACTTTTGTTGTTGATATCAGCGAGAACTTCTTTTGGGAGGTGGAGAAGAATCAACAACTCGTAGGCGCAATTTGCAGTACGAATCATAAACTTTCATCTCTCACACACTTTTTAGACTGTTCTATTGTATGGGAAGTGGAAACATCTCTAGATGAACACATTTGAATAGTATCTTGTTCTCTTTCTTAATTAATTAATTATTTTCCTGTTAACTAAGTGTTCAATGAAACAGGACAAAAGCTGGAATGACATCTGCTGCAGAAAGTATTACAGATAGCCTTCGCCGTACACGGCAGCTCATGGTTCAGGTCATTATTTTGTCAGTCTTCCAATTTTTCTCCTGTTTGTATTTGATCATCTTCATATCTTTTCCCTGAACAACCTTGTAATTCAACATCCTTACTGACCCTAATATGTATTTGCAGGAGGTTGAAAGAAGTGCAAGCACACTGATGACTGTTGGTGCGCTTTCTGTTGTTAGGACTTCTTTTTCTCCCATTCACAACATGCTTATGCTACAAAATAGCTCTTCTTTGTTACTCATTGTCCATCTTTTCTTTTAATTCCCCATAGCGATGAGACTTCCTATACTATATGTTTGTGTACAAAAAATTGTAATTGATACTTTCCTTACTCACTGTTATAGCTAAAAGGAGTTTAGGTTGACATGAAAATGGGTTGTGGACTTGTGGGTAGTCTGGTGTGCCTTTCAAACGTCAACTTGGTGGACTGGCAAGAACGAATTTATTGCCCTTTAGGAGTCATCATCTTAGACTTTGTTACAGAGAAAGTGTGTTTCCCTTGTTTTCCAAAAGTTTCACTTATATATGACTTGCTTAGATATTATTTTGCGATTTGCGTTGACAGGTAATATTAACCTTTAACCACTACTGCTGCAGAGGAATCAACGGGAGTTCTAAAGAAAGCTGAAAGTGAATACAAGGGTCACCGGTCACTACTTATGAGGACGCGGAACCTTCTTTCCACAATGCAGCGTCAAGATGTTCTAGACAGGTATATTAAACGTATTTCTTGTTCTTAGCAAATGATTGATTAACCGAAATTGCACTCTGTGAATCTAAAACTGATACATAATTGAACAGGATTATAATTGCTGTTGGATTTATCATCTTCTCCTTGGCTGTCCTTTATGTTGTTTCCAAACGGATTGGGTTACTCAAGTTACAAAGAACACTAATGGCTGCTGCTAAAGCTGGTATGGGAGGGAAAGTAGAAATGATACGTCGAGAAATCGCTAAACGTCCTCAAGTCCATGAGAATGTGGTTCATGATCTACATGCTCCGTTTGGACAACCTTTGCATGATGAATTATGAATTATTTGAACGTATTTTCATGCCCAAATTTGTACCTCAAAGTGGCCTACTGGCCTTTTCTCCCTTCTCCAATTTTTTTTTAGTAATTATCAACATTTATGTTTAGGTTATTATGATCGAAGTTATAATGTTTTATTATCAGTGTTCACAAAATATATGCCGCACCAACAAGCTGTAATTGTTGATTTGAATAGTGTAATTTAGTTCCACATATCTACATTGTTGTAGACTAATCCTACAAACGATAACAAATTGAATAGTGGATATAAGGGTTGCAATAAAGTCCGACAAATATTGTAAGTTCGTCTCTATTCTTTTTGGGGCACAGTGCAACATATATCACTTTAGAGATCATACTGTAACACATGTACTACTTTGAAAATTAACTTGCTAAAATGTAATTATCGCATTAAAACACAATTTCATCTCTGTGGGACCAAAATTGGCATTTAACTCCATCAAATAAGTCGACTCGTATGGAAAGGAAATCATTGCCGAAGTGATCGTGAGTTCTTTTATTAATACTCCCTTCATTGGGAACCTAGGTGGGGTTCTTTTGATTTATTTATGACCTCTGAATAGCCGTTTGATTTTTCTTGTTATCCTTTTAGCTCAAATTTTATATCAATTTTTTTATAATGGGCTCGTTTCGAGGGGCATCGTTTCGAGGGGCACCTGTTAAAAATTAAAGATAGAAATAAATTCAACATATATAATAATTTAAGGTAACATATTTAAAAATTCATTCTTTCCAAATCAAACTTCAAGTGCAAATTATCAATCAAATATTTTCTTTCGTTAACATCTTAAATTCTAGAGTTCACCGAATAGCCTAGTGGAAAAGGCTCTTGCTAGTGACCAGAAGGTCCTCAATTCGAAACTCACCTCATCATTAATTTACAAAAAAAAATCATCTTAAATTCTAGAAAAACCGATTTTATATTTCCAAACTATTTGTCATTATAAATGTAATTTTACATTTTCAATATACATTATAACTATTTTCTTCTTTTTAATTTATGTGCAAATGACTAAAACGGCAAATGAAGAAAATCGGTGGAGTATGAAATAACACGATGATGCCATTCTCTTACTAAGGGGTGGATCTTACATACAAGATGTTCTTTCAAAAACTAAAAGCATCACCATATGGAGTGTGTGCGTGTAGGTGTGTGAATGAGGAGAGGCGGTCCGAGGGGGGGGGGGGGAGGGGGCGGTGGGGATGTTGATTTCTACAAACGAACAAGTGATCAAATTCTTATTAAGAGGGCAGATACACTTCGTAGTTATTGTTGTCTTTGGAGTTTCCCAATTGAGTGCAAGTATATTGAGACAGATACAACACTGCAAAGGGAGAGTAACATAATCAGTTTGATACTTCCATTACAACAAAAAATGTCAATTAGTAAGATACGGGTGTCAATATTGAGCTAGATACTCACGTGGAACCAAGAAAGAAGGCGAGCGAGAGATGAAATCTGAAGAGGATGACAGAAACTATTGCCGTCAGCAGCATTGCAACTGAAGTGGAATACACCTGCAACATAAGGTACGTGGCTGAGCAATTTTCTAGCGGTGTTCACATCATTTCGGGGTATTTCATAGCAATAGTACCCTCTACGAGTTGGTAAGTGGTAACTAAAGGGAAAGGCATCAATCCTTTTCATTGATCAAAGACAAGTGAAGAAGTGCATAACAAAAGAGCTAGGAGAAAAACTTATAGACGTAAAATCAATAGCAGATTATGATTTTGTAACTAAATCTGATTTCTAAGACTAAAAACTAATTCAAATGGCACTAATAATTCACTATAGCTTTCAACATAGAGCATACTAACATATTCAATCTTCTCAATGATACTATAGTATCTCGGCGACCATTTAAGCTGTCTTATACAAGCTCTTTCATGAGATAATACCAGAAATTGTAAGAAATAACACACCGAAACAAGAAACATCCAATATCTAAACATTAAGGTATATAAAACACGGATTATATTAAGTTCGCTGGCATGGATAGCAAATGCTTATAACAGTACACAATGTACAAGTAAAGATTTATTATACCTTGACAATATTGTCAGCATATTTCATGACCATGGATACAGCTATGCCACTGTAACAATGAATCCCTCATTCAGTACAGCCACAAATTCAAAATATACATTATAACGAAATAGGAACTGCTTTTATCCGGATGCTTCATTAGCAACCCCCCCCCCCCCTCCTCCCAAAAAGATGAATAAACAATTAGACATTAAAGCTGCAGACAAAAATGAAACCATAAGAGGACTAAATCTGTGAAGTGATATATAGCAAACCTTAGTGCATGGTTGAGGATCATCAGAACCGTGATCAATGAATATCCATGGAAGAATCCCCTGTGTAGACAGTATAATAAGTAAATCAAAGCACATCAAGATGTTGTGTCCTAATCGATAACAAAAACATTTCTGCCTTGAAGAAGAAAAAGGATTATCACATCAAAACCTCGACAAGATGGTAATCTCAGAAACAAACAACATATACAAAATTACGTGGATAGCTCTGCAAAAGAAGTATACTAGAAAAAGATCAAAACAAAACACCACAGCATAATCATCACTGTTCTTGTTACCACTAATACTGTCGATCTTTTCACACTGAAATAGCATGTACTTCAATTTTAAGCTAGGCAAAAAGAAAAGAAAGGGTTAATAGAAATGAAAATCTTAAATTTACTTGTTCATGACTGCATCAAAATCTTGAACCAGTATAGCAATAGCATTGAAAATCATCCCAAATACATACAACCAAAAGTTCTGCACATTAATGTTTCTTGAAGGCCGCTTCTTAATAATGGCCTGCAGTCAGAGGTAAAACTAATTAACAAAGAAAACATGCACCATTATATCAGATAAATAATCATGGAATGTATTGAATGAAGGGACCTAAAAAATTCAGGATACGGCGAAAACTTAAATCAGTTTTTCAAATGTTGAACTAAAAACTTGTTAAGTGAGTTACTCTACTACGAATAGTGCAGTCACATTATATGGTATCTTTAGTTTTACCTCTGTATAGACTCCTGCAAAACCACTCAGGAGAGCCATGATCTGGAGAACGAAAAGGACTTACGTTTAGAAATTGTAACTCAGGAGAGCCAACTTTGGTATTTCATTTTGCTTATTTATAATGAAATACTTACTATAGCCATCAGCCAGCCTTGCAAGGGTGTCTGGAGGACACGGTCATCAGAACTGAAAGAAAAAATATCTAAATAAGTAGAAATAAATTAGTATATATTGTAGCAATGAAGATATAATGTAATACAATGAGAAAGGTGAAGAGTTTGAAGAGAAATCGAAGTTCGCTCCCTTATAAAATATGCTATATACATTTAGAGAATTGACCACTTATTAACTAGCTCGAAGAGCATGTTAAGATACAGTCGCTGCATTATTCTTACCTAGGATTGAGTTGTGCTGTAGTGCAGCCAGCAGTTAACAAAATGAATGCTGCCCATTGTATATTACTTAACCTGGAAAAAGAAAAGATATGTAAGTTCATGACTTTAACATGATAACTGATCACCTATGTCATAAGAACAGCAGTTTGAGAAACCAGTTTGGCTGGTTATGAGGAATAACTTTGGCTGGTTATGAGGAATGAATCACTTCTAGGTAAATAGTGCATACACATGCTCAGGGAAAGAAACAAGGTGCAAGAATAGAAAACATTCCGAAAGATGAATGATAACTAGTAGACCCATTGCAGTAGACACGGCAAATATTTAAAACTGGATTCGTATCAGTGAAAATTCTCTACTGTAAGAATGACAATCGTCTGCCTGAACGGAGACTTACTTCTTTTTAAGAATAATTCGGTACAGTACGCCTGTGCTGACGATATTCAGGTTCTTCAGAATTTGGTACCCTGGAGCATCTACATATGCAAAAATGTAATACTGCAACCATGAAAACAAATGCAGTGAATTACAATCTAAGACTCGTCAAGTAATCAACTATCAGAAAATAATGAAGCAACCACGAAACGAGAAATTAAACTAACCTAAAGCAGTTAGAAAATAGTGAAGCAACCACAAAAAGAGAAACCAAACTAACCTGAAGCAGATTCTTTACAAGGTAGAGAGCAGCAGGAATGGGGAAAACATTGACTTCATCCCACGTCGTGCTCAATCTGAAGTGAATAAGTATAATAAGAGATACGAAACATGTATACAAAATTGAATGCAATTACACCAGAATTGAAACCTCCAGAGACTTATTTTTCTATGGGTAAGATGCCCATATGAAGAATCTAGTTGTGACATTAAAGAACTGCTTTTAACATTGAAAACAAATTGCACTTTTTTAGATCTCGTCATATATAATGTATAGTGCTGTAGATGGTATGTCTGTATGAAAGAAGGTATAACCAAAGTCCAAAGGTTGTGACAACGGATTGCCTCTCAATTTTCAGCTCTAATATTACCACGTCACCATACTTTCAAAGGCAGAAGACTTCGCAAGAAAAAAGTTGATTGAGAAAAAGGATATGACATAAATACGCATACAGATATTGTTTAAAGGTGTTTTCAATCAGGTTAATGGAGGAACAGAAAGACACGGAACCTGTTATCCTCAGTAACACCTTCATTCCCCCAAATCCTTGTCAAGGCTGCGAGTGAGAGCCCACATTTTAGAAACTCAACCTGGTTTTGACAAGGAAATTGATAGACAAATTTGAAATCATAAAAGTGGACATTCTCGTGACAGTTATACAACAAAGATAAATAGATATGAAAAAACATACAAGTCTCGTCATTTTAAGAATGCACGAGGATTGTCATATGAATTTACAGCCTTACCATGAAATTTGCAGTTGTGACACTATACTCATACTTTCCAGCTCTCTTCGACCATACAATTAATATCGACTGTGAACTTGTAAGAATGGTCAAAGCAACAGTCACAAACGACCTATTTTTTGAAACAGAAAAGAAGGTAAGTAAGACAACCATTAACAGATTGCTTATGATATTAATAAGAATGCTGGTAGCTAAATCCTACTTGAGCTTCCATGACGATCGAACAGGGGTGCTTCCCGCCAAAGGGATGAGTCCCTCTTTTGTGGAGTCTGTAGATTCAATAAGATGTTGACAGTTGAGTAAGGTTTAGCAAGACCGAGGAAAGGAAGAAGTAAGCGAATGAGCAGCCAAAAAAAAAAAGATGTGACAAAATATATGAGGCATCTGGAATCAGCCGGAGTAATATACCAATTAAAAGAGCCTTCCCATCCTCGACATCCTGATTAACGCCTAAGCCATCCTTATCCTAAAATGGAGATGCATAAACCTGTGAGTCGATTTGAACTAGCTTATGAACAGAAAATGCTGACTAACAAAAAAACACATTAAAAGAACAAATACCAAAAGCAACTCTTAGAGATGGAATTGCTAAATACTAAGCCACCTATATCTGATTGAAATCTCCCAATTTAGCATTGCAAAAATTCCAGGGACGCCATAAACAATTATTATCAAGAGACTGTTCATTGCACAACCATTCAATAATAGGAAATAGTTCTGCATTAACTATAAGAGTAACTATGGAGGTGCACATTTTTCGCTAGTCGATAACAACAAGCATACGAATTCCACAAAGGCCAAACAAACACGGCATAAGACCACCCTTCAGAACTCTTTTCCGAGTGGTGTAACAATGTTATAAGAAGTCGATATAGTGGATCCTTGATCTTTTACAAACACCACACTCGTCATATTATCATCGCCAAATGCGAAAAAATATCTAATCTAGACAAACAAGCTAGGATCCTCAACCTCATTTCGAAGACTCTAGTTGTACCTCCTCCTTCACACGATTATACATAATGCCTTAAATTATTACACAATATCCACATGAAGTACAATCAATTGAAGCAGCAACTTAGTATAAATAATTAATATTAGTGATCGTATAAGATGCGTGGATATACATACGAACAGATTTAATATAAATGTAGTAATAAGTGAATACCTGTTCTTTAATTCTTCTATACTCCATTTTGGAAATGGAGTCTCAAATAATGAAATTTAATTGCGAAATTACAGAAATTAGATCGAACTAAATCTGTATGCTTTTGGATATTTCAAATATCGAAATATGTGATTCAATTTGACGAATTATTGGGTTTTATTGGGATTTGGTGAAGTGATTAATGGTGAATGCTGAGAAATGGGAATAGTATTGTGGAGTGTAGATCGGAAGTTAAGGATTCAGATACAGTGTCACTCAGTCACACATATAGTGACAATTAAATTGGGACAATCAATTTAAAACCCATTATCAGTAATCTTCAAGTTTAGAAAGGGCATGAAGGCGAAATATATAGCTGGGATACACGTCTAAGTTATTAATAGGTTGGGGTGAATGCCATTGCCTCCCTCGTCTCGAGTGTGTGGGTTCGAGTCTTTCATGACACAAAATTTGTCATGGAAGTGATTAACGGACAACTTCAAATTCCCTGACTATTTGAAGCACATTCCTCGATTTACCTCTTCGCGACTCCCCAATGTACAGGGGCGAAACCAGGATGGAATATTAGGGGGGCGAAACCAGGATGGAATATCAGGGGGACCATGTTGAAATGAAAATAACTATAACTAGTTAAACAAAATACGACAAAGTAAAATTATAAAATTTATTTTAAAGATACTCCATGACCATTAGCTCCATTGTAATCATTGATATTGTTATCGGTTGAAATTTAGCTATTTTATTTTCATTAGAAATGCCAAAAAAAAATCTGAAAGAAATCTTTTATCCATCTTATTTCAAACATCCGTCTTAAAATGACTTATAACTGCAAGTATTTGTACAATCTTTGTCGTAGATTTGAAAGTGTAAGAACAAGCTGAATCAATCCATCAACTTTCAAAGATTGTTTGTTTTTTATTATTTAAATTGATTATACTATAATATTGATTAACTCATATTTTAATTGGTCTTTTTGTTAGGTTAAGTATTTTATTTATCTATATGTTTAATTTATTTGCTAATTGATTATATTTTACTTAGTTCTTAAACATAATTATAATAAAAAAGATAAAATAAAAAACTAAGCTTTGGTTGTATTAGCTATCAATTAGTAACCAATTAGTAATTAATACTCTAATAACGATAGTATAAATAGTATAACGATAGTATTAATACTCTACACACCAAACATAAAACAAAACATGACTCTAATACCTATTCGCAAATCCCTCTACACATATCAACTACCACACATATATCTAATATGACCCGAATGCCCTCTATTATTACATTCAACATCTTGTATGACACATCTCCACGCATCATACTTAAATTTTATAATAGTAAAACTACGCCATACTATGAAGACTACATACTTATACAACCCTTACATACGGATATAAACACCAATTATCAACTCCACCTCTACCAAGGCATTATATATAGTCTCCTCACATACAACAGTCATGACATACACACACAATGCATATATCTTCTTATTGACATGTTCTTTTCACAGGTTCTATCTAGCTTACTTAAACGCTTGAGCACCAGTTCATCATGGAAGAATTTCTTGGCAGATCATGTTGATAGCACAACGTCAATATACATCCAGCCAAGTTCGGTAGTTCATTACCATCAGCAAATCACTAATAGCATGATTAGGTCCAATTTTGTGTCATCAGGCAAACTTGAAGACCTAAATACGTAGTTACTGTTTGGATTGTATGTACTTAGGCTTATAGTTTGCACCTAAACACTAGACAATCATGTAAACTGCTTTTCATATTAATATATCCTTGAATTATCAAAAAAAAAAAAAAAAAAAAAAACAAATGTGGCGGGGGGGGGGGGGGGGGGGGGGGCTCCACTGAGCTAGAGTAACTTTTGTTTCTTTGATTCTACTCCCTCCGTTTCTTTTTATTTGATTGTTTGGAGCTTTTTTTTGTTTTAAAATATTTGATTGTTTACAATTTCAATGCAACTTTTTATAATTTCAATACACCTTTTTACAATTTTAATGCACCTTTTTACAATTCCAATGCACTTTTTTACAATCCCAATGTAATTTTTCACAATATCTTAATAAAGTACTTTTTCCTCAAACAATCAAATAAAAAGAAACGGAGGAAGTATATAATTTATCTAATGATTAGTAAAATTCAGGGAGGGTCATGGCCCCCTACCCCCTCCTTTTGCCCCTGTCAGTGTAGAGGGCGATAAATTTGTTAAGATTGTTGTTTAACCTGAGGGAGAAATATATAGGAGTAGATGCTTTATTTAAATGATCTCAATGAATAATTAATTTGGTTTTGATGATTTATTTGTTATAGGTATTTATAGTTAGTAGATTTTATAATATTTAAATGTGAGATTATATGTTAGAATGTTGTGTAGAATGATCTAGTATTTGTTTTGTGAAATGGTGATGAATTAAAAGATTTTGTGAAATGGTGATGAATTAAAAGATGTTCACATCATGATATAGTAAAAGAATTGTAACAAATAATAATGATTTCAGTAAATGTGGTCAAGTTGTTCTCCATAGTGTTGCATAAGATTTTGATAATCTATGTATGGTTCCTGTTTAGTATTCGATTTAACGTTTTTGTTACAATAGACGATTTTATATTATTATAACCTATATTTGGGGTCATACTATAATGTTTAAGACTTTGAGGTTCAAATTGCCAATTAATAAAATAGTTTAAGGAAAATAATTTGGGGCGTATTTGGGTACTATTAAAGATGAAGATTGAGGATAAGGGAGTCGAAGATGGCAATTACGTTGATGGTTCTGCGAGGAAGGTATGGGTGGCCGGAACGGGAGGGGGTATACAAGAAAAATTCCCACAACAATCATAGCAGCAGTATTGATAAAAGCCGAAATAAAAAGCTTGTGAATTTAGGGGTGGGTTGCGCCTGAGGTATGCATGGATCATATGGTTGAAGGGAGATAATATTATTTTGGCCCCAAAAATTTTAAAAATTGTACTTCACCCCTAAACATCTACAATATTATATAAAAAGTCTGACGCGCCTGTATCGCTCCGTTGTACCTTATACATTAAATATGTTTATATCTAGTTCCTTCATCACATGCTCGTACATTAAACATTAACTGTTGTATCATCTTCATACATTAGTTAATGAAGAGTCCAATTTAACATAAATTTCTTAACCCTATTTTCATTTTCATTTTTATATAGACCACCCTCAGCCTGGAGGATTATTTTCTTAATGAATGGAAGTTGTTTAGAATGTTTTTTATATACTATTTGGTAACAATGATAACTCATATATATGTTTTTTATGTTAAGGAGACCAATACATAACATAGTTCTTTGATGCATACTTATTTTTATAATCTATTTAATATTTATTCTTTAACGATATATCTTCATATCGATATTTAGCTGTCAGCCATTATAATTTCAAATGAGTATCTAACTGTAATAGACCATCTATGTTCTCTCTCAATCACTTTTAGTGTGACCATATTCAATTTGTAGCATTCGAAGGTCACGCTTTTAGTTTTCATCTTGAAAATATTATCACGATAATGAACTACAATTTTCATATATAAAATCAACAGAAATTAACAATTTCTTAACTAATAAAAGTAATTTAATCCTAATTTACAGATATTTCTATAGAAAAATAAAAAAAATCAATATAAAATCATGCTAAATGTATGAATATATATATTTTTGTTTGTTACGAATATAAAATAAACCATCATAATATTTCATTGGAGATTTGGAGTATATACATTTTGGGCTTTTGCCACTTTCAAATATTTCTTTTTTTTGGTAGTATGGGACCCATAACTACTATTCATAAAATGTGCACTGTGTAAATATCGAATCGAAACAAGTAAACCACACTAAACAAGTTATTTGTGGCAGGCTCGATCAAAAAAGTGTTGGTAGAAAGAACTAACTCATGCACCTTGCGGTCACAAGCTCAGTTACACCGCCAACTCGATCACCCTTACGGGACTTCAGACTTGCCACAATCAATATCTCTTACTAGTATTAAAAGAAATCTTACTCCCTTTATTCTCAAATGATAGGGTCATTTGTTTTTCAAGATCAGTAAGACACAATTTAATACGTACAAATTATAAAAAAGTTGATATTTCACAAATTTATATTAAAATAAATCTAACAAGATCTCACAAAACTATATTATTTCTTATCAATTAATAATAATTTATGATCAAAGTTTTTAGAATATGACAAAAGAAAATCAAAACATTTCTATCAATTGGAATGGAAAAACATAAAAGGACTTGTCTAGTAACATTGGGCATATATCTGTTGAAATAGGGTGCATAAGCTCATAAACCACTGGTTAACAAAAAATCTTAAAATATTTACCCCCATCAAATTACAAAAATGAGACAAAATTATTGTAAGCAATTAAAAAATCAAAAAGAGAAAAAGAAAAAGAATCAAGGCCCACCATGAATGGCCAATGTTCCCAATTAAAATGGAATAAAACAGGCTGTAATGAAGCTGTGATCACAACATCCCACCTCCTCCTTCCACCTCTATTTCTCTCCTCCCCCCCTCTCTCTCTTGTAAGTTCATAGTACCCCCACCCCACCCCACCCACCCACCCACCCACCCCATCCCCTTCCTATCTTCTTAGTTATAAAGTTCTACCCATTCTTGATAAAATATTTTCCTGTTTCCATCATCATAATGAGCAAAATGAGCTCAACAACATCAATATTCCAAACCTTGAAGAACAACCAATCTCTCCCTCTATCTCAACAACAAGATCCAACCCAAGATCCACCTTCAACCATCAGAAGAAGACTATCCTCAGTCTCCCTCAAATCCATGTCTGAATACTCATCTCCAGCTACAACATGGGCTTTTCAGCGCTCCAAATCCGTCTCTGCAATGGGTCAATCGGCAGGAACTTCCATTGTCAAGTGGTGGGGATGGGGGTGGGACTGGATCCTCTCCAGGAAGCCACCATTTGCATTGGATCTTGAGATGAGTGAGGAGGAGAGGGGTGCTATTGGTTGGCAGAGCCAGGGGAGTTGGAGGCATGTGTTCTTCAAGATCAAGAACTTTGTCGGTGGCGCCGCCACCGACAAAGCTAAGCTCGCCGGGAAATATGATTCTGTTAGCAATTATTTCAAGAATTTTGATAACAAGAGACACATGCTTCCTCATTGAACAATTCAATAAGGTTTGATGATTCATTATTTGTTGATGAAAGAACGAGTCTGGATCTTCTGTTACATTTTGTGTGACACTATCTATTACATTCCGTAAATCATGACACGTGTTATGATATTAAGGAGGTTTAACATAAAGTGTAGCAGACTATCTATTCAGAAAATTGCCCACTATAGTATGTTCATTCATATTTCAATGGTTTGGTCAAATGAATACTTTTGTATAATTTATTTGTTTTGGTTAAGATTTGAAAACTTAGTGGTGATTCTCTTGGTTGCATTCTCTTGATTTGGTGAAAGTATTGCAATTTGTATGTAAGATATAGGATTTGTTGGTTATTTATATATGTTGTATTATTATTTAGTTTATGACATTGAATTTTTGTTAGATCCAGTTTATTGTAATAAGATTGATGATTAATATGTATGTGAAGATCTTAATTCTCTTTGAATGTAATTATTTTGGTAATCTACTGTGCTTTTCTTTTTTCTTATGTGCTTTTCTTTTTTCTTATAAATTAATGATGTTAATGATGAGGTGAGTTTTGAATCCGAACCTTTTGGTAATTAAGATTAACTTTTCTAGTATGCTATTCAAGTACCTCTTCTCTATTATGAAGTTTTAAAGCATAAATTTGCATCAAAATGAATTAATTGGGGGTTAAGATTGCGTGCCCACTTAGCTTGCATGCATTGCACATTATGCTTGTAGATCGCATTTGGTGTGTTGTAATCTTTTGATAGTTGTAAAAATCGTATGGTTTAGTAACTTGAAATAAACTCACGAGCGAGTTATTATTATACACTATACAGTAGTGTTTTATTGTTGAAGCGACAATAATTGCTTGGATTACAAATTTTACCGTACAAATGATTTTTTTTACCATCGTCAATTGTTTATGAATTACTTTCTGTTGTTCATTTTAATATAACTTTTATTTATTTCACATATATTAATGAATATCTCATTTTGTCATAAACAAACAAAATTTATGTACATTAAAATGCAAGTCATAAAAGTGAATTAGTATTTGTCTTGTGTAATACATTGAAAGCGATCTCTCTCCATAAATGTAAAGAGCTAAAGTTAGTACTTAGTACCAAGTATTTACGGTCTATAAATCACATGGTAAAGAACTAAATTTAGTGCTAATTACCGGTCATCTTGTATTTTCAGATGGTATGGTTCGAGTCTTTTTAGAGTAAACTTTGTGTTGAAGTAGTTAAAAGACAAGTTCTAGTTCCCGTTAAGGTACATCCCATAATTTATACAAACAATTGTATAATCTTTTAAATATAAATTAGTGACAAAGTATGAACACAATAGTATTACGAATAACGAATATTAAAATTACTATCCTTTTAATTTTTTTAAGTTGTCATTTTAACTTAAATTTTTTGTTTGAAAATAGTTGCGTTTCAGCATAATATCGTAATTTACATATCTAATGTATTTTTTATTTACTTTTTCTATTTAAATTATCAATTATTCAATAATATAATGATAATTAATTATCATCTTATATTTTTAATATACTTTTTAATTTTTTTTAGTATTTTTATAATTTATAAAACGATAACTAAAAAAGTGAAAAAATAATCACTAGAACCATCACCAGGGTATGGAGGCATTCTCAGTTACAATTATTCTATTGTAAATTTGGATTATGATGCACATGGCACGTTGTAGAAGGCCGAAACGAAGGAAAAGTGGAATTGGAAATGTCGGCAGAGACGCGGAAGATTCTTTATCCACCTCTGCAAGATTGCTAGTGTGTATGTAACTATATTTATATATGTATCCAAAATGGTAAAAACAACAAAATCTTCCCAATTTTGACTTTTGATAATTCTGGCTGCTGTTGATTGAAATAATATTTTCGGGAAATAACCAACGCACTTCACTTGTAATTGTCTACTAGAAGATCTTCAATATTGTATGATTATATATAAATCAACTTTTTGAAAATAATTATTGGCCAAATATTGAGTATGTAATCAACAAGTCAGCCTCGACTTTAATTCTCTCATCAGATAGAATAAAAATGATTGTTAGTATAATATAAGTACCATAATTATGAGCGAGAGAAATTGAGATATGAGGAAAAATATAATTAAGTATGTTAAAGAGGATCAAAAAGAATGATGGTGAAGCAGTGAGAATAATTTTTCTTATAATACAAATAAATTAGGTTACTATACACAATAATAAAAACAATTTTTCTCCATTCCCCTTAATTTTCCTCAAAACAAACATATCATAAATCTAATTAAAAATTAAATAATTAAATATAAATCGATTTTGAAGAGCACATCCTCAAGTTTGAACTACTTGCTCAATTTTATAAGGGTTTATATATAACAACATTCTTCAATTAGAAAAACAAAAACATTATTCTTAATTTTATAGAATATTTTAGGCTTAAATTCTTCCGGTTCCTTGAATTAAAATGATCTGGTTATTTTACCTTCGAAGTTTTAAAATTGATGTACTTGTCCCACGAATTATCTGAATTGGTCATTTTATGAATTCCTTCCACTTTTAATGCTAAAACCGATAGATTTTAAGTTACAATGAAGAACCAAATCGGAACTCAGC
The DNA here is from genome assembly GCA_003412495.2 of Echium plantagineum. Classification (NCBI taxonomy): domain Eukaryota; kingdom Viridiplantae; phylum Streptophyta; class Magnoliopsida; order Boraginales; family Boraginaceae; genus Echium; species Echium plantagineum. Next base: position 10,565,613 of record CM016568.1, read on the forward strand.
ATATATTAGACTTTTGGGGGTCAACTTTAAAACAACAAACATAACGGGGATTTTTTAAATGAGGTAATTGCAAAAATAGTCTCAATAAGTGGGTCAGTATTGTTGCACTTTGGCCCCAGTAATATCATCAATGCGCAAATAGTCCCTATAAATGTATAGTATTTTTCATTTTTCTCAAATAATTATTTCAAAAGAGCCCCATATATATTACTTATGAAAATTGATCCAGAAAAGCTTGTTAAATGTCGAATTATTATTTTATCCTTCATTAAAACTTAAAATTTGTCAATTTTAATTTAAAAAATGGACAAAATCCTCAAAATGACCGGTTATTCAAAAGGCAAAGTGATTTAATCAAAATTTCAGTCCCTCATTTGGACGATTGCCAATAGTTTAAGGAGTCTTATGAAAATTAGCCTTATTTTTCGTGCCTAATTACTACCTTTATTCATAAAAGATAGGGTCATTTGACTTTTCAAGATCACCGACACACGACTTAAAACGTTAATATCTTTAGTTTTACATGCATAAAAGTTTGATATTTCAAAAAGTTATAATAAAATAAATCTCACATGAATATCTTATTTTTTATCGACTGATGAGAATTCATGGTCTAAGTTCTTAAATACCTAAAAAGTAAAAAAAATTCCTATCATTAGTGATGGAGAGAGTAGTATTTTAAAGATCGCGTTGTTATTTGCCTCTATTCTCTAATCATATAGTTCATGAGTTTAAGTCATAGACCAAATAAATTCAAAGTTATGTCAAATTAGAATATGATTTTTTTGTTAAAGAATATATACATTTGTTTTGTTACTCTAATTACGATAACTAGAGATTTTATATTCAAATTCCCCGTATGTTCACACATTTGACTTATATTAAAGCCGAACATAAGTCATTCAAGCTAAAATTGTTCTTATAGAGGTTGGTTTCATTTTACATTACTTTTTGTCTTAACACTCACATTATATTGGAAACTTTTTATAATAATATAACATAAATTGATGTTATTTGTTTAACACGAAAAATATATAATATTCCTTTTAGAGACCCTCACTTAATGGCCCTCACAGAGTGACAGCTCATGCCTAGATATGACATGTTATTTTGCAGGATGTACCTCTCCTGATCAGTGGACTAGAACTTAACCACTGTGAAACACAAGGTTCGCTCCAAGTACAAAATGAACCCGATTACATGAAAAGGCAAGACATTTTACATTCTAGTTTTCAGTTAAGCTATATACCTTTTTTTTTCAACCAATCGACATCATACAAGTAAGGAAATCCTATACTATCGGGAAAGAGAATCTACACTACGACAGAGCATAAAAATTTAGACTCTCGACAGATCTCGAACCCATAACCTCCATTAAGAAGGTATGAGTCGATAAACACTAGGCTAAACTAGTTGGTTAGTTAAGCTATATACTCCCTCGGAGCGAATGTACTTCATCTTTTTTTTTTGTTAAGGGGCACATTTGATTTTTTATTAATACGCATAATCCATTACAATCATCAAACATCAATACAATTCTAGTGAGATAAATCATCTCTCTAACCACTTTCCTTATTAACAAGAAGGCTCGAACCCCAGACCTCCGCTAGAGGTGTCAACATACTTTGTCACTGGGACAAGATGGGTTGACACTTGACGATGTACTTCATCTTTTTTTTTTTTTTAAAGGGAGTACCCTTTAATTTTATTAGTATGAATAATCGATTACAATCATTAAACATCATTATAATTCGTAAATTCAAGGAAAGAGGCGACTAGCGTCAAACTAGTGAGAGAAACCATCTATCTAACCAATTTTCATAATAACAAGAGATGTCAACATAGTTGCTAGTAGAACGTACTTCATCTTTGATCATATTAGACACCTTTTTGATTGTATATTTGACATGAAACAAACCCGAGTACTTCTATTCTATTTTGGTAGGGTGAGCTGGTGGGTAGGTAGGCAGCATACTAGTGCAATTAGAGAATCTAAAGAGTGCTGACAAATGTCTAGAAGCTGACATCTGGTACTCAGATGTTGTACTAATACTAGATTACTAGGTAAGTATTACCATTATTGTTCTCAATTATCTTTTAGTGAACTCATATTTCAAAAATTCTAGTCCTAAAAGTGTGTATACTTCTTGAGCTTTTCGTGTTCTCTGTTAAAGCTTAAAAGAACAATTATTCCTCTCCATTTTCGGGTTTCTCAGGAATTTCATCAATCTGTAGGTACCCCATTTCTTGGTAACTATTTTCTGCTTCAAAGTTTTGGTTTTTATGATTTTCTGGCAAAGTTGAACTGTCTTGTTAGTTCATTGTAGTATCTAAAGTTCATAATTATATTATTTGTTGGATGTTTTTACTTTAGAAATTACCTTAATATCTCTTTTGGGAGACGTTGGTATTTGGGAGGGGGAGGATTGGTTAATTATTGCTCCCTCCATCTCAGTAACATTGTCTAGTTTTGAATTTTGATAATTGACTTTTTAAATTGCGAGCTCGAATTTTGGTAAGTTCAATGAGTAGTAATTACGGCAACAAAGTGTGTTAGTTTTGATAATTGAAAATCGAACAAGACAATCTTTTAGGGATTGGGGCATTTACATCAAATAGTAGTGATTATTGATAATCTTTTACATGGTCGAAGGTGATAAGAGTAAGAATGAACGGGAGTTTGCGCGTTGCTCTTGCTGCTGCGATTGGTAACTTTCTGCAAGGATGGGACAATGCTGCCATAGCTGGTAATTATCCTTTTCCTGTATCACGTTAATTGTTAAGGTTTCATGCTAGGCAATCATTTGTTCTTAATCTATGTAAAGTTGGTAATTATCCTTGATTTTGGTTGTCATTCATTTATGCGATCGCATTGTTTATACATTCCTCCAGGGGCTATCTTGTATATAAAAGCTGAATATGATATGGAGCATGCACCAAAAATTGAAGGCCTTACTGTAGCAATGTCACTTATTGGTGCTGTGTTAGTTACAACTTGCTCCGGAGTACTTGCTGATAAGCTTGGCCGCCGTCCTCTACTCATAGTCTCATCACTTTTTTATTTTGTTAGTGGATTTGTGATGCTCTGGTCTCCTAACGTCTATTTTTTGCTACTGGGGAGGCTCCTTGATGGTTTTGGAACTGGTTTGGCTGTTACAGTTGTTCCAATTTACATATCTGAGACAGCACCTGCTGAAGTAAGGGGTTTGTTGAACACATTACCTCAGTTTGCCGGATGTCTTGGAATGTTCCTTTCATACTGCATGATTTTTGGGATGTCCTACGTGGATTCTCCGAATTGGAGACTGATGCTTGGTGTTCTATCCATACCTTCCATTGTTTATTTAATTCTAACAACATTTTACATGCCTGAATCTCCAAGATGGCTTGTAAGTAAAGGATGTTTACTGGAAGCTAAGCATGTTCTGAGAATATTACGTGGCAGGGAAGATGTCTCGGGTAAGATTCATTTAATTTACTAAGTAATTATTTTCCATAAAAACTTACCTTGCAGCAAAACAGCAGACTCCCTTATTTCATTGAGTTAGTACTTGGTTTGATGAATAGGTGAATTGGCAATGCTTGTTGAAGGACTCGGTGTTGGAGGTGATATGTCCGTAGAGAAATACATGATTTGCCCTACAAATGAGCCCATTGATGATGACGTGTCGAGCATTGATCAGATAAAACTGTATGGCCTTGGAGGATTATCCTGGATGGCTCGACCAATTAATGGAGAAAGTTCAACCTCTCGTCAAGAAGGCATTCAAAAACTAAGTACGCCGCTCATGGACCCCCTCGTTGCCCTGTTCGCCAATGTGAATGAGAAACTTCCAGACATAGGAATCAAGGGAAGCATGTTTTTCCCTCATTTAGGCAGTATGTTCAGTTTAGCAGGAAATCAACCGCAGGATGAAGAGTGGGATGAGGAGAATTTTGCAGAGGAAGATGATGAGTATGTATCCGATGCAGGTGGAGGTGACTCTGATGAGGATTTGCAGGGTCCATTAATTTCACGTCAGACGACAAGCATGGAAAAAGACATGGATCCTCCCCATAGTCATGGAACTATGTTTGGTGTACTCCCGACCAAACCAGGTCCCAGTAGCATAGCTGAAAATGATACAAGTATTGGTGGTGGATGGCAGATTGCGTGGAAATGGACGGAGTTGGAAGATCCAAAAGAAAATGTATGCAGGGGATTTAGAAGAGTATTCTTCCTTATTGTAGATGGTCTTGAAGCAAGGAGAGGGTCTTTTCTTTCACTTCCAGTTTATGTTGTGCCTTCAGCCGTTGATTCTGTCCAGGCTATTGCTTTGGTCAGTCAACCAGCTTTGTATCCTAAAGATTTAAAGGACCAGCATCTTATTGGACCAGCCATGAATTATCCATGTAAAGCTGCTCAAGAAAAACCATGTCTAAGTGCTATTTCTGAAACTGGAGTCAAGCATGCTCTCTTTTTAGGAGTGGGGATTCAATTACTTCAGCAGGTAATCCAAATTAGTACAACGAGTTTCTCAAGTAAAACATACATGGAAGCAACCATATGCTTAACGAATTAGTGTCAATCGTTTGTGCATAATATAAAATGAGCCACATGATTATAAGGCCCGTGAAACCACTTTCACATAAGGTAAATAAGAAAGTCACTTACGAATTTATTCTTGTAGACCACCTATTAACAAGAAGACATGAACAGAAAATGAGGCAGAACTTTTGTGTTCCATGACTCCATCTAACACCTGGTAATATTTCTTGTAGTTTAGGATAACAGACGAGTATGGTGACATGTCTTTTTTTGGTGAAATGTGTATTAGTTCTTGGAACACTTAAGATTGATTCCTTGTTGGAAGCTCTAAACTATGCAGTTAAAGTAGACATGATGATATCACAGTTTGAAGATGATTTTTTGGCTTACTTTTTTTTCTGAAACCTGAATTTGATTATTGCTTCCTTAGGAAAACATTTAGGACCTCTTCTGGGTTGATCTGATAATCTTGCTGACTCAAACCCAACCTTGTCTATGGACTTCATAGTGTATTTGAGTTGTGACTGTCTTGAGAACAAAGTTCTACGGAAACAATATGGTATTGCTAACTTTGATAATTCTGTCTACAATAGTTCAGCATCTTTTTCTTAGTTCTTAATGATCAGTTAATCAAGATGTACATGTTCATATTGTAAAGTATGAATTTTGTATTTACAAATTTGTTTTAATCAACATATGTTAAACACTTGAAGCTGATATAAGCCTAAAATATGCTCATGTAACCATCATTAAGTTCTGTATCAAGGAAAATGGGATCTATTGATGGTATTGTAGGTCAATAAAGAACTTCCCCCTTTTTTTTTCATGGTGCAGTTGTCAGGTATAAATGGGGTTTTGTACTACACTCCTCAAATTTTCAAGGAGGCAGGTGCAGGCGTCATCCTCTCAGACAAAGGAATGGGTTCAAATTCTGCGTCTTTACTAATAAGTGCCATCACAATGTTGTTAATGCTGCCTTGTTTTGCTGTTGCCATGAGGCTTGCAGATTTCTCAGGGAGGAGGTAAGTTTTGTGTTTATTCTCCTTTTTCTTTTACTTCCATCCTCGATTGAGTTGCCGTAGTAGTTGAGACATGTTTCAAGTATTAACTAACCCTACAAGAACAAAGGTACAACTTTAGAGTAATAATTCTCTGCTTCTATTCATCTCCAGGAGTATGCTGCTGAGTACAATCCCTGTAATAATAACGACCCTCGTCATTCTACTTGTCACAAGTGCTGTGAAATTTTTTAGCATAGCCAATGCTGCTATCTCAACAGTTTGTATTATGCTCTACTTTTGCATCTTCTCCCTGGGGTTTGGACCGATCCCCAATATCATCTGCTCTGAAATCTTCCCAACCCGAATCCGTGGCACCTGTGTTTCAATTTGCGCCCTTGGATTTTTTGTCGGCGATGCCATTGTCACATATGCATTACCCCTGGTGCTATCCTCCATTGGCCTTGCTGGTGTTTTCGGCGTTTTTGCTGTTCTGTGTGTTATATCCTGGATATTTGTGTTCTCGAAGGTTCCTGAAACTAGATGCATGCCTCTGGAAGTGATTTCTGAACTCTTTGCGCTCAGGGAAAATGAAGAGGCGGCCTTGAAGATCAATCAAGCCTTCTCATAAGCTTGGAGGGTAGCATCGTCTACTTCACTCCTGGGTCGATTCATGAACAACTTCCCTCTAAGGCTGCATGTTATCCAAACTGTCTTTACTTCGCTTAGGCAGGAGCCTCTTTGGAGGCACTAGGGCATGTTAACGTTGATCAACAGAAGTAGCTACATTATTGGTCTTTCATTATGTTGTGTAGGGTATGTTTGGACTTGGCACATATGCAGATTGTTTGGAGCTCATTTGTTGAATATAGTTTTGTAGCTATACAGAAAATGAGATCAGCAGTAGTTTTGTAACTTCTAGTTAGTGTTTGGATTTATTTATGAGCAAATGACTTCATCGATCACTCATGTTTGTTAAAAAATACTAGTCGATCACCTAGTATGACTTTGTATATTTTCGATCACTCATGTTGGGTATTGTGTATATTTTTGGACACTCACGCATTTTTTTGATATAAGCCTAAAATGAGTCACATGATTGATCGCAAGTATACAAAGTCATACTAAGGTGACCGATTAGTGTTTTTTAACAAACGTGAGTGATCGATGAAGTCATTTACTATTTATTTATTTATTTATTTATGTATGTCAGATTTAGCAATAAAAATAGCAACTTATCATCCTCATCATCTCAAATAGAAGAAAAAGTAATTAGGAAAGTATCGTTCACTTTACTAAGGAAAAATGCTCTTGCTAGTAATCAGAAAGGTACTGGGTTCGAAATTCGTCTCATCGCTAATTTACAAAAAGAAAAAGGAAAAAGAAAAAAACGGGAAGTATTGGTCTATCAAGATTTTCATTTCTTGTGGATGTTCTTGTAATAAATAATTTTACCAATAAATGATATTCCCTTCGTCTAGGGGTGGATCTTGATATTTTAGAGTTGAAAGTGGCTTATGTTAAAGTGAGTCTTCAGAACACTTTAAATATATTGAAGGGCAAATGGCATCAAAGATCACTGACATTATTTAATATTTCCAATTCGATCACCCTCATTTAAAAGTGTCTATATTGGATCACTGAACTGAATTTTTTTTGTCAAATTTAGTAACTGGGCCATTTTAAAAGATTTTGGGTGCATTTTGTAAATTTTTAGCAAGGGTAATTTTGTCCGTTCATATTTATAGACATTTAATCCTCGTTTTTTAACTTTTTTTTTAATTTTTTTTCAAATTTTTTTTTTAACTTTTTTAATTTTTTTTTTTAAACCTTTTTTTTAATTTTTAATCTTTTTTTACTTTTTTTTTAGTATTTTTAATTTTTGTTTTTTGTTTTTTTTTGAATTTTTTTTAATTTTTTCCCATTTTTCTAGAAAAATAAAATTTTTAAAAAAAGTTAAAAAAATTAAAAAAAAGTTAATTTTTTTTTTAAAAGTTAAAAAAACGAGGATTAAATGTCTATAAATATGAACGGACAAAATTACCCTTGCTAAAAACTTACAAAATGCACCCAAAATCTTTTAAAACGGCCCAGTTACTAAGTTTAACAAAAAAAATTCAGTTCAGTGATCTAATATAGACACTTTTAAATGAGGGTGATCGAATTGGAAATATTAAATAATGTTAGTGATCTTTGATGTCATTTGCCCTATATTGAAATATAAATTTAAATATTAATTTTTAGTTAATTCTTCTTTATAAATATATAATTTATTATTTTAAAAAGTGACATACGACTAAACAAGCTTGCACCTAAGGAAGTTTACTGCTGTCTTCGTCACTTTTGGTTGGGGACTTGGGATTATTTTAATTTGGACATGTATTTAGTGGATTTAAACTTTTTTGCATTTTGTTCTTTAATTTTTTTAAAATTTAATACAGTATTAGTAGTTGATCAAGAGATTTCTATGAAAAGAAAATGTTCTTATCAATTACCTACGGGCGGTGTGTCAACTTTGGGTCGAATTGTAAATAACTTTTCTTTTTTTTATAAATCATAATTTCACATGTAATGTTGCATACCATCTAATCATGTGTGTGCCTATTTTTATTTCGTTAATATAAAAACTTAACAACGAGATTTATTATCGCTTTTAGTATGTTCACCAAAATTTAAAGTAGGTGCAAATTCTCTGTAAGAACGTACAAACATGCTTATAAATATTTTTGAAAATCAATTTCATGTTTATCAAAATAACTAATACTAGTACTAGTAGTATAACACTAAATACTTGATTAGAGCATCACACTCTAAAAAGTCATCAATCTTAAGGTTGCAGCTCAGTATTTGACTCAAAAGTCTTCATAAACATGTAGTATTGAACAAAAACAGCATAAAATACAATCTTTTTTTCATTTTCACACAAGGAAATTTGGTAAAAATGCGATCTTTTTCATGGGATTTTCGGTATCTCCTTCTATTGGCAGCTGCAGCATTCATATATGTGCAGGTTTCTATAACATTTAATTGATTTGCTTCATATTGTGTGATTATTTGTTCATTATTGGTATGTTTTCTTGAACTTTTTTGGGTCAAATCTTAACTAATTGATTAGTGATGTGTACTTACATGGTTAATGTAGAGAAACCCAAATACCCAATATAGTACATCTGAGTTGTAGTCAATTCAATTGAAATAATCGTATAGTTTCGAATTTTGATGGTTGGACTTTTTTATTTGAACCTGAATATATTTGTATATGTTGTAAATAATATATTTGGTGAAAAATATACTCCTTCAATGTACTCCTCGTAATGTTGTTTTGATTTAAACTAGAGTTATATGTGGCAATTATTGTTGGAAAGTTTGTTAATTTTGACAATTAGACGCAACAAATGGACGATCTTTTTGGAACGCAGGGAGTGCATTTGAGTGTGTATTGAATTGATTTGGAACCCTCTCCATTCACTTATTATGGAATCTGGAAATTGGGACCTTCTCGATCCCTTTATATGTTTTTGTAGTCTGAATAGAAAGGCTATTACTGTGGCATTTAAAAATTGAACCCCAGTAATACTGAATGAAATTATGAGTATTTGGTTATTCCAGAACTCCAGATATACTTTAAGAAAGAGTTCTGAAATCGGAATCATGCTACTAGAAATTTGGTCTATTTAATACTCAAAAAAAGAGTATCACATTATCTCCCACTCGGTGATGAGGTAAATGTTGGGTTGTTTGAAGAGCATGATTCATATATATTTTAGTGTTGCTTCGCTTGATGAACTTCCTTGTTATCTATTCTGAAGGAATGTGTCTGTGTCTTCCCCGAGTACAGTAATTTTTCTGAAATTTGAGTTTCTTTGAGCCTGCTCTTGTTTATTTTGTCTAATTCCTCCTAGAATTTTTTATTTTGTGGAGCTAATAATAAAGCTACTGACTTGTGGCAGACCTCTCATAGGATATGCAAAATGTTAATTTCCTAGTGCTGCCTAATGAATCTTCAGCTCACGCTTTCGCCTTTTCCCCGTGGTCACTCATATTATTGCTATAGTAATCCTTCAATTTCCAGCTTGACACTATGATTTTCATTCCTCAGATGCGTCTTTTCACTACACAATCACAATACACGGAACGCCTTGCTGCAGCTGTATGTTTTTCTTGATCAACAAATTTTATTCTTCTTTGTTATTAGTGGTACTTTAGTCAGCTTGGATGATTTTAATTTTATCTCTGATCGCTCAGTACTTTGTTTGTCCTATCAGATTGAAGCAGAAACTCATTGTGTTAGTCAGACACGATTGCTTATTGACCAGATTAGCCAACAGCAAGGGCGGATAGTTTCTCTAGAAGGTGCAGTTTGTTATATCCTTAGTACTCCTCCAGAATATTCTTCAACCAAATTCCCTGAAAATTACTAGTTCTATCCAGTATCTTTGAGAAAATTCTCTGTAAATAAAACACTTCACCTCATTGACTTACTTATAATTTGTTCTTTTTATCCAGAGGAAATCAAGCGCCAGGGTTTGGAGTGCGGTCAACTAAAATCTCTTGTTCAGGAACTTGAGAGTGTGTTTTCTCTGCCTTTTTGAATCGCATACTTCACATCATAAATTTGCGTGCTTATCAGCTTCTCTGGCTATCAATTGTTAACATGCCTTTTCTGTTATGATATTGCTTTACAGATTTTTAACTTTATATAATGTTGGATTTCTAGTGTGCCCTAGTGCAAGTACTCAAGTACCAGGAACTTTTGACTGGTTGGCCCTGATTTTCTCTAGCTAAAAGATTACACTGCACCAGTCTCCGTTTAGTTTTCCCTCTTTAAGTTTTGTAAAATATGAGAAATTAAGTTGAACATTTATGTTTCGACATAATTCTATTACTAAATTAAAACAAATACTTCCTTAGAAAAATCTCTGTTGCATACAATGTCAGGACATATTGGGAAACGAATGAGAATATTGAGGACGTGGGCACATAAAGTGATACGTCCGAAATGGAAATATAGGGCTGTTGCAAGTATTTATGGTTAAAATGCCATCTTCGAGCTTTAGTCGCTATATTAGACACATTCATCAAAATAGCCGAAGTCATGGAAAATCAAATAGGTCGTTAAGTTTAAAAAAATAATGATAAATGAAGCTCTAAGTGCACTTCAGTTCCTGAAAACACTATCTTTTGTGTATATTGTGGTAAATGAAATTATTCTAACACTTGAGCATCAGTGTGGGTACACGAGTAATATACAATGTTGTTCATTCTTGCCCTCTTGTAATCTGCAGGGAAGGGCTTACAAAAATCACTTAGTGGTTCTCAGGTTGTTCTCCACTTGTTCCATTTGCCCAGTCTTCTATAAACACTCTTGTATTCTTTTTGATATACCTATTTGAAATATCAGGTGCCTGTGTCAGCTGTCGTAATTATGGCGTGTAACCGTGCTGATTATCTGGAAAGAACTATCAACTCGATCTTGAAGTAAGCAGTGCTTTAAAAATTCCCCTAAGGATCCAACTAACTTTTTTGTTTGGTAGACAACGTAACTCATCTTTTGCTATGGATACCAGGTATCATAGTCCTATTGCCTCAAAATTTCCTATATTTGTATCCCAGGTAATCTGTTATTCTGTATCACTTTATATTTGAAATCTATAAGTTGTCATGAGCGATAAGGTGCCCACCGGTTTTTACAGGATGGGTCGGACCCAAATGTTAGAAGTAAGGCTCTAAGCTTTGACCAGATCACCTACATGCAGGTATTATTTGTTATAGGTTGTTTCTCACTTTCTGTTCCTTTTTATGTTAAATAAACTGTTCTATTTTCAAAATAGAAGCTCCAATATATTCAAAATCCCATTCAGATGTTAATTACCACTGTTTGTAGCACTTAGAGTATGAACCGTTGCATACTGAAAGGCCTGGTGAATTGATCGCATACTACAAAATTGCACGTAAGACTTGAACTTCTCATTCTCCTACTGTATCATTTTTTTCTTCTTCATCTTTTGGTAGTACTGTTTTGTTTCATAGTATATCAATTCTGTGTGTTTGTTAGGTCATTACAAATGGGCTCTAGATCAATTGTTCTACAAGCACAACTTTAACAGAGTAATCATACTTGAAGGTGATAATCTCCAGCTATCTTGTGATTGCCACATAATTTAAGCTCATCTAAAAATCTATACTACAAAATGCAGATGATATGGAAATTGCCGCCGATTTTTTTGATTATTTTGAAGCTGGGGCCTCCATCCTTGATACAGATAAGTAAGATTTAACAAGTGATATTCGATGTTATTTATTTGTTTTTATGGCACTATCTTGTGTCCATATACTGAGTCTATTCCTGATATTGATGAATTTGAATGCAATAAGTTCTAAATCTGGAAAACGTGTTGTACAGATCTGTGATGGCTATTTCATCTTGGAATGACAATGGGCAAAAGCAGTTTGTGCAAGATCCTTGTGAGTTAATAATGATTTAAATTTGTATACAAAGGTTTGTTGTCAGTGGAAATAGTAGAGGTAATTGAAGGGGAAGTTTAAGTGGGGTATGATACTTCATTATTATTTTAACTATTAACATACTCCTTTCAATGAACTCACATTCTGAGTTTAAAATGTAAGTTTATTACTTAAATAGTGTTGCAGCCCATTCATATGATATTGGTTCAAACTTTTCTCTTCCATATAGTTGACAATATGAACTCTTCTCCAGATGCATTGTACCGCTCCGATTTTTTTCCTGGTCTTGGATGGATGTTAACAAGATCAACGTGGGATGAATTATCGCCAAAATGGCCCAAGGCATATCCTTTTCAATCTGTTCTTTGCCTAAAATGATACTGGTCTTATTTAAAATCTGTTTCCTTTGACCAAAAATTCACTTACTGGGATGATTGGTTAAGACTGAAAGAGAATCACCAAGGAAGGCAATTTATACGGCCAGAAGTATGTAGAACATACAACTTTGGCGAGCATGTATGTGGATCTACATCCTAACCTTAAGTTCATTCTTTTTTGCTCTCTTCTAGTATGTTTCCCCACATTGTTCTAGGTTTTTACCATCTTATTCGTGTGAAAGCTGATGATTTCTTTTGTAGGGTTCAAGTATGGGTCAATTCTTCCAAAAATATCTTGAGCCAATCAAGCTTAATGATGTTCAGGCATGTCTTCTTTGTCCTCACTGTCCTATCTACTTTATTTCTGTGTCCTCTATTTCCAGTTTGCTCCCAGTTGGACTTCCTGATAAAAATGATATCTTTTTCATGAAGGTTGACTGGAAGTCTAGGGACCTCAGCTACCTGATGGAGGTAAATTAACTAGATGTGAAGTTTTCCATTTTTCTCCTCTCTTAGATACTTTATGTAATATGTGTATTGATCGTTCTTCGTTGTTTCTTTGTAATCCACAGGATAAGTATGTGAAGCACTTTGGTGACATGGTGCAAAAGGCTAAACCTATATCTGGAGCTGATGTTGTTTTGAAAATTAATAATATTGTCGGCGATATCCGGATTCAGTATAGAGATCAGGAGGACTTTGAGCAGATCGCAGGACAATTTGGTATTTTTGAGGAATGGAAGGTAAATTAATTTAGCTGTACTTAAATCCACTCAAGAGTATAGAATGCATGCAGTGGCTAACCAACACACCACTCCTACAATTTTTGGATTCCATGAATTACACTTCCATTTGGGAGTGCTGTGTGCGTAACTATAAGATACATGTTGTCAATCACCTACAAATGACCAAATTCTCATCTATAATCTGATTTAGAAGCTTTTCTTTGGTTCTGCATTCACCTTTTGGTTCATACCAGTATAATTAGAGAGTCGGTCGGTATGTATCACGATAGCTATTTATTGTGTCAACATCTCTTGTTGCATGCAATAACCTGGACCATCTGTCAATTCGATTTCATTAATTTGTTTGTCTTGCAATAGTTGTTTATGCTTGGACCAGGTGGCCTTTTATTAGTATGTTACTTACCTTTCTTACACTAACTTGTGGTCCAGTTCTCACCTCATTTACTATGAAACCCTTATTTTGCTGATTTACACTGTAACACTCTTCTATGACCTCGATGCGTTAATTTCTTGAATGAGCCACTCACTTTAGTTGGAGCCTCTACCAAGGCCATGTTTTTTGTGGGGGTTAAGCATTGTTATAACAATAAACTTACAAATTCATACTAATATTGCTAAAGCTGTTGTCTCCTGCCAGATTGTAATGATTTTTCTTTTTTGTCCACTTTCGTGCCCCATTGGGATGTTCCTGAATAGCTCATGAATTTTCCTAGAGTTGGGCATCTAAATTCACAAATGCATGCATGTAAACTATGTTGACAACATTGCATTGTCCGATACCTGCCTTGTTTGTAATATTCAGGATGGAATACCTAGGACAGCATACAAAGGTGTTGTAGTTTTCCGATACCAAAATCAACGTCGTGTGTTCCTGTTTGGTCCAGATTCTCTCAATCAGCTTGGAGTATAAATTCAGGTTAGGTCGCTGTTCTAGAATCTGCATGTTATTCTACTGACATTTGCATAAGTTGGCTTGCTCAAGCCATATAGTTGGTTTGCTCAAGCCATATAGTTGGTATAGTAATTGTAAAACCATACACGCGTGCGTAGGAGAGGTCCAATACAATACAGAGTAAAAAAGATGTTAAACATTTGGTTTCCCCTTGCATCATTTCCCTTTAATTTTATTCTTGCATCTATTTGTTTTAACAGTAGATCACTTGGCTACTAAGTCGATATCTCAAAATGCAATGTCGAGTTGGCTGCTGGTGTCTAGTGTTTGGTTTCCTTGTGACCAGTGCCAATGCCTTGCTGGAGTTGAAGTACGTTGCTAATAGAGGTGCTAAAACTGAACACGAGCCGATTTCAGATGCCACGCAGAAAGTAAGGTGAACCATCTTGTAGGTACAGGATTAGTCTACAGCTTTGGAATAAGAACTACATTCTTTCTAAGATTTAGCATCTGTTGTAACCATGGGGAACAGAAATTTTGTTATGATGAAGCTCATGTACCATAACCAAATCCAACTGATGGTAGATCATAAATCGAAATCGGATACGACTACATTTATTAGAGGTTTTATATTGTTGATGTGATTGAAAAATCAGCCTTTCTTTGTGTCATTTGCATTCTGATACGACTAGATTTATTTAAAAAATGAATTGAGGGAGCATACCAAAGAAAGTAATGGAACAATTTGTAACAATTTTTTTCCGTCAAAAGTGTAACACCGTCACACTAACACCTTCGATATGAGAAAGATTATGGTTCATTGATCTAACCGTTCATTAATTTTCATTATTTTACGTATATATTTAGTTTCAATGTAAAATTGATACAAGTTAAACAAAATTTAAAAACAGTGTACTAAGTTAGTCTATACACTGATTTAGTATCTGTATCAAAATTCGTTTAATAATTTAATTCACATTACCTATAATATAAAAGTAAGCTTAGATAATTAATATTGTTGAATTTTCTGAAAAATGATACATCCTATCTTACATTGTACCAAAGAATAAGAATTATATATATATATATATATATATATATATATATATATATATATATATATATATATATATATATATATATATTATAAAATGATATATTTTCATTGTTAATGATTAATAAATTATTAATGGACAAAAAAGTTCAATAAACAATATTTTTTTATACCTTGTTCATCGATACACCATTCCATGAAATACACAGATTAGATAGGCCAACAACAAGTTTAGATAACTACATGAATTCAATAATGAATATATGTTTTAAAATGAATTAAAACAAATTTTGATAATAATAATAATAATACTGGTATATTTTGATTTTTCATGATCAATAAAATACGATTTCAAACATAAATATCTCTTATTTTACATATAAAAAAATCATAAAAAATTAATAGTTCAAAAAATAATCATTTTTCTTCATAGGTGTAAGTATAATATTTCATAAAATTTTATTAAATCCGTAATTTTTAATTATGAGGGTTGGGTAGATAATTATTATGTTAAGATGATCGATTTCCAAGAGAGAAAGACAACAGAAGTATCCTGAAGCGCGGTTATTCGTTCCTTATCGGAAGCCGCCTCGTAATTTCCTCCTACAACCGACCCAACTATATACACGCTTACTCATCTCTATTTAATCATCTTTTCTATTCTTATTTTTATTATCAATTCATTCAATTTCACAACATTATTTCATCCAAATCGACTCTTACAATCTTCATCTTCAACTTTCAGTTTTGATTTCAAATATGGAGCAACGTTCTTTAGACATCACTATAATTTCAGCCAAAGATATCAACAAAGTCAACTTCATCACCAAAATGGACGTTTACGCCGTCGTATTTATCGCCGGCGATAATTCCAACAAAAGCTTCAAAACCCCGGTTGCTAAAGACGGTGGTAGCAACCCCACTTGGAATTTCACGGTCAAGTTCACGATTGATGAGGCGGCGGCCCAACAAAACCGCCTTTCATTGGTTTTCAAGCTCAAGAGTGAACGTGTTCTCGGGGATAAAGAAATCGGTGAGATTCGCGTGCCCGTTAAGGAGCTTCTTGAATCTCCCGGTTCGGGTAATGGGAAGCAGTTCGTTAGTTATCAAGTTCGGAAGCCTGACGGTAAACCAAAGGGGTTCATCAACTTTTCGTATCAGTTCGGTGAAAAGACGGTTAAAGTGGACGAGCCGGTCATGGCTTATCCACCCCCGATGGTGGGTACTAGTTCGTACCCACCACAACAGAAATCAGAAGTGTATCCCCCACCTCATGCGGGATATGCTCCCTCGCCTCCATACGCGGGGTATGGGTACCCTCCGCAACAGGGTTATCAGGGCGGGTACCCTCCACAACAGGCGGGCTATGGGTACCCGCCACAACAAGGGTACGGATACCCGCCTGTGGTACAACCGCAAAAGAAGAAGAATAAAATGGGAATGGGACTTGGGGCTGGACTGCTTGGTGGAGTACTTGGTGGAATGTTGCTTGGTGATATGGTTTCTGATGCTGGAGCTTATGATGCTGGTTATGATGCAGGATTTGATGATGCTGGGTTTGATTTTTAATTTTAAATTCTTGATTGCTCCTACTGTAAAAATGGTTTAGTGATTTGATAAATGATTTTATTTTGTTCTTCAATTTCTTGATTTGTCGAAGTAGTTCATTGTGTTCTAGAGATTTTTTGTTTTGTGGAATTTATATTCATTTGAGGATTTACAATTTGATTAGATGACTTCGTATATTTGATACTGTAAATAATCTATTAGTAATATTAATGAACAGTCGATATTTTACTCAAAATATGTGATTACATTTTTATTTTAAATAATACGAGTACTATCTTTTGTTTATAGTTATAATTCGTATTTAACTAAAATATATTAATTGATATATTTCGTCATAAAAATATCGATATTACTTCTAACAAGTAGTTTAGCTTCAAATATATGTTCATATTATTATCTTACAACAATATATAGTGTATATTTTAGTGATAGGATGTATAATGTACTTTCATATTATTATGAAATTATAAATAATTGTTATTATAGTTATTAATTCAACTTCATATAATTGAAAAATATTTGGGCATCCATAACATACAATTAATAAATTTAGTGGAGAACATTAGTCTTGAAACAAAATGAATACCATACTTTATTGATAGCAATTCGTATCTTTTATTTAGAAATATTGAAACTACTGTTACTATGTCTTTTGACTATATATATATATTTTTATACATATTCAAAAACATATCTTAACTTATTTTTATATAAAGTCATATAAATCATATTGTTTTTATTTATTAAAATGGTGCATATTATCTTTTTATATCCTAACCATAAAATTAATGATTTTTGAATTTTCATAATTAGCATGTGGTATGTAATAATCTAATTATAAATACTATAACTAATAAAGGTTCTTCTACCATTATTTTAATGTAAAAAGAATTTTATTATTTTCATTCAAACGATAGAAGTTACAAATAGTCATGCGATAGTCTAAGCTCCAAATAAACAACTTCGTCTTCTCGACCGCTGAATCACGTAATCCTTGGACTTCACTTCCTGGATGTAAGTCCGATCCTCGAAGTTGTCTTGAAACACCAGGAAATCCCACAGAGCGGGTGCTGAAATGCTGCACGACCAGCCCCGAAAACGCTGCAAAGACAGCCACGAAAGCACGAAGTATGTTTAAATATACTCCTCTGCGAGATTCGAACCCGTAACCTCTTAGAAAGAGGCTCGATTTCGGTATGAAAAGTGAAAGAAATACCTAAACCTATTCAACTTTTATAAGGTTTAGTTTGTTTTAGATTAAATTGTCAAAATAATTGATTATACCAAATAAATCTAAACATGATACTATATTAATTCGTTTACTATAAAGTGAAAAGATTGGGTGCATCAATACTTCCATGCATCAGGTGCATCAGGTACCCATTTAAAGGTTTCACGTGGGTACTGTACCCACTTGAAACTTCATCATTGGTACTTGTACCCAAATTGTACTATAACAATGGTACAATACCACATATTTATCAATCCAAAATAAATATGTGGTATTGTACCATTGTTATAGTACAATTTGGGTACAAGTACCAATGATGAAGTTTTAAGTGGGTACAGTACCCACGTAAAACCTTTAAATGGGTACCTGATGCACCGGGTGCACCGAATTATTGATGCACCGAATCCGGACCCACTATAAATGAATATAAAATTTTTCATTGAAAAAAAATCACATAAATAGATTACTATAATTTCTAATGCTAGAACGAAAAGTATTTTTTGTTCAAGCAAACATGCAAGGACGAAAAGTATAAATGAATTGAGGGAGCATATGAAAGAAATTGATGGAGCGATTAGTAACAATATTTTTTCAAAAGTGTAACACCATCGCACTAATGACCTTTATATGAGAAAGATAACGGTTCATTGATAACAATGTTTATCAATTTTCATTAATCTATATATATATTTAGTTTCAATGTAAAACTGGTACACATGACTAAATATATCATTCTAAGATAACAAGTTATATGGATTACATATTGTACTAAAAGAATAAAAATACTACTCCTACTATATATATTTGAGGTAGTGATGAATACTGAAGATTGGTACGTTAAAGAGCCAAGTTGTTACCGTTAAATAGAGCAAGAAATAAGGAGAGAAATACAACTCAAGTATCCTCAAGTCGTAACTGCCATCTAACGACCCAACGATACACACGCAATACTCATCTCTATATAATCATCTTTTTTATTCATACTTTTATTATCAGTTCAATTCAATTCAATTTCACAAATTATAATATTCAATTTTAACTTTTCATATCAGATATGGAGCAACGTTCGTTTGACTTAGATGTCACTATAATTTCAGCCAAAGATCTCAACAATGTCAACTTCATCACCAAAATGGACGTTTACGCCGTCGTATTTATCTCCGGCAATATTTTCAAGAGACGGATCAGAACCCCCGTTGATAAAGACGGTGGTAGCAACCCCACTTGGAATTTCAGGGTCAAGTTCAGGATTGATAAGGCGGCGGCTCACGCTCAACAAAACGGCCTTTCGTTGGTTTTGAAGCTCAAGAGTGAACGTGTTTTTGGGGATAAAGAAATCGGTGAAGTTCGCGTGCCAGTTAAGGAGCTTCTCGATTCTCCGGGTTTGGGTAATGGGAAGCAGTTCGTTAGTTATCAGGTTCGGAAGCCTGACGGTGAACCAAAGGGGTTCATCAGCTTTTCGTATCAGTTTAATGAAAAGCCGGTTAAGGTAAACGAGCCGGTCATGGGTTACCCACCCCCGGCTGGTATGGTGGGTACTAGTTCGTACTCGTACCCACCACAACAGAATTCAGAAGTGTATCCCCCACCTCATGCACATGGGGCACCCGTGGCTGGATATGCTCCCCGTCGTACCCTCCACAACAGGCGGAGGGTCATCAGGGCGGGTGCCCTCCACAACAGGCGCCCGCCACAAGAGGAGTATGGGATGGGACTTGGGGCTGGATTGCTTGGTGGGATGTTGCTTGGTGCTATGGTTTCTGATGCTGGTTTTGATTTTTAATTAATTTTAGATTGTTGATTGCTCCTACTGGAAATATGATTTAGTGATATGGCAAATCATTTTATTTCGTTCTTCAATTACTTAATTTGTCCAATTAGTTTTCTAGAGAATTTTTGTTTTGTCGAATTTATTTTTATTTGAGGATTTACATTTGTTGAAATAATCATGTGAACATTACTCAAATAGTAGAGGATTTACAATTATGCAAATAATCAAGTGAACAGTGTACTAACATTGACACGTAAAATGTTGGTCGATGAATCATGGGAGTTGATCGAGACGAGTATTCTCTTTTTGAACATTATGTTTATAGAAATGATTCATTTCAACAACCGAATCCAAATATGAGGGCATGTAGGTGAGGTGTATGATAAATTTTTTTGGATGATGTGAATTAAATTTGATATATATATTTTGATAGATTTATACGTTGTATCAAGTATGGTTAATTTTAACTTTCAATGGGTAACGATTCTTCGATAGATTTATACATGTGAATAGATTGATCATTGGGACAAATTAGATACGCAAAACAGAAAACAAATAGAAACATCAGCCTAGGAAAGGAGGGAGGGGATGCAGTTAAAAGGCACCTAAGAAAGATGAAGGGTTGGGAGGAAGTGGGATATCAACTGGACTATCGAGCATCGTCATGACCTTTTTCATGGAAGGCCGGAGGGATGGTTCCTCTTGAATGCACCAGATGGCAATTTTAATAAATCTTTCTAGATTCGTGATGTGAACCTCCTCATCAGGGACAACTCGTCTTAAATCTCCTGCCACAAAACAGTCATAAACCCAATCTTCGAGGACAACTTCGTCTTCTGGAAGGCTACAATTGACATTCCTCCTACAGCATATGATCTCAAGGAGCACAACCCCAAAGCTATAAACATCGACTTTCACATTCACTGGCATCTTGCGGTGCCACTCAGGTGCCACGTATCCTTTTGTCCCTCTAGCCCCTGTATAGGTTTTAGTTTGATCTTGTTTTAGGAGTTTGGCAAGCCCAAAATCCGAAATTTTAGCACACATGTTTTCATCCATTAATATGTTTTGTGGTTTGATATCACAATGGATGATCTTAGTTTCACACTCGTCATGAAGGTACAGGATACCTCTAGCAACATCGGTAGCAATCTTGATTCGTTCCAGCCAGCTTAGTCGGTTTACTGGTGTGAAAAGTACGTCAGCCAGGGATCCATTGCTCATGAACTCATAGACTAGAAGCCTTTTGCTCCCGTCGATGCAATAACCAACCAAATGAACAAGATTCTTGTGATGTGTCTTCCCAATTACTTTCATCTCCGTCTGAAACTCTCTTTCCCCATCCTCCAATTCATTTTCCAGCTTTTTAACTGCTACCATCCTTTGGCTATTTGATAGAGTTCCCTTATAAACAGTCCCAAAAGCTCCTTTTCCAATCTCTTCTTTGAAACCATCTGTTATTTCCACTAATTCTACATAAGAGAATGCGTGTAATGCAACATCATCAATACGTACGACATTTCTAGTCTTTTTGATCTTCTTATAAGCCCACTGGCGAGTTCTGTATAAAATTATAACAGACCCCGCCAAGCCTAGAATCGCTAAGAACATGAGAGAAATGATAACAATCAGGATAGTTGTCCGCTCTTCTTTCCTGATTTCTCTCACTATGCTTGTAGGAGTATGAGCCCCAATACTTGCTGGAACACGCATCTTGATCAGAGCAATATTTGGATCTTGTGGATCTCGCCTCCCAAATCTGAGCGGAAGCTTTTGTTTTCGGCATTCCTGATTCTTGAACAATGCTACCTCACAGTTGCAGTCTTCTAAACAATTTCTTTCACAATCTTCTACAGTGTTAGCCGCCAAAATAGCATATCGACTACTCTCCCAGTGTGTGTTTTCCAACCTTCTCATAGTGTAAGAAATAGATGGATCAGTTTCTTTACAAATTGCTTCTGTAAAATTTCTCACACATCCAGAGCTTTCCTTTCCTTTACTAATAAAGTCAAAACCGGGTAAACATTGGCAAGAGGCATCTTGATCCATCAAAACACAGAAGGCGTTCAGTCCACAACGACCCTTAGGAGTGCATCCATCATCTGTCGATGACCATACTTTAGACCAGTTACCCTTGTCTAAAGAGAGTGAATAAACTCTAAATATACCATCCACGTCTAGTCTCATGAGATAGATTGATGTGCTATTGGGGAATCCTCCTTGGGTGATGTTCTTGATGATATGTGTTGAATTGGACAAGAACAAATGTCCATTTTTTTCAAGGTTAAGCGTCACTTGTTCTCCCAATCCATCAGTATCTGATTGAAAGTAAGCAGAATACCAATAATCTTCAGTGTCTATTGGGTATTGGACAAGATTCCCATCGCGCTGCATGTTGAGGCGGAAAATTCCCCTTGAATAATCCATCTCTGAAGCACGAGAAAACAGTTGACGATGTCCTGCTGAAAGGCGTTGTCCTGGTAGAAGTGTGTCAGTCGGACTATCAAAACTTTGCCATACAATTTTTTGCCCTGGACTATAAAGCACAAAATTGCCGTCGTCTAGCATTGATGCTGAGACTACTCTTGTAGCAGATGCAACATTTATTTCTCTTCCTTCTGCTGCTTGAAGGATGAGCCTTCCATCAATTGTTAAGAGGAGCGTGGCATTGCCCGGAACAATATGGCTGCTACTGCTATCGTCCCTAAGGGCTGTCCACACCACTGTCTTTTCAGGTATTTGAGCAAAATAAACTCCCAAGGCGAAGCCATTGTCTTCCCTGTAGAAGCCAAAGGCGTAACGCCCTGACGCTGATAACCAAGAAGAATTAGAAGAAGGGCTTAAGGAAGAGCCAAGGCTTATATTGGAGTACTTTTGTTGTCCTTGAACTTCATGAAAGGAGAAAAGAAAGAGTAGCAATATGAATGCAACCATTTCATATAAGAATGCTAATAGTAATTGGTTTATGTTTAGAGTGAAACCAGAACAAATATTATATAGACCAAACACCAAAGACTAAGTCTATGTAATAATCTAGTGGTCATTTCGTAGTTTTGTCATATATCTTGTTGTAATAAATTCGGTTAGTTCTACAACGGTAGTGTTTTACTTCCATCAATTCATAATTTCTTCCAGGAAGATGGATATTTGGATTTTTGTTATTACAGCTCATGCATTGACGTGTAGTACCCTCCACTGGGGTAATGCTAGATATGTTTTCAAAGTCAATGAAACCTGTTCCCTCCATGGGTTTAGAAGATTGAGTTAAAGGTTGACCGGCCCCGAGGGGAGTTTCGAGGAGTTAAATGGCGGGATGGCGTCAGATGGTCAGGGGACTTGAGGTGACTCATAGAAGACTCGAACTCATGCGCTGCAAAAGAGGCAAGAAGTGATGTTACTCACCACAAGCTCTTTACCACTTGACATGTGCCCGGGGCGTATACGGGATTGAATGTTGTACAGTTCCGAAGGATCATACTCCCTCCGACCCTAAATGATACGGTCATTTGCTTTTTCACGATCACTGAGACACGATTGAAAACGTAATTATCTTTAATTTTATATAAGCAAAAATTATGTAGAAAAAATGATATTTCAAAAATTCATATTAAAAGGAATCTAATAAGATTTCACATGACTATATTATTTCTTATCCGATCAAAAGTTTTGAAGTTTGACTTAGAAAATCAAAACACCCCTATCAATTAGGGATGGAGCCATGGACGTAGTGGTGGAAAGGAGTCGGGTAGTACCCGACTCGATAAATACCCGACCCGCTCGGTAAGCTAACGGGTATTACCTGACTCGCTCGATAAGGTATCGAGCTCGACTTTAGTACCCGACTCGACTCGATAAGAAACATGACTCGATAATTACCCGCTCGTTAAGGCAATTACCCGACCCGACTCGATAAATACCCGACTCGTTAAGGTAAAAATGAAAATAACTTATTTTTTAACATAAATAAAAAATGTTTTGGTTTATTTAAAATATTAATAAATTAAATAAGGCTTAATTATTTCAAATATTCATAATAAAATGTACAAATCTTAATTATTGATAATTACTTTTAACATATATATTAAAATTATTAATATATTTATTCATTTATTAACAGACCGAGTATTTATCGAGCGAGTCGGGTATTTCAAACGAGCACAACCTTGTACCCCTACCCTACTCCTTAACTATCGAGCAGTCTATCGAGTCGAGTACTCGAGCCGGGTGCTCGAGCGGGTAACGGGTTACCCGACTCCTTTCCAGCACTACATGGACGGACTAATTAATTGATCATAAATTGACAACGGTGGATTTTATTTTCGCCCCGCTAGTTTCCATTAAGCAAATTGTGCCGATTTTACTATCTACGAACGTATGGAATGTGCGTTGTTTTGTAATTAGCATGTGTATTCCATACATTCGTTTGAGTTTCAAAAGAACGCATACAAATCTTGTTATAAATTCCTATCCAACGTTTGTGAGGAACGGGGTGGCTTGGACAAGAGAGGAAGAATAAGAAAGGGGAGGACAATTTTGTAATTCAAGTGCCTATTATTTTCGCAATGAAAAATCGAAAAATGTTATTTTATTTAATACTTGATTGACGTGTGTTGTTCTTCTGAATTTCTCAACCATATCCACGCACCCATTGTAACACATCAATTTCTTTTATTTACCAATAAAACTAAAATCAAGCTAAGAAAAGGAAGATTATGATACTAGTACTTTTGGTTCCTAACCTTTACTGTTGATCGCCTCAGTTATTACACACACTAAATGGTGTTTTTTTACAAGTGAAAAGTATTATTACGTACTCTTTAGTTGTAAGGCTTATTTTTATTTTGGATTCTGAATTATTACGTAAGTTTCAAATTGGACCCTGATAGTATCATAAGCCTCAAATTCCCCCCCTATAATACGTTTTGTCTCATTTTGCCCCCTCAAACTCTAATTTTAGATTGAATTTCTTTTTAAAAGAAGGACAAATTCGGATTATCACATATATCAAACTTTTGGGGCGTTTTTACAAATAACTAATGATAGTATCAGGGTCCAATTTGAAACTTACGTGATAGTTCAGGGTCCAAAATGAAAATAAGTCTGGGATTTATCTTTAATTTAATAAGTTTCATTATTTGTGAATTGTGTCCAAAAGTTTAATATATGTGCTATTTCGATTTTGCCCTTATTTTAAAACGAAAATACATCATATTTGGCGTTTTAGGGGGTAAAATGAGACAAACCATAGTATAGGATCCAATATGAGGCTTAGGATAGTATCAGGGTCCAATTTGAAAATTTTATCATAGTTCAGGGTCCAAATTGAAAATAAGCCTATTTGTAAACTATGTTGACAACATTGCATTTTCTGGTACCTGCCTTGTTTGTAATTATCAATATGGATGGCCTAGGACAGCATACATAAGACTTGTAGTTTTCCAGTACTAAAAGCAACGTCGTGTGTTCCTTTTTGGTCCAGATTCTCTCGAGCAGCTTGGAGTATAAATTCAGGTTAGGTCGCTGCTCTAGAATTTGCATGTTGTTCTACTGACATTGCATAAGTTGGCTTGCTCAAGCCGTATAGTAGTACTTGGTATAGTTATTGTGAAACCATACACGAGTGCGTACGAGAGGTCCAATTTAATACAGAGTAAAAAAGATGTTAAAACAATTTGTTTCCGTTGCATCATCTCCCTTTAACTTTGTACTTGCATCTATCTGTTTCAACAGTAGATCACTTGGCTACTAAGTCGATGTCTCAAAATGCAATGTCGAGTTGGCTACTGGTGTTTTGTGTTCGGTTTCCTTGTGAAGTATGTTGCTAATAGAAGTGCTAAAACTAACTAAAGCTCTAGATGTTATTTGGAACACATGCCGATTTCAGATGCCACGCACAAAGTAAGATCGACCATCCTGTAGGTACAGTAATACAAGAGTCTATGCAATAGTATTGCTAGTATTCGAATACACATCT